>JARLTB010000213.1:4860000-5112500 GCA_030141615.1 Unio pictorum
CGAGAATCTCTTCTGTGCATTGTAAATATCTGACTGCCTTTAAAATGGCATAAATTGCACCTGAACTGTTTTTTACCGCTGAAATCGCCATGGTACAACACATAGCCAGCCAAATCATTTCTCAATTGACCAGATCGACGAGACCGTTGTTGACAGCTATTATGCAATAATATATGCTGTCCGATCATTCTAAACAGGCCAAGTACGCTCTTAAAAAGACTACTATGATACTCAAAGAAAGATCAGATTTAATTTTACATTAATTTGAGAGAAACGTTATGATCAACAATACATTCCATTGGTGTCCATGAAAGGTTATCGATTAAAAAATATATTAAAAGTTAAAATGTCCTTGAATTTAGTGCACGTTTTGTAAATCGATAATTTACCTTTAATTTTACCCTCAGTTATCTTATTCTGAACGATGACACTCCCATCGAAGGCTAAATACATGTATGTCGATTACGAGGACACGAACATCAACAATCTCAACGCGACCACGCATAACAAAATTGATCCGCGCAACGAATATGCGTACTTATCTTTCCATAAGGGCTTAGTGGAAAACATCCTGCGGAAGCCAGATACAATTATTCAGCAGGATCTCAAGTCAACTTGCAAGACAACAGATGGCCGTTATGTATGGCTTTTTATACTAACTGAACACTCCGACCGAGGAAGAAGTCAACCGATATTTAACACAAGCCAGCACGATCCTGAAATTGATCATATATGCGATAACCGCATGCAATCGTGTCCCACCATCATGTCGTGGTTTAAAGGTACATACACCGGAGCTGCTATAAGTTCTGAATTTGCAGATAATTCGGATATACGTCCAGTTGGTTCTGTTGCTAACGCTACTGAATATACTGGAGACCGTTCCAGAACCCTTTTCACTTTTACAGGTAATTCTGCGTACAAAATACCCAGACGTCTTCCCACCTATTCAAAACACAACATATGCATAATGCATCCGCTGATCAGCATCTTTGGAGGGTGCTGTGATATCTGGACGTGTTTATCCATTTGAGCTTACCTCGCATACACGTCCAATTCTTGATAATATTTAGAACGATAATTCGAATGTTGTCTTTATGTGGCTACAAATAATGCAAACTTATCAGGACGTGGATACGTGTACGCATGTATCGGTGGATGATTGCGAAAATTTGTATCCAAATATCCAAGTTTCACCAACTGTCCAACATTGACATTGTAAATGAATTACCACATCTGAGGAAAGCCGCGTCACTAAGCTGTGAAATAATTACCATATACATGGCGTTCGTTGGGTTGCCTTGGTCAACGATAGACGGTGCAGCAATATTGAGTATGTTTTTTTTCTTTTGATTTAACTTCCACCAAAAGAAGGTTTGCGTTACATCCAACACCTGCATAAATGCGCAGTGTACAACTTGTTACAGCTTCAATATGTTAATGATAGCAATGGTATATGGTACTGCCTATATTACATCCATTGTACGTACTCATGAAAATCACCAGTATAAACTCTGTTACAACTGGGAAAAATACATTTCTATCAACGTAATTGTACAAATGTGTACACAATACGATCACACAGCCATCACTAACTCATTATATCATATGTGTAAATACAAAACGCAGAGAATCGACTGCAACAAAGTGGTCCCGAAAAATATTTGCCACATGATCAAATCAAGTGTGCAGTATGTGTTTTGCAAAACATCACAAATCTTAACAGGTAAACTAATGCAGCCAACATCGCTGTCACCAGCGGTTGAGACATCTATAAAGGCAGACGACAAGGTTATGTGTGATGGTGACTTAGTGTCATGGCTATACAAATCAAAATGTGATTGTAGGCATCGAGACATCGATTCGATAAGCTAACACCTTCACGTGGAAAGAAATCTGTAAATAATTCGTCGATACCAAATTGTCAGAAAACGGTCAATACACCGTGATGGATGGACATTGCCTGGATATAACCATATAGGACCTTGGAATCCCTTAGAACAGGAATTGGATCAAAGAGAATTGCCGATTATTGGTAAAGAACCTTAAAATGGCGTAGATGACATCGCGATGCAACACACACACACACACACACACACACACACACACACACACACACACACACACACACACACACACACACACACACACACACACACACACATACATATATATATATATATATATATATATATATATATATATATATATATATATATATATATATATATATATATATATATATATATATATATATATATATATATATATATATATATATTACAAATATCATCCCGATGACAAAGCTACATGCGATCCAGTCATTTTGAGGAATTTCAGGTCTTAAACATTTCAAAGAAGGTGTATACAGAGCTCTTGTGAGGGACATCATAGGAACCAAACTTAAGTTAGACAAAGGCGTGCCAGGTCTTATGAAAACATAGTGAGACGATCTTGCTGAACTGGACGTTCTTGCAGAAGCGCGGAAGTATTTAAAGGATGCAGCATCATTTCAATTACGGTAGACGATATATTGTCTGCAGATCTCGTCGACATGAGAAATTGTAGCGCGTAGAACGATCATTTCTGATATAAACGATAAAGAAATTTCAAATTGATGCGCTTTGACAGCATTGTAAGTGCATGAAAGCCCAATTTAATACAGGCAGATCATGGTAGTAGATTTGGTAAAAACCCGTCTCAGATTGTCTTCAAAAATAATATCATCTTGTAAAACACACCATCACTCAAATTTAATCAGTCATCGGAGAGGGGTAAAACAGAACTCTCAAAACTCGCTCCTGGTAAAGATTCCCAAGCGATAACACCAACCAAATCGTTTGATTTTTGTTCAGATATCGTTGACCCATATAGTCAAACTAGGCACTACAACATTAAAATGATTGCAACGGAAGCATCTTCGGTTTAAGAAACAAAAGAGGTCACAGACACCTAATAATTTTAATCGCAATTCAACGCTAGCCTAGGCACATCATAATTAGCAGACACAATATTGCATTCGAAAAGAGATGTACAACTAACTGGACCGAAGAAGTCTTCGTCTGCGACACCATTCAAAACATCACTCCAGTCAAAAATATGCTTAAAGATTCTACGGGAGAGCCCATACAGGGTTCTTTTTGCGAAGATTCGCTATCCTACAGTCGCATCTTTAATACAACCAAAATTCATCCGGAACCAGCGCTGAAGTAACTACCCAGACGCCTAAAACCCCCATTTTGTACCCGTGAGTGGTCCATGATCCAAGCACACTAACGTTTCTACGTTTCCCAATTTCTGTATCCAAAACACGCATTTGTTACTATGCGTGAGCCATCGCAATGAACTCGAAACAATTGGCTGAGAACCACATTTATATGTATTAACTATTGGTGCCTGAAAGTATTATCCTCCCTTGGCACATTATCGAACCGACCACACTGTTACGCGCACCCTGTTATGGGTATATGTCAAATAATCTGATTCAACACTACTCAAACGTGCAAAATTTTGGTCATAAACATCGTTCTGTTGCATTAAAACCAATAATATCGACGTCTCATTCCATTATAAACCATGTAGTTTTTCACTCAAACACATATACCCTACCATTTTCCACATGTGTACGAATTAATCGATGTCGATCGGCGATACCCGTGGCTCATCATATCTAATTCGAAAGCCGGAACGTAAGATTTGATGAAGTCACCGTTGACATCATAAGAATTGATTCTCTCTCTCCATCCCCTTCCCCCCATCTCTCTCTCTCTCTCTCTCTCTCTCTCTCTCTCTCTCTCTCTCTCTCTCTCTCTCTATCCCCTTCCCCCCATCTCTCTCTCTCTCTCTCTCTCTCTCTCTCTCTCTCTCTCTCTCTCTCTCTCTCATTTGTACACAGTTAGGGACAAACATTGTGTGACTGTAGAGTGGCTAGCCGAAATTGTAAAATGAAAAACTAAGTATTTATTCCCATATTAATAGGTTTTATGAAACATAAGTAAGACATAAACGTAATGAACAGACAAAAGAATATCAGATCATTAGAGTACAATATTCTGCTTGACAAATAAATGTATCATACAATTCTTTACTTCTTATTGTAACTTTGTATCACTGGCATTGTGAACACTGTTTTCTACTACCCTGGAATATTTTCATCCAACCGTTACAAAGTCCTAGCTTTTTGTAGATTACTTGGTTGAAAAGTCTACGTTTGATCTTATCGATCATTTCACATACTTTAGCATTCATTCCCTTTTTCATATGAGAGAGAGAGAGAGAGAGAGAGAGAGAGAGAGAGAAAGAGAAACAGAAAGCGAAAGAGAGAGAGAGAAAGAGAGAGAAAGAGAGAGAGCGAGAGAGAGAAAGAGAGAGTGAAAGAAAGAGAGAGAAAGAGAGAGAGAAACAGAGAGAGGGAAAAGAGAGAGAAAGAAAGAGAGAGAAAGAGAAAGAAAGAGAGAGAAATACAACGAGAGAGAGAAAGAGAAAGAAAGAGGAAGAGAAAGAAAGAGAAAGAAAGAGAAAGAACGAGATTATATATATGAATACGTACCATTTAAAACAAGACAAATAATGATGTACAATAGTAGTTCCATGGTCCTGTTTGTTCCCATATATTGTGCCCCAAACGACTGCCATGCCATGTTAACTAATTGAAGTCAATGTACTTAACACCATTGCTTGTGTATGTCGTCAGTTTCTAAATAGTTACCGATATTACTTGCATGCATCATTTCCTACTGTCTAATTACTAAGATTTAAACAAGGAAAGAAATATAAGTATAAATATATATCATTACATCTTTATAGATGTGATGATGATTAGCCATTTTCCTATCAGGATTTTGGAATCGAATATGTATGACTCGTATGTAATTATGTCTGGTGTTTTCTTGCTTAAATTTCCTCATTACAAATATAACTATGAGTGACTGACTAACAGAAACAAGCCCATTGATTTAGGGTTTGGTCTTAATCATGTATGGGAATCATTAATCGTTTTGGTGGTTGATTTGGGGAAAATGCATCAATTTCGATCAGACCAGTAAAGGCAACGTTTGTGTCACTTGAGGTCGAGCGACCCATTTAGCGGTGGGGACAATGTAATAAATCTGGAGTATGCATATTTGGTTAGAGCGCCACGGTTAAAGGACGTCTTAGATTTATGTTTTTATTTGTGTCATTAATGTAAGTCAGTGCTGTGGAAATATTCATAGCCCGAAATAAGTAGGTAATTATAAGGACCAAACTTCACGGAGTGAATTGTTAGCGAGTTTCCACGCTGCCATGGTTCACTAGTAGTGATTTCAGGCCAAAACCTAATGAATATCCCTGTCGTAACATAGTATATCTTAAAATATATTGGTGAACACTGTTGTGTGACTGCAGTGGCAGTAATTACGATAGGAAACCGGGAAATTACACAATCAATAAGAAAGGACTAAGCCGATACTATTTATGTTGCAGTGGTGATAAAAGTGTTGCCCTTGTAATGGCGAAATGGGCATGGAAGTCAAAAATTGAATAGCCTAAGGTGGTGGAGTTCAAATAGTTTACTATTTTAAGGGAGATTTGTATAGTTTATGCGGCGTGAACTGTTAGCGATGCAGAAACAAGACAAAGAAACCATATATGACTATCCTGGTCCTAACATAGACCATCTTAAAATCTAGTGGTGAACATTGCTCGTGTGACTTCAGTTGCAGTAATAACGACAGGAAGCCGTTAAATTACACAATGAATATGAAACGCCAAAGCATATAATGTTTATGTAGTTAAAATAGTTCCCTGTATTAGGGGAGAGTAGTATAGTTTATACGACGTGAACTGTTAGTGGTACGGAAACCTGTCAAAGATAACATATACGAGTATCCCTTAGCACTGGGAACTAGTTTAACTCCGCCAGACTCTCTCTCTCTCTCTCTCTCTCTCTCTCTCTCTCTCTCTCTCTATATATATATATATATATATATATATATATATATATGTGTGTGTGTGTGTGTGTGTGTGTATGTGTATTAGATAAAAAAAAATTCGAATGCCTCGCGTATCCTCTTCCCAGATACGTTTTACCTTTCGTTGCATGCTTGTAGAGACCCATAATATCAAAATTACGCTTGAACACATACTAAAATTTTATAAATTTGAAAAATCTCTCCAATTGCACTCAAGTCACTCTGTGCACAACTGATAATGAACTACCATTATAGGGAACTACCATTTGCATAAGCTAGTTGGCATCCGTTATATCAGAATACAACACGTTTTCTCTTTAGGCACTGACTCCAATCCACTTTTTCTTTCATTGCAATTGTAAGTATGTAATGATATTCTTTTTTATCATAGGTACAACGTGTTGGTGAAATTTTACATTTTCTTGTTGCACTTAATGCATCGCACGTTATTGTAATGTATGATTCCGTAGATTACAATTCCTCCGTTGGAACGTTTTGAGAGCCACACTATTTAATAAGAGCACATCGAAATCATTTGATTAATGCGAATTACAAGTATTTGAACAATATTATTCTGACACGTGCACGTTGGCTCGTTCAGACTACCGTTAGAATATTCGGACATTTTGACAATGTGGCCTTTAAAACTCATGCGTGATATAATCAGAAGGATTTGTATGCATGGAATGTTGGCTCTGTGAAAACTTCTGAGCCTGGGACCCGTTTGCTTTCCTTCAGTTTTATCAGGCAGTCAATGTGGAAAATTGTTCAGATTCTTGTCAAGGTGCCGTACATTGTACATTTAAGAGATCGCAAAAAAAAAATTGCTTTGTAAACATTACATTTTGTTTGCAAAAATGATACCATTTAACGTCAAGAACACTTTCGTGTACTTTGCCAAGGGCTATACTTGTTTTATCTGCTCTGGAATTGATATCAGCATCGATGCGACCTGCACGTGATAGTCTACGACAAAAAAGTCTACTACAATAAGGTTTTGTACATTTATCTTTATTCAAGACCCCACTGACAGTTGAGAAATGAACCTTTCAATGTCGCCTGTCAGAGAGATTTTATTTTTTGAGGAATATTCGTCTTCAAACAGAAAATGACACATTCATTTTAGGTTCACATTCTGACACGTGGTTCTATGTTAGACTGAATCTGGATATGGAACTTGGAGACATGCAGTCTGTCCACGATTCTGCACTTTAAGTGGCTTTCCTGACCTTGACATACATTCTTCTCCATCGTGGGGAGTGTGAGCATCCATAACGTCTTGTGATTTGCAGTGATTTGGTGATCGGAAGGTCATGTTGTCGCATTTCCTGAACAGTAGGAGTCCGTTTGTACCAATCATGTCACTAAATTTTGCATAATTAATATTTATATTTATTGACCTAGAAACTTCAGAAGGACAATAACAATACATAAAAAATGATTATTTCAGCAAGTTGCCCACTTTAGTGGAGCACGATTTGCACGTGTTGAACTTTCGGACTTTTTGGACAATTGGCTATCTTTATTTGGAGGTTGTACCATGTATCTGAACTGAGAAATGTGATTTTATACGTGGACCGAATGGCAGACTGTGTCTGAATTGTGTTACGTGTTTAGTCTCTAATACACAGTAACACAGAAAGAGTGAAAACGAAACGTATTGTAAAATTTATCAGATAATTACATTCTCTGATAAACTATGCAAAACTGAAGAGAAAAAATTAATTGTTTTAAGAATCAAATCCAACAATTATCCAAGAGAAATCAGCGAATTAAATCTTAGAAGACTTAGTAATGAAATTTTCTAATGAATTCAAGTTCGAGACCTGATCAAAGTCCATGATTGAGGGCTATTACATATGATGTATCCGGTATTGAACTGATGTCAACAGTTCCTTTTAGAGTCACACGAAATAACAATCGGGTGTTTGAATTCCGAATAACATTTCACGAAATGTCTTTATCCATGAATTTTGTATGCGTACAAGTATTCAAATATTTCAAAGGGAAATAATTATACTTTAAGAATCCATATAATTTGAATTAAAAAAGTGAAACTCCATACTGGTCACAACAAAAGGAATACATTGATCTCCAGTGATTAAGCCGAAACTGAGATTATTTCTCTAACGATAAAAAGAATACATTGAAATAAAACGCAAACTAGATACCATTATTAATGTCACTTGATCATGTTTTCATCATGTACTCACAATATGACCCAGACAAAACCAACAAGTTTACACTTAGAATACATAGATGAGTTGTTGACTTCATGAGTGATTTCTGAATCAATGTTAAGGCTAATTAGAAGTCTAAAGGCCTATATTTCAATACTTTCTCGATCGCATTCATATGTGTCCAACAATAACCATCAATAGAAACGAAATGTTTTACTTGGTTTTTTCTCATTTTGAATTAACTGCAGAAACTAGGTCAATATTGGGTGTTTACGAAGAGAGTCAGGTCAAACTGATTTTCTAAATAAAATTTAAATCACATAAAAAAGATTAAATTTTAAAAGCATGCACTTAAACATTGAATACAAAGAACTAAATTACTTCAAATTGAATATAAATTCAATCAGTTATACGTAACAATTTTGATGTGTGAATTTACACTTATACCTAATGACGGAACTTGAATAGCTTTTAAATAGCGTGTTCACTGCAATCGGCGATGATGTTGGCATGGATGAAGATACTGGTTATCTCGTTTGTATGTACCATACCATCGGAAACAAAGTATCGTCTGAAAAAAGAATTGCCTTTGAAAGTCCCTGATATAGACTAGTGGGTTGTGGTGGGATGCGGGGGCGGTATGCGTAGTGGTACATTTATCTGCATACACGGCGACAGGCTGAATATGGTTTGGTGTCGTCACCACTTTTGTGTACGGTATTAAAATGAAATGCATCATCATGCTTTGAGTGCAAATCACAGACACGCGTACATATATAGCGTGTGTTCGAAATGTGGATAAAAAATATCCATATTCGTTTGTGAAGTGCCAAATTTTCGGTCGATCTATTAATAAACCATTAGTTTTGGCCAGATAGCCATTATTTAGATTTATAAGACACATTGTGCAATGGAGAGGTATCGGAATGGTAGGATGTGGCCGTTGTACTAATTAGCCGTATTAGTTCAGAAAAATTCCTGACCGACGGCGACCTTGTAAAGTTTCATTTTATATCGAAAATGTCAGAATTGAGAGGAAATTAAGATTCTGTTACTTAAAACCAAAGTGTGTCATATTGACCATGACGTAAGCAACTTTTGGAGGGAGGAAATACATTTGATTCTGATTGGTCACGGTTAAATAAAGGGTATGTTTTACACGGGAAATCTTTAGAACATAATATCGCACTAGCTAAATTCAAACTTAGTCTTAAAATTCCTTTGCAAGAGAGCAAGGAATGGCAGGGTTATTTTTGTAAAGACTCCGGATAGTATTTTAGAGAAGTGCATCCGTGAAATCGCCGACCAGGGGAAATACCGCCAAAAAACATCGGTTGAGTGACACACCAAAAACACAAGGAAGTAAATAGCTTTTTGGGAACACGTGAAGTACAGAATAAAGACGTACAAGTTGGGAAAAAAGACTTGAGAGGTGATACATGACAGTGGACAAGTCTGAGTTCAAGCGGAACATCCGCGAGGACAGATTATCTCGAGAGGAACGAACTTCTAGAACAACATTGGATTGAACAGAGAACGTGGTTCGAGGATAATAGGTTATTAAAATCGAACAAAGTAGTGACTTCGATTATACCACTCGATCCTATGATGCTTTTTTAAATATCAGTAAAAGTAAAAGAACGGCTAATTTGTTTAATTCTATTTCAAATCTATTTGTAATTCGGTGAAAGTTTATTTCTGAACCGCGTGTATTCCTAATAAAAGGAAATTTTGTGGTTGTGTATGTATTTGATTAAATTTTTTATTTATCTTTACGGGGGCTCGGAGTTGTTTTGTTCAATATACCCGCTGAGGTTACTATATACATTCTCTTACTCGAACCGGGCAATTATAGCAAGAGCGGTAATCTCTTAGATAACGCGTATCAGAGGGGAGTGTGTTATAGTGTTATTATTATATGTTGTGCAATACCAGTTGACAATGTTAGACGTAACACATTCCCTTTGACAAGTGGGGCTTAAACAATATTGTACGAGTAACGCTCATGACCCTCAAGAATCCGACATCGTTCAAACTCTATTCTTTATTCTAAACTAGCAAACATTCAGAATATTTATACTGAGAGCAAACGTTTTATTTTCTGAAGCATTATCCAGTACTTGAGATGGAACATAGATACAGACGAAATAAATGCGATTTAAATAAAATGCTTTATATATTATACCGTGAACTACAGGTTTACTTCTATTAACGAAAGAATAACTTGCAATGCAACTCAAACAGTAAAGATTACGAATTCAAAACATAGTGATATGTATGTTAGAGATCCGCCTTTTGCTTAAGACGGGGAATGTAGATAAGGAGAATTGACACATCCCATAATTCCGTGTATCGACCACCTGCAACAAAAACATATATGACTTTCATTTGCAATTACAAGGACTACGGCGAAGACATTATGCAATGCAGCGTTTTAGAGATGATGTGATGTCAATATCAACTGAAAATATCTTCTACACTTGTAAGCCCAAACACCTTGTGACAAATAATTACCACAGTTGTCTCAAACCCTATATATAATCCTTAAAGTTCCCTCGTGTGACCTTTGTGTTAGACGTCTTTTAAGCAATTACGATTTCCAGTTTCACGTGAGATGCGTTATCAAAGAGCAAATTTGATTGTTGCAGGAGTTTGTTTTCTTATGTCATGTCCATGTGTCGGGTATTTCGACTCTATGGTCTTAAGCTATGAAATGAAAGGAAGCAAAATCTACATTTAAAATTCAATAATCAATTTATTCTCTAGAATAAAAATTAAAAATTAAAATTAAACGTACAGTATTGCGATTTAAATCTCAAATAATCCTACATGTTCCATAACAGTTCAATACGTTTTAAATAGTATAAATGAATACACTATATTTCAAATTGTAATAAATTTAATTGAATTTAATGTTATCACAAATTAGTATGTAAATCCGAATATGCAGTGAGAATTTGTAAATCCAATGACTAATTTAGATTATAAAAATCTGATATTAAAATAAGAATAAATATTTATTATGGATTGTTGATATTCAGACTGTGGTCTGATTCTTGGCACAATACAATGTCATAGACGGGAATTTTGTTCTAATAGCAAACATTATAAAGTTCTAGGGATGGATCCTAGATTAAAGTTTTTGTTCCAAAAAGATGAATGAAAATGACGGTAATCAGGTAGGTTAGATGACGACTCTGAAGCCTGGAGTGAGTCTAACATATACTATAGATTAAAAATGCATAACATAGGGGACGGGTACTGAAGATATATTTTCAATTTGTCTTTTCTGATAATACCCCAACTCATCATTAAGAGTGGAAGATATATACACTTTAGGTGATCTCGGGAGATGTACATATAAAGCAATTCAATTTCAAATAGCGTTTGAATGACAAACAATGAATAATTAATATTTGCGTATTTAAACTTATCATTGTGTAATGTTTTAGTTCCAGTTTGTCTAATATTTCTTACTGTCCTGGTGCGTTTTGGATAGCCGTGACATTTATCGTTCACGTTCATTAAAGAAAGAACATACATGTTCTAGCTGATTCTGATGTCTAGTATAGCTGGAGCGTGCCATCGTGTATGATATAGAGTTCCAAACCGCATCCATTTTTCCATCTCAATTCCGAAACAAATAAGTAATTCATTATTATTTAATGACATATAATCACAAATAAATATAACATATAATCGGGTGATAGGTGAGAATAGGGTGGGAGTTTTGCAAGTTTGTTTTGTTTTCATTAATCTCTTCCAAAATTGAAAGATTAATTTAAAAAACCTTCGTATGCAAAGGTGTGAATAGACCAGTTTCCATGATTAGTCAGAATTGTGTCTCATTCATGAGGATCTGACAATTTTCATCATAAATGGAAATAAGGGATTCATTTTCATGTATATACAAATAAACGAATGAGAATTAGCTTGACTGATTATAATACCTAGTGAATATTTTAGGTGTAGTTTCAACACAGTTAAACTTCCAAAGCAAAATGTTGGTATTGATCATTGTATTAGCAAAATTCAGTATTTGCAGTTTGCATTGCACAAATGTGAACAATGAAGTCATATCTTTTCATAAGATTAAATGACACATACATAAAAGTAATGATATAGTCTCCGCCTCATTTATATCTATCTAGTTCTGACTTGCCCTTTATGAAAAATAAATGATAATAATAATCTCCAAAAAAGTTAAAATAGCAGTAACGGTTTATTTAACTGGTCTTTAGCTTAAGCAATACGTACATAGCTAGATTGACCGAATCAGAAGTCCAATGTCAGGATAAAGATTATATGTTCGGAAGAATAGATGGATACTGTACTGGTGCTTTGCCAAGGAAATAAATGACCATACACACATACGACTGTGTCACAAAATTATTCTTGAGCTATTAAGTACAACGAAGAAAACAAATTTCAAGACATCATAGACTAGAGAAACACATCTACATTTTCACAAATATAATGCTTGGACATGACATTGACATAAGAGAGAGAGAGAGAGAGAGAGAGAGAGAGAGAGAGAGAGAGAGAGAGAGAGCTTTCATGTTGTGATATTTTCAATGATATCACGTATGTTCAACTATAGCAATCAACGTTTCAAAACCACACATTTTTTTAACGAAGTTGGCTAATCAAATTACATATGTTTTGATTTAATAAATGTATACCCCTACACAATCCTGGTTAAATAATTAAATAACCATATAAAGTCGTTGGTAAAGATTAAATAGCCCTATATTATCATGGGTAATAAATTGAATTGCACTATACAATCATTAGTAATTAATTCTATGACCCTACTCAATCCTGTGTAATGGGGAAACTGATTTTATTTTCAACATAATGTTGATTTTCATTCGTTGTACATTTACCTGAATATTAACAGGCAATAAACATTGATTTTGAAAAAATTCTGAGTGTTTAGTCCAATTCAAACTGAAAAGAGAATTTATCACTTTATAATGGTTTTCAGACATATTTGTTTAAATTTCCTACATAACTCAAACAATATCATTAGTTTGCTTGTTTGAAAGATTTACACATAAATACAATGAATCAACTTTAAATTCTGAGTGATCAAGTTGACATTTTAAATTAAGTTTTCGTAGCACATTAGTCATCAGATCTTGACCCCAAAAGCTTGGTCTCTTTGTCCTGCAGCATGAGATATTTATCTACATCTATTAAACAATAGGCCTTAACGTATTGTGAGTTCATTAACACTGTCCTTAACTATATTTCAGGGGTGAGATTTGAACGTTCTTGACGACATCAACAAAAGGTAATAAATTACCCCATACACTACGTATTTATCTGAATACACACTGTGGGGAAGACAACATTTCATTTCGTTATCTGACTCTCTTTCATTTGATAAATTCAAGTTGATCTTTGTATTGTAATCGTCTAATCTCTATCATTTCGTTGGCGCCTGTGCACCTTGCAGAAAAGTCATCATTTTAATTCGTAACTTAACATGAGATAAAACCATGAAGCAAGCAGCATCCGGGATGATATAAATGATGCATGCTATTTTAAATCCATGTTCTCAAACAAGCAATAGAATCACAAAACCAATTAAGTTTTTAGAAATTAAAAATTTATTTAATGATCTAACTTAAAATAAGAATACTTAAGAGTAACAAAACATTATGAACTAAATAACACATTTATCCTAATGTTTGTATCACAAGTCCCGTATGAAAGAGTATATCTAATGAATTCCAGATCATGAATGGGGGACTGTACCCGGAATATTTTGAAATTCAAACAAATATATAAATTAAACTTAAAAACAAATATTAAACAATCTGCAGTCTGTGCCTATCATTGAACATCTCTCTCTCTCTCTCTCTCTCTCTCTCTCTCTCTCTCTCTCTCTCTCTCTCTCTCTCTCTCTATATATATATATATATATATATATATATATATATATGATCGCGGTATAATTAAGCCTACAAGAAAAACGTCACTACTTAACCGACGTGACTATCTACCAACTACATGACTTCATTATCGAAACCGAAATTTATCCAACCTCGTAAACATTGTTCATAATGTTTTTAAAGTTTTGGTCACTTTATTAAGAACCCTTTCTGTCACATAATCTAGATAGACGTGTCCAAAGTGAAACACACACACACACACGCACACACGCACGCACGCAAGCGCACGCACGCACGCACGCACGCACGCATACACACACACACACACACACACACACACACACACACACACACACACACACACATACATACATACATACATACATACATACATACATACATACATACATACACATACACATACAGATTAGAAGATTGTGCTGGTTTCATTTTTACGTCACTTTTAGAAAGTCCACATACCGATTCAAGAAAAGTTATTATGCTAAACAAGCGTGCGTGTCTACATCATAGTTTATGGAACAATAACCGTTATATCTTACATTTAACACGTCCGTTGTGCTGTGCTCTTTTTTAAACAGGGAAGATGACAGAGTTTCTTAGGATACATGTGGACACGAGAGGACGGCAACAGGCCCTGCTATTTCATCTAAGCATGTATATAAACATATAGTTTACAATCAAGGGAAATACAGTTTCCTTTCTGTTTGATATGATATGATATAATTACCGTATCTGACAATAAAGGCATCTTATGTGCTAGTGATTAGACACTTAGATATTTTACCGTATGTAGCTTACATAATTTGAAGTTGTAACAACTTCGTTGTGTTTTGTTCTGTTTTCGTGCTAACCTCAAGATTAAAGTCCCTTATATCTAATTTGTTTTGTTCTGTTTTCCTGCTACTCTCCAGATTAAAGCCCCTCATATCTCATTTGTTTTGTTCTGTTTTCGTGATACAGTCAAGAGTTAAGCCCCTTATATCTCATTTGTTGACACCTCATAGTTCAGTACCAGAACATTTGACTAAATGATGATTTAGAGATTCAATTCCATTTTCTAAAATGTTAAGGAGTTAATATTTTATATCCAGCGCCACTTGTGTGCCGCAAATTCCCTTAAAACAAAACATAAATTGGAATACGATTTTTGTATTATCTTTTTTATGCTTATGTTGAAGTATTTGATATTTTGCGGATATTTTGGCTCATTTTCACAACTCCAACTATGTTAAAATTACAGTGGGAAGGTCGTCTTTCGTGATTTTTTTGTGCTCTTAAGGAAATACATTGGATTACTCGGACATGACACTATCTCCCCCTCCTTCAGGGCATATTACGCTTCCATCCTTGTTCTACAGTTGATATCGATACAATTACGGTATATTATGCCGTATTGATGTATAGTTTGCATTGTAATGCATTCCGTTGTGCATATATTTAGTCTACAACTTGTATTCATGTGTTGTTGTCATGGGCCTGACACTAAATACATTATATTAATTCACGTTGCATTAACTTTACTCCATATATCGCTCTTAAGAACAAAGAAAAATACAAACGATGTGTCGTATGTGTTCCTATGGTAGTTTGAATATACCTTTAAAGTATATTTGTAACACATTTGACACCATTATTATAAATATTGCGTCATAACGTGCAATTTTTACTATGGATGCATAAGCAGCCAGCATAAACAAAGGGTTTTGATTTATTTCATGCTAATAAACACTTATATATTCAAGTAAAAACATTGAAGTGTTAAATTTATTTAAAAAGTTAGCTGATACAGCAAATTGGAGAGACAATAAACAGTATTTGAAACCGGCATGACTATTCGTGTACAATTACAACGTCGCTTATACAGTTTAATATAAACTCTAGCAATTTTTAAGTGTCTTCGGTTGTATAAGTAAATTGAATGATATTTAGCAAAGACAAAAACATCATTCGAAAAGTTACTGTTCCATAAACTCAACGCTGATAAGCTGATGGAGGAAATCAGTAACATGTATTCTTCGTATTGTGATGTATATGAATTTATATATATGCAACGTTTGTATTTCCTTCTACGTTATAAACAACTATTGAGATAGCTAGTTGTTCCATGATTTTAGGTTGTTACAAGCATCGTCTTATCGTAGCGTTGGAATTCAAGAAAGGTCTTGTTTATAGTTAGAGTATTATTTTTCTTTGGAATCTTCCATACTTTTTTACGACATAGATAAAGCGAAATATGTACACAAGGGGAACCAAACAGAAAATGCAATGGCTATTTTAAATCTACACCAGCCATGTTCAATGTTAACAAAGATATATTAAGCTCCATAAAACTGTATAGAAAGGATTGCAATGTCAATGTCGATAAACCATATATATTGTGTTGGCCCTTAGGATAATATATTTGTTAATACGTATAGAATGGAATGGATTCAATCCGTACCTAAATTATAGCTAGCACAATCATATTGAGTTTCACAAACAGCGTTAAAGGAGTCATGACTACATCACTGTCAAATTATCTCGTGTGTTTTTAGAAATATTTCAACAAATGGAGAAGATACAAACGATAAGTAAGTGACTGCATACATCATATGTCTATGTGAAATAGATGTCTTAAGTTCTCAAAGATATGTAGAAGAAAGCGATTTAGAGTTTTAATCCTCCCCCAAACACATTGCCATCAATAATTAAATGTACTTTTTATCCAAATGAGGACCTTCTCAGCATCTATGACACTCACTTGCTCATCTTGCAAAGTTCGAATGATATACTCCAGTATTTTAAAAGGAGAGACTACAAGTAACCATACTAGTTAGCTTCGAAGAAGGACATAATTAATTCAAAGTTGCTCTTGTTCCGTGATTTTTACCATTTGTGTCAACAAAATATCACTCCCGAGATCACGTTCTTCAAACTGATTATGGGTGGACCAACTTATTACCCATTTGCTCAGTCAAGCAGACTAAACTAAACCATTTAAGAATCACGATTGGGAGGGAGCACCTTTGAGTATCCATCCTGAGAAAACATATTTCATTCTGTTCCTTTATAAATTATGTTTCGTAGTGTATTGTGTCTTGTGTTAATATTATGCAGTTACTGTTCCTGCGCGTCTATAGATTTCGACAATGACAATGATATTAATGACATATCGGGTTTCCCCAGATGGACGCTACTTACGTATCTACACTGACTCTATGTTTCTCATTAGCTCCAGTAATGATGAGACTCTACCGAGTGGAGTGATCTTGTATGAGATATTTGCAGTGGTAAACACCTTCAACTATGGCTTGAGGGAACCATGAAGGTGCTCCCTCCCAATCGTGATTCACACATCTTTTGGTTTAGTCTGCTTGACTACATAAATGAGATTGTTGTTTCTGGGTAGCTTTACCATTTTAATTTTCAATCTTGAATTATGACATAATCCATATGGGGTGTTTGCTTGTGTTTATATTTAGCTGGATTATACTCTTCATCAGGCAAAATATATTTTAGAACGTACTTTCATCATTTTAACGATGATTGGAGAGATTTCCAAATTTATCCTTTCAATCCATATACATTTGTATGTCTGATAACAATTAAAAGCTAGGGAAAGGTAATTTCATTGAACTATAAGAATGAATGCTTGTGTTATGAATATCCATTTCTTCGTAAACAAACAATTTAAGCAAACATGAAAACAATTTATTCAGATTAATCCTTTCTTCAAAACCTGTGTACATCTTAAAGATTATTATCTTGTAAATCTTATAAGTAGTCGCGTTCTGATGTATTCAACTACTGACAGAAACTATTAAAATGATATCGTTGAAGAAGCGGATGATATTGGTCTACACACTGGTGTGATACATGCTATATTGCATTATTGTTTTTATTAGAACATACGTTGATGCACGTTTGCAGTAGAACATATATTGAAATATATCCATTACTATGAATAAAGGATTTACGAAACTGAGCAACTAGACCATTACGTTGGCAACGGCTAAGTGTGTATCAGCTAGACTAGAGGATATAAGATGCAACTAACAAAAATATAAATCATAGTAAGAATTGTTTCGGTTATTCATAAGTCAAATCTTGATTCAAGCGGTATGGAAGTGTATCAAGTTTACAAAGAAAGTTGTTAAACGTTATTAACCTCCTAATACATTACCAATAGCAAGGAGTTTTCTCAGCACATTGGGAACCGATGACACAACATTTGCATTAGAGCTGGTTCTAGCAGAATTAATATTTGATTTGATACTTTAAATCCAATTGCAGTAGAGGTCATCTTGGTGGTTTATACTGTTGATGATTATATGGACGAGGTCATCATGGTTCTTTGTACCCTGGTTCGTCTGTGGAACGGCTAACATATTAGCGTTTACTTTATAACTATATACATGAGGGTTAACATCGTGGCTTTTACTTTAGACCACGATACAGAATGGGTTAACATCGTGGCTTTTACTTTAGACATAGATACAGAAGGGGTTAACATCGTGGCTTTTACTTTAGACCTAGAGGAACGGCAGGATTGCCAAGGCATCTGCAGTGATAGCCTGTCTTAACCAGATGGTATGGAGCAACCCCCACCTCACCGAGAAGACCAAACTGCGTTTCTATCAAGCTTGCGTGCTCAGCTCACACATCTACAGCAGCGAAACATGGACCACCTATGAACGACACGAGATAAAACTCAAGAGCTTCCACCTTAGATGTCTGCGGTGCATTGTGCACATAAAGTGGCAGGACAAAGTAACCAATACAGAGGATCTAGAACGCACCAACATCACGAGCATTTTCCCCAGTATCAGCAAGAGGCGCCTTCGTTGTCTCGGTCATGTAAAAAGAATGGACCAGGCCGCATTCCTATGGGTCTGTTATATTGGGAGCTAGCAGAAGATGCACGACTGACTAGTGGGAATTATACAAAATGTGATATGATTATTACACCACAAATCATGGGGCATTTTGAAGACTTTTGATATGATTATTACATTGCAAATCAGTTTTCATTTTGAAGAATTGTAATATGATTATTACAATGGAAAGAAGTGGGCATGTTGAAGAATTGTGATACAATTTATTTTGAATACAAATCAATGGGCAATTTAAAGAATTTGTATGTGATTATTACACTACAAATAAGTGGGCATTTTGAAGAATTATTATATGATCAATACACTAGAAAACACTGGGCATTTTGAAGAATAGTGATATGAGTAGTACAATACAAATCAGTGGGCATTTTCAAGGATTGTGATATGAACATAAAACTATAATGTTATGCCTCTGAAATTAATCCCTTACATATGTTTATTAAACAGTGTTAAAAAATGGACACTTACTCTGGTAATATATATATATATATATATATATATATATATATATATATATATATATATATATATATATATATATATATATATATATATATATATATATATATATATATATATATATATATATATATATATATATATTAGGCTATAATAAAGAAGAAGCAAACACTGGTCTGTAATATGCAAAAAAAGATGTGATGTTATCTCCAACATACTATGACTAGATGACGCCATTGTTGCTTTAGATGCAATTGTTACCATATTCTGTACATAGCCTTAACATATACTGTACATAGCCTTAACATATACTGTACATAGCCTTAGCATATACTGTACATAGCCTTAACATATACTGTACATAGCCTTAACATATACTGTACATAGCCTTAACAAATACTGTACATAGCCTTAACATATAATGTACATAGCCTTAACATATACTGTACATAGTCGTAACATATACTGTACATAGCCTTAACATATACTGTAAATAACCTTAACATATACTGCACATAGCGTTATCGCAATTCGATAAAGTCATCTAGTATAATGCCCATACTCTTCCCGAAATTAAAGGTCACAGTCTGAAAAGTAAGACTGGATTCAACTCTAGTTACATATCGACTGCCATTGATGTAATTTTGTAACTGAGTTACACAACAAGACAATCCAGTTTACGTGATATTATCATCGATATCGTTTTCAATGCGGCAACCTTAATTGTGCAAAAGGATCTTTGAATACAAGTCAACGTAGTCACATACATTCCTTTTTCCTAGCAGATGAAAATTGCAAAACGTGTTTTTAGCATTCATACTGGTGACATTTTGTGTTGATGCAATCTCCTTTATTTGCTAATGTATATATGTCCTTGGCTGTTGTAGTAGTACTAGTTGTAGTAGCAGGAGTAGTAGTGCATAACGCCATTTTTCAGCACATGATAGGCTATACTTGGCGACAGGTATTAATGGTGGAAGAAGACTTCTGGAAAACCACAAGTAAGAACCACTGACCAACGAGAAGCTACTGGCAAGCTTTCTCACATACCCACATTGGTCGAATATAAGACTCGTACCCACGCAGACAGAGGTGAGATGGCAGTGATCCGTAACGAAGAGTGCTTTAGACCAATCGGCTGTAAGGTATAGTTTTCATTTTAGTTCTACTTTTTATGATACTGCACTACGAGTGATTTAATTGGGTAGTTGATAAGTGAATCCGATAGGTTAGTGAATTGAATCAGTTAAACCCCCCCACCAACCCCATGCACAAACACACAGACACACACACACACGTGTTTGTTTTGAATATGGAAGATCTTGTTTAGCCTACAATAAGTTGGAAATATGATGTAGGAATACACTTGTATACGATGTATTTGTGGTGTGCTTGGTTTTTGCGGCATCACCAAAAGATATATTAGTTAGAATTGTTTACAGACCAAAATCACAAGTGTGACTTCATGAAAGGCATGCAGTAGAGTAACATAGTCTAATGAATTATCTGAATGACATGCACCATCCTAATTAACATACACATGTGTATGACACTAGGACAGTACTGTACCTAAAATCAGCAGCACAAACATGACTTATGCATGTGTTGTACACGTACAAGGTTCTTAGAAAAACTGTATTTTGTGTGTCTGCAAACTGTTATAAAATACTCCCAAGAGTGTGTGAATATAAAGCTGGATAAAAATCCAAACTATTATAACACTCTTTAGAGTGTGTAGGTATAAAGCTGGGTAAAATTCACACTGTTATAACATACTCTTTAGAGTGTGTAAGTATATAGTTGGTATTATTCTCACTGTTATAGCATACTCTCTAGAGGGTGTGAGTATAAAGCTGGATAAAATTCACTGTTATAACATACTCTCTAGATCGTGTAAGTATATAGCAGGGTAAGATTCACTCTGGCAGTGATCCGTAACGAAGAGTTCTTTAGACCACCTGGCTGTAGGGTAAAGTTTATCTTTTAGTGCTGATTCGTTTGACACTGAATTACTAGTGATTTAATTATGAACTTGAATTCGCTAGTAGAGTCAATTGAATCAGTTCATATATATATATATATATATATATATATATATATATATATATATATATATATATATATATATATATATATATATATATATAAACTCCGCCATGGTCCCAAGCCCGGCTGAAAAATGAGGGTTGGGCGTTGGATTAGCAACCCCTCCCCGTTAGAACGACTCCTGCTACGGAAACGACAACAAGGAAACAACCAACATACGGCGCTGGGAACGAAGCAGACCAGGCAACTGGATTTATGACAATTGGGGAACAAAACCGCAAGGACGTTCCCACCCCGATTGCAGAACTCCAATCGCCAAAAATATGGATGCTTGAACGTGCGACCGCTCTACCAGACTGGAAGATTGGCACAACCAGTGAGCGAGTTAAATCACGACAACCTGATCCTCATGGGTGTAACAGAAGCAAGACGGATTGGTGCCGGCAAGCAGAAATTGAGCACCGGAGAAGTCATCATCTGGTTTGGAAGGAAGAACGACCACCGGGAGGGTGTCTCCATCATTATCAGCATGAGCAAGGCCAATATTGTCCTACAGTGGAAGCCAATAAATGTTATACGTCAGGACGAACTCCATGTACGCCAAACTGTCTGTTGTCGTGGCCTATGCACCAACAGACGATGCGGAAGAAGAGGACAAAGACACCTTCTACTACTCTCTTCAATAATAAAAACAGAGAGAGGAGCAAGGGGCGCCATTGAGTAGGAATGATGACTGACAATGGGACAAGACTGGTCAACTTCTCTAAAAAGACTTGGTGATAGGACTGACCCTGTTTGAGTACAAGGACATCCACAAGCTCACATGGACGTCACCAGACGACATAAATCAGAACCAGATCGACCACATCATCATCAACAATCGGTGGAAACACTCTTTGTAGGACGTGCGAGTGATCCGGAACGCAGACATCGACAGCGATCATTTTCTATTGGTGGCCAAGGTGACTTTCAAGGTTAGGAAAGTTTGGATTGGGGTCTCCAGGAATAAACACTTTGATGTGGTCAAGCTGAAAAATCCATAGTGAAGGAGAGTTCGGGCTGGCTATAAGGAATAGATTTAGTGCTCGACATCGACATCGACAATATTAACCAAGCAATGAAGGAGAAGAAGGTTTAGGCTATATGAATAGTTATTCTGATATATATCAGAAGAGACATAAACTCGCATAGAAGAGAGAAGATAGATTAAGAAGAGACTTTTGGATTCCAAATCACCATGACTGAAAGAGAGAATTTCGAAGGAGTATAGAGGAAAAGACAAGGAGCTGAAGAAATCAGCAAGAAGAGACAGGAGAGAATACACAGAGAGGCTGGCAAAGGAAGCGGAAGCAGCAGCAGAGCAGAAAGACACAAAGACGGTGTATCAGAACACAAAGAAACTGAAGGGCGACTACAGTCATCACCACGACCTTCCAGTGAGAGATGAAGTTGGAAATTTATGTCAGAGTGGAGTAGGAGAAGCTGAAACGATGGAAGCAACACTTTGAGTCTATCATGAATCGCCCATACCCACCAGTACTCGCTGACATTCCTGAAGCAGAAGAGGTCCTAGACATCAAATGCGACATCACCATTGAGGAGGTAAAGCAGGTTATTCGCAGGATGAAGAATGCGAATGCACCTGGCGATGATGAAGTATGTCCCGAGACGCTGAAGGCAGAATACACAGAGACGCCGCAGCTTCTTTGCCAGATTCTCCAAAAGATACAAAACAATGAGAAAGTACCAAATGACATAAAAACCGGAATTATAGTCAAACTTCCCAAGAAAGGAGATCTGGGGAACTGCACCAACAAGCAAGGAATCACCTTACTATCCATCTCCAGTAAGATCTTTAGCCGCATCATTCTTCAACGCATCACAATAGCAATGGACGGCATCCTACACCAGGAACATTCAGGTTTTAGGAAGGGAAAATCCTGCATCGACCACATATTCAAGCTGAGGCACATCCTTGAGCAGTCTTATGACTGGAATGGATCCCTTTATGTGTTCTTTGTGGACTTTGAGAAGGCCTTCGACAGCCTGCACCGAGCCTCTGTGCGGAAGATTCTACGACACAATGGTATCCCCTAGAAACTTGTCAACGTCATCAGGTCCCTGTACGAGAACTTTGAGTGTAGAGTAATCCACAACAATCTACTCACTGAACCGTTAAAGATGGAAACCGAAGTGAAGAAGGGATTTATTCTCTCCCCGATCCTCTTCTCACTGGCCATTGACTGGATCAAGCGCCGCACTAGAGGGCGAGATACAAGGAATACAGTTGACGTTGACCTCAAAGCTGGATTACCTGGACTACGCCGACGACATCGGGTTGCTGGCAAGCAGACACCAGGATAAACAACAGAAGACACAACAGTTGGCTCAGACAGCAAGCATCATAGGTCTTCGAGTCAACATAAGAAGACAAAAGTCTTGAGGAAGAACACTAGAGTGGGCAACACAATTACCATCAACGACCAGCCCCAGCAAGAAGTAGACGATTTTACTTACCTGGGCAGTAAGGTCACCACGGATGGAGATTGCAAAAGGGAAGTCACCACAAGAATAAACAAGACCAATCTGCAATGCTGAAGCCCATCTGGAGGACAAGAAACCTCAGCGTCCACACTAAGATCCGTATCTTTAAGAGCAAAGTGTTGAGCGTTTTTTTGTACGGGTCTATGTTGGAAGTCCACTGCTAACATAGAATGCAAGCTCAAAGTCTTCCAAACCATGTAACTGATACGGATCATGAGGATCATTTGGTCAAACATGATCTAAAACAAGGAACTGCGGCACAGAGCGGGCGCAAGCACAATCACTGAGATCATTGCAACTCGTCGATGGAGATGGCTCGGCTACGTCTGCAGAATGCCCCCTGACTCATTACCAAACCAATAATACAATCAATCTTCTGAATTGTAAGATCTGTGCCAATCAATTTGTTGAAGAAACGATTGAATTCACAAGGCTATTAAATTACACAAAACCACATTCACAAAAAAACAACCCGAATGTCTCAAAGCGCTACATTTAGTAGAAGCCCTCAAGTCCTTATGGATTTAATCTTACCTGGGGATGTCAGACATAGGAACGTTTGAAATCTCATGGAGAATATAGCCTTGATTAAAAAAATCCAACCTTCACGTTGCGGTACTTTTCGCCTTTTGTTATATCTCTTGTTGCAAATTGCTCATGGTTATTTATATTGTTTAGCCCACAATAAGTGGAAATATAATGTAGGAATACACTTGAATACGATGTGTTTGTGGTGTGCTTGGCTTTTAATGGCATCAACTGACGATATATTACTTAGAATTGTATACAGATCAATCGCATCAGTGTGACGTCAGGAAAGGCATGCATTAGTGTAGCATAATCTAATGAATTATCTAAATGACATGCACCATCCTAATTAACATACACACTATTATGACACTAGGACAGTACTATAGCTAAAATCAGCAACACAAACATTACTTATGCATGTGTTTTACTAGTACAAGGTTCTAAGAAAAACTGTATTTTGTGTGTCTGCAAACTGTTATAACATACTCCCAAGAGTGTGTGCGTATGTAGCTAGATAATACTCCAAACTATTATTACATACTCTCTAGAATGTTTGAGTATATAGCTGTGTAATATTCACACTGCTATAACCTAATCCATAGAGGATGTGACTAGCTAAGTGTGTAATACTCCACATTGTTATAGCATACTCTCTAGAGGGTGTGAGTATATAGCTGAGTAATACTCACTCTGTTATAACATACTCCATAGAGAATGTGAGTAACTATGTGTATAATACTCCATACTTTTATAATATAGGATGTAAGTGAATCGATAATAATTCAAAGGAGACAAAATTATTTATACAATAAACATTTTAACAAGCACCTTCAGGCAAATATAAATACAAATGTTTCAGATTACAAAACGATGAAAACCAAGGATATCATATTTACATGTAAAAATGTTAATGAATGTTTGTATTATATCGGAGCAGCTCTTCGTCACCCGGTTCATGTACGTACCCACATGCGTGTGAAGCTTTACATAGAGATCATTAGTACACAAGGAAAGAGCATTATAGTGGTATTATTGTCAGTAATATTATAAATAGTAGTAGTAGTAGTGATTGTGGTGGTATGGTAGTAGTAGTGGTAGATGAAAGTATTAGTAGTTGTAGTAGTAGTATGAAAATCAGTAGTAGCTGCAGCAGTAGTAGTGGTGGTGGTAGCAGAAGTAGTAGTAGTGGTGGTTATAGTAGCATAAGTATGAGTAACAGTAGTACTGGTGGTGATAATAGCATTATAACAGTAGTAGGGGTAGCATTAGTATTGGTGGTGGCAGTTGTAGCAGCAGTAGTAGTAGTAGTGGTGGTTATAGTAGCAGAAGTATGAGTAGCAGTAGTACTGGTGGTGATAGTAGCCATATTAACTGTAGTGGGAGTAGCAGTATTAGTGGTGGTAGTAGTAGCAGCAGCAGTAGTATTAGTAGTGGTGGTGATAATAGCAGTAGTACCAGAAGTCGGAGTAGCATTGGTATTGATTACGGAAGTAGCAATAAATTATTAATAGTAGTAGTTGTAGTAGTAGTAGTAGCAGAAGTAGCACTGTTAGAAAAGCTGCATTAATATTTGATATTGGTAGTAGCAGTGGTAGTATAAATGGGTGTTGGTATTGTTGGTGATAGCTGTATCAATGTTGTAGTAGAAGTAGTGAAAGTAGTAGAAGTAGCAGTAGTAGTGATGGTGATAGTAGCAGTAGTGTTAAGAATAGCTGTAGTAGTGGTTGTGATAGTAACAGTAGTAGTAATAGTGGTGCGAAAATTATTAGTAATAGTGGGAGTAGTACAAGTAGTAGTAGTAGTGGTGATAGTAACGGTAGTGGTAATAGTAACATTAGTGGTAGTACGAGTAGCATTTGTAGTAGTACGAGTAGCAGTAGTGGTTGTACGAGTAGCTGTAGTATTGGTGGTAACAGTAACAGTAATGGTTATAGTAGCAGTAGCGGTAGTACGAGTAGCAGTAGTTGTAGTACGAGTAGCAGTAGTGGTAGTACTAGTGGCAGTAGTATTGGTGATAATAGTAGAAATATTAGTATGAGTAGTAGCAATACAAATACCAGGAGAAGCAACACTTGTATTGTATTGAAATAATCATATCAAAATTCTGAAGTAATAGTAATATAAGTAGTAGTAGTAGTGTTGGTGATAGTAGAAGTTGTGGTGACAGTAGTATACTAGTATTGGCGCTGGTGATACCAGCAGGAGCATCACTAGTAGGAATAACAGTGGTGGTGGTAGTATCAGTAGTAGTAGTAGAAGTTGCAATAGTATTGTTGGTAGTAGTAGCAGTATTAACAATAATATAAGTAGCAGTAGTTGTGGTGGTGGTGACGACATATATCATTATATTTTGAAGAATTGGGATATGAGTATTACACTTCTAATCAGTGTGCAGTTGACGAATATTGATATGATTATTAGAATAAAGATCATTGGACGATTTGAAGAATTGGGATACGAATATTACAATACAAATGAGTGTGCAGTTGACGAATATTGATATGATTATTAGAATAAAGATCGATAGAAGATTTGAAGAATAGGGATATGAATATTACAATACAAATATGTGTGCAGTTGACGAATATTGATATGATTATTAGAATAAAGATCATTAGACGATTTGAAGATTTAGGATACGATTATTACAATACAAATCAGTGTGCAGTTGACGAATATTGATATGATTATTAGAATAAAAATCATTAGACGATTTGAAGAATTGGGATATTATTATTACATTATAAATCAGTGTGCAGTTGACGAATATTGATATGATTACTAGAATAAAGATCATTAGAAGATTTGAATAATTGGGATATGATTATTACAATACAAATCAGTGTGCAGTTGACGAATATTGATATGATTATTAAAATCAAGATCATTAGACGATTTGAAGAATTGGGATATGATTATTACAATACAAATCAGTGTGCAGTTGACGAATATTGATATGATTATTAGAATAAAGATAATTAGACCATTTGAAGAATAGGGATATGATTATTACAATACAAATCAGTGTGCAGTTGACGAATATTGATATGATTCTTAGAATCAAGATCATTAGACGTTTTGAAGAAATGGGATATGATAATTGAAATCCAAATCAGTGTGAAGTTGATGAATATTGATATGATTATTAGAATAAAGATCATTGGACGATTTGAAGAATTGGGATATGATTAATACATTACAAATCAGTGTGCAGTTGACGAATATTGATATGATTATTAGAATAAAGATCATTGGAAAATTTGACGAATTGGGACATGATTATTACAATACAAATCAGTGTGCAGTTGACGAATATTGATGTGATTATTAGAAAAAAGAACATTGGACGATTTGAAGAATTGGGATATGATTATTACAATACAAATCAGTGTGCAATTGACGATTATTGATCTGATTATTTGAATAAAAAACATTGGACCATTTAAAGAATTGGGATATGATTATTACAATATAAATCAGTGTGCAGTTGACAAATATTGATATGATTATTAGAATAAAGATCATTGGACGATTTGAAGAATTGGGATATAATTATTACAATACAAATCAGTGTGCAGTTGACGAATATTGATATGATTATTACAATAAAGATCATTAGAAGATTTGAAGAATTGGGATATGATTATTACAGTACAAATCAGAGTGCAGTTGACGAAAATTGATACGATTATTAGAATGAAGTTCATTAGACGATTTGAAGAATTGGGATATGATTACTACAATACAAATCAGTGTGCAGCTGACGAATATTGATATGATTAGTAGAATAAAGATCATTAGACGATTTGAAGAATTGGGATATGATTATTACAATACAAATCAGTGTGCAGTTGACGAATATTGATATGATTTTTAGAATAAAGATCAATAAACGATTTAAAGAATTGGGATATGATTATTACAATACAAATCAGTGTGCAGTTTGCGAATATTGATATGATTATTAGAATAAAGATCATTAGAAGGTTTGAAGAATTGGGATATGATTATTACAATACAAATCAGTGTGCAGTTGACGAATATTGATCTGATTATTAGAATAAAGATCATTATACGATTTGAAGAATTGGGATATGATTATTACAATACAAATCAGTGTGCAGTTGACGAATATTGATATGATTTTTAGAATAAAGATTATTGGACGATTTGAATAATTAGGATATGATTATTACAATACAAATCAGTGTGCAGTTGACGAATATTGATACGATTATTAGAATAAAGATCATAAGAAGATTTCAAGAATTGGGATATGATTATTACAACACAAATCAGTGTGCAATTGACGAATATTGATATGATTATTAGAATAAAGATAATTAGACGATTTGAAGAATTGGGATATGATTATTACAATACAAATCAGTGTGCATTTGACGAATATTGATATGATTATTAGAATAAAGATCATTTTACGATTTGAAGAATTGGGATATGATTATTACAATACAAATCAGTGTGCAGTTGACGAAAATTGACACAATTATTATAATGAAGATCAATAGACGATTTGAAGAATTGTGATATGATTAATACAATACAAATCAGTGAGCAGTGGACGAATATTGATATGATTATTAAAATAAAGATCATTGGACGATTTGAAGAATTGGGCAATGATTAATACATTACAAATCAGTGTGCAGTTGAGGAATATTGATATGATTATTAAAATAAAGATCATTGGACGATTTGAAGAATTGGGCAATGATTAATACATTACAAATCAGTGTGCAGTTGACGAATATTGATATGATTATTAGAATAAAGATCATTGGAAAATTTGACGAATTGGGATATGATTATTACAATACAAATCAGTGTGCAGTTGACGAATATTAATATGATTATTTGAATAAAGATCATTAGACGATTTGAAGAATTGGGATACTTTTATTACAATACAAATCGGAGTGCAGTTTACGAATATTGATGTGAATGTTAGAATAAAGAACATTGGACGATTTGAAGAAATGGGATATGATTATTACAATACAAATCAGTGTGCAATTGACGAATATTGATCTGATTATTTGAATAAAAATCATTGGACGATTTGAAGAATTGGGATATGATTATTACAATATAAATTAGTGTGCAGTTGACGAATATTGATATGATTATTAGAATAAAGATCATTGGACGATTTGAAGAATTGGGATATAATTATTACAATACAAATCAGTGTTCAGTTGACGAATATTGATATGATTATTAGAATAAAGATCATTAGAAGATTTGAAGAATTGTGATATATTTATTACATTACAAATCAGAGTGCAGTTGACGAAAATTGATACGATTATTAGAATGAAGTTCATTAGACGATTTGAAGAATTGGGATATGATTACTACAATACAAATCAGTGAGCAGCTGACGAATATTGATATGATTATTAGAATAAAGATCATTAGACGATTTTAAGAATTGGGATATGATTATTACAATACAAATCAGTGTGCATTTGACGAATATTGATATGATTATTAGAATAAAGATCAATAAACGATTTAAAGAATTGGGATATGATTATTACAATACAAATCAGTGTGCAGTTGACGAATATTGATATGATTATTAGAATAAAGATCATTAGAAGATTTGAAGAATTTGGATATGATTATTACAATACAAATCAGTGTGCAAATGACGAATATTGATCTGATTATTTGAATAAAAATCATTGGACGATTTGAAGAATTGGGATATGATTATTACAATAGAAATCGGTGTGCAGTTGACGAATATTGATCTGATTATTTGAATAAAAATAATTGGACGATTTGAAGAATTGGGATATGATTATTACAATACAAATTAGTGTGCAGTTGACGAATATTGATATGATTATTATAACAAAGATCATTATACGATTTGAAGAATTGGTATATGATTATTACAATACAAATCAGTGTGCAGTTGACGAATATTGATATAATTATTAGAATAAAGATCATTAGAAGATTTGAAGAATTGGGATATGATTATTACAATACAAATCAGTGTGCAGTTGACGAATATTGATGTGATTTTTAGGATAAAGATTATTGGACGATTTGAAGAATTGGGATATGATTATTACAATACAAATCAGTGTGCAGTTGACGAATATTGATATGATTATTAGAATAAAGATCATTAGAAGATTTGAAGAATTTTCATATGATTATTACAATACAAATCAGTGTGCAGTTGACGAACATTAATAGTATTATTAGAATAAAGATCATTAGACGATTTGAAGAATTGGGATACTATTATTACAATACAAATCGGAGTGCAGTTGACGAATATTGATGTGATTATTAGAATAAAGAACATTGGACGATTTGAGAAATTGGGATATGATTATTACAATACAAATCAGTGTGCAGTTGACGAATATTGATCTGATTATTTGAATAAAAATCATTGGACGATTTGAAGAAATGGGATATGATTATTACAATATAAATCAGTGTGCAGTTGACGAATATTGATATGATTATTAGAATAAAGATCATTAGACGATTTGAAGAATTGGGATATAATTACTACAAAACAAATCAGTGTGCAGCTGACGAATATTGATATGATTATTAGAATAAAGATCATTAGACGATTTGAAGAATTGGGATATGATTATTACAATACAAATCAGTGTGCAGTTGACGAATATTGATATGATTATTAGAATAAAGATCATTATACGATTTGAAGAAATGGGATATGATTATTAAAATACAAATCAGTGTGCATTTGACGAATGATGATATTATTATTATAAAAAAGATTATTGGACGATTTTAAGAATTGGGATATGATTATTACAATACAAATCATTGTGCAGTTGACGAATATTGATATGATTTTTACAATAAAGATTATTGGACGATTTGAAGAATTGGGATATGATTATTACAATACAAATCGGTGTGCAGTTGACGAATATTGATACGATTATTAGAATAAAAATTATTAGAAGATTTGAAGAATTGGGATATGATTATTACAACACAAATCAGTGTGCAGTTGATGAATATTGATATGATTATTAGAATAAAGATTATTAGACGATTTGAAGAATTGGGATATGATTATTACAATACAAATCAATGTGCAGTTGACGAATATTGATATGATTATTAGAATAAAGATCATTAGACGATTTGAAAAATTGGGATATGATTATTACAATACAAATCAGTGTGCATTTGACGAATATTGATATGATTATTAGAAAAAAGATCATTTTACGATTCGAATAATTGGGATATGATTATTACAATACAAATCAGTGTGCAGTTGACGAAAATTGACACGATTATTATAATGAAGATCAATAGACGATTTGAAGAATTGGGATATGATTATTACAATACAAATCAGTGAGCAGTGGAGGAATATTGATATGATTATTAAAATAAAGATCATTGGACGATTTGAAGAATTGGGATATGATTAATACACTACAAATCAGTGTGAAGTTGACGAATATTGATATGATTATTAGAATAAAGATCATTGGAAAATTTGACGAAATGGGATATGATTATTACAATACAAGTCAGTGTGCAGTTGACGAATATTAATATGATTATTAGAATAAAGATCATTAGACGATTTAAAGAATTGGGATACTATTATTACAATACAAATCGGAGTGCAGTTGACGAATATTGATGTGATTATTAGAATAAAGAACATTGGACTATTTGAAGAATTGGGATATGATTATTACAATACAAATCAGTGTGCAATTGACGAATATTGATCTGATTATTTGAATAAAAATCATTGGACGATTTGAAGAATTGGGATATGATTTTTACAATATAAATCAGTGTGCAGTTGACGAATATTGATATGATTATTAGAATAAAGATCATTGGACGATTTGAAGAATTGGGATATAATTATTACAATACAAATCAGTGTTCAGTTGACGAATATTGATATGATTATTAGAATAAAGTTCATTAGAAGATTTAAAGAATTGGGATATGATTATTACAATACAAATCAGAGTGCAGTTGACTAAAATTGATATGATTATTAGAATGAAGTTCATTAGACGATTTGAAGAATTGGGATATGATAACTACAATTCAAATCAGTGTGCAGCTGACGAATATTGATATGATTATTAGAATAAAGATCATTAGACGATTTGAAGAATTGGGATATGATTATTACAATACAAATCATTGTGCAGTTGACGAATATTGATATGATTATTAGAATAAAGATCATTATACGATTTGAAGAATTGGGATATGATTATTAAAATACAAATCAGTGTGCAAATGACGAATGATGATATTATTATTAGAAAAAAGAATATTGGACGATTTTAAGAATTGGGATATGATTATTACAATACAAATCAGTGTGCAGTTGACGAATATTGATATGATTTTTAGAATAAAGATTATTGGACGATTTAAAGAATTGGGATATGATTATTACAATACAAATCAGTGTGCAGTTGACGAATATTGATACGATTATTAGAATAAAGATTATTAGAATATTTGAAGAATTGGGATATGATTATTACAACACAAATCAGTGTGCAGTTGACGAATATTGATATGATTATTAGAATAAAGATCATTAGACGATTTGAAGAATTGGGATATGATTATTACAATACAAATCAGTGTGCAGTTGACGAATATTGATATGATTATTAGAATAAAGATCATTAGACGATTTGAAGAATTGGGATACTATTATTACAATACAAATCGGAGTGCAGTTGACGAATATTGATGTGATTATTAGAATCAAGAACATTGGACGATTTGAAGAATTGGGATATGATTATTACAAAACAAATCAGTGTGCAATTGACGAATATTGATCTGATTTTTTGAATAAAAATCATTGGACGATTTGAAGAATTGGGATATGATTTTTACAATATAAATCAGTGTGCAGTTGACGAATATTGATATGATAATTAGAATAAAGTTCATTAGAAGATTTAAAGAATTGGGATATGATTATAACAATACAAATCAGAGTACAGTTGACGAAAATTGATACGATTATTAGAATGAAGTTCATTAGACGATTTGAAGAATTGGGATATGATTACTACAATTCAAATCAGTGTGGAGCTGACGAATATTGATATGATTATTAGAATAAAGATCATTAGACGATTTGAAGAATTGGGATATGATTATTACAATACAAATCAGTGTGCAGTTGACGAATATTGATATGATTATTAGAATAAAGATCAATAAACGATTTAAAGAATTGGGATATGATTTTTACAATACAAATCAGTGTGCAGTTGACGAATATTGATATGATTATTAGAATAAAGATCATTAGAAAATTTGAAGAATTGGGATATGATTATTACAATACAAATCAGTGTGCATTTGACGAATATTGATGTTATTATTAGAATAAATATCATTATACGATTTTGAAGAATTGGGATATGATTATTACAATAGAAATCGGTGTGCAGTTGACGAATATTGATCTGATTATTTGAATAAAAATCTTTGGACGATTTGAGGAATTGGGATATGATTATTACAATACAAATAAGTGTGCAGTTGACGAATATTGATATGATTATTATAATAAAGATCATTGGACGATTTGAAGAATTGGTATATGATTATTACAATACAAATCAATGTGCAGTTGACGAGCATTGATATGATTATTAAAATAAAGATCATTAGAAGATTTGAAGAATTGGGATATGATTATTACAATAAAAATCAGTGTGCAGTTGACGAATATTGATGTGATTTTTAGGATAAAGATTATTGGACGATTTGAAGAATTGGGATATGATTATTACAATACAAATCAGTGTGCAGCTGACGAATATTGATATGATTATTAGAATAAAGATCATTAGACGATTTGAAGAATTGGGATATGATTATTACAATACAAATCAGTGTGCAGTTGACGAATATTGATATGATTATTAGAATAAAGATCAATAAATGATTTAAAGAATTGGGATATGATTATTACAATACAAATCAGTGTGCAGCTGACGAATATTGATATGATTATTAGAATAAAGATCATTAGACGATTTGAAGAATTGGGATATGATTATTACAATACAAATCAGTGTGCAGTTGACGAATATTGATATGATTATTAGAATAAAGATCATTATACGATTTGAAGAATTGGGATATGATTATTAAAATACAAATCAGTGTGCAGTTGACGAATGATGATATTATTATTAGAAAAAAGATTATTGGACGATTTTAAGAATTGGGATATGATTATTACAATACAAATCAGTGTGCAGTTGACGAATATTGATATGATTTTTAGAATAAAGATTATTGGACGATTTAAAGAATTGGGATATGATTATTACAATACAAATCAGTGTGCAGTTGACGAATATCGATACGATTATAAGAATAAAAATTATTAGAATATTTGAAGAATTGGGAAATGATTATTACAACACAAATCAGTGTGCAGTTGACGAATATTGATTTGTTTATTAGAATAAAGATCATTAGACGATTTGAAGAATTGGGATATGATTATTACAATACAAATCAGTGTGCAGTTGACGAATATTGATATGATTATTAGAATAAAGATCATTAGACGATTTGAAAAATTGGGATATGATTATTACAATACAAATCAGTATACATTTGACGAATATTGATATGATTATTGGAATAAAGATCATTTTACGATTTGAATAATTGGGATATGATTATTACATTACAAATCAGTGTGCAGTTGACGAAAATTGACACGATTATTATCATGAAGATCAATAGACGATTTGAAGAATTGGGATATGATTATTACAATACAAATCAGTGAGCAGTGAAGGAATATTGATATGATTATTAAAATAAAGATCATTGGACGATTTGAAGAATTGGGATATGATTAATACATTACAAATCAGTGTGCAGTTGACGAATATTGATATGATTATTAGAATAAAGATCATTGGAAAATTTGACGAATTGGGATATGATTATTACAATAAAAATCAGTGTGCAGTTGACGAATATTAATATGATTATTAGAATAAAGATCATTAGACGATTTGAAGAATTGGGATACTATTATTACAATATAAATCGGAGTGCAGTTGACGAATATTGATGTGATTATTAGAATAAAGAACATTGGACGATTAGAAGAATTGGGATATGATTATTACAATACAAATCAGTGTGCAATTGACAAATATTGATCTGATTATTTGAATAAAAATCATTGGAAGATTTGAAGAATTGGGATATGATTTTTACAGTATAAATCAGTGTGCAAATGACGAATATTGATATGATTATTAGAATAAAGATCATTGGACGATTTGAAGAATTGGGATATAATTATTACAATACAAATCAGTGTTCAGTTGACGAATATTGATATGATTATTAGAATAAAGATCATTAGAAGATTTAAAGAATTGGGATATGATTATAACAATACAAATCAGAGTACAGTTGACGAAAATTGATACGATTATTAGAATGAAGTTAATTAGACGATTTGAAGAATTGGGATATGATTATTACAATACAAATCAGTGTGCAGTTGACGAATATTGATATGATTTTTAGAATAATGATTATTGGACGATTTAAAGAATTGGGATATGATTATTACAATACAAATCAGTGTGCAGTTGACGAATATTGATACGATTATTAGAATAAAGATTATTAGAATATTTGAAGAATTGGGATATGATTATTACAACACAAATCAGTGTGCAGTTGACGAATATTGATATGATTATTGGAATAAAGATCATTACACGATTTGAAGAATTGGGATATGATTATTACAATACAAATCAGTGTGCAGTTGACGAATATTGATATGATTATTAGAATAAAGATCATTAGACGATTTGAAAAATTGGGATATGATTATTACAATACAAATCAGTGTGCATTTGACCAATATTGATATGATTATTAGAATAAAGATCATTTTACGCTTTGAATAATTGGGATATGATTATTACAATACAAATCAGTGTGCAGTTGACGAAAATTGACACGATTATTATAATGAATATCAATAGACGATATGAAGAATTGGGATATGATTATTACAATACAAATCAGTGAGCAGTGGAGGAATATTGATATGATTATTAAAATAAAGATCACTGGACGATTTGAAGAATTGGGATATGATTAATACATTTCAAATCAGTGTGCAGTTGACGAATATTGATATGATTATTAGAATAAAGATCATTGGAAAATTTGACGAATTGGGATATGATTATTACAATACAAATCAGTGTGCAGTTGACGAATATTAATATGATTATTAGAATAAAGATCATTAGACGATTTGAAGAATTGGGATATGATTATTACAATACAAATCAGTGTGCAATTGACGAATATTGATCTGATTATTTGAATAAAAATCATTGGACGATTTGAAGAAATGGGATATGATTTTTACAATATAAATCAGTGTGCAGTTGACGAATATTGATATGATTATTAGAATAAAGATCATTGGACGATTTGAAGAATTGGGATATAATTATTACAATACAAATCAGTGTTCAGTTGACGAATATTGATATGATTATTAGAATAAAGATCATTAGAAGATTTAAAGAATTTGGATATGATTATAACAATACAAATCAGAGTACAGTTGACGAAAATTGATCCGATTATTAGAATAAAGTTCATTAGACGATTTGAAGAATTGGGATATGATTACTACAATTCAAATCAGTGTGCAGCTGACGAATATTGATATGATTATTAGAATAAAGATCATTAGACGATTTGAAGAATTGGGATATGATTATTACAATACAAATCAGTGTGCAGTTGACGAATATTGATATGATTATTATAATAAAGATCAATAAACGATTTAAAGAATTGGGATATGATTATTACAATACAAATCAGTGTGCAGTTGAGGAATATTGATATGATTATTAGGATAAAGATCATTAGAAGATTTGAAGAATTGGGATATGATTATTACAATACAAATCAGTGTGCAGTTGACGAATATTGATGTTATTATTAGAATAAAGATCATTATACGATTTGAAGAATCGGGATATGATTATTACAATAGAATTCGGTGTGCAGTTGACGAATATTAATCTGATTATTTGAATAAAAATCATTTGACGATTTGAGGAATTGGGATATGATTATTACAATACAAATAAGTGTGCAGTTGACGAATATTGATATGATTATTATAATAAAGATCATTGGACGATTTGAAGAATTGGTATATGATTATTACAATACAAATCAGTGTGCAGTTGACGAGCATTGATATGATTATTAGAATAAAGATCATTAGAAGATTTGAAGAATTGGGATATGATTATTACAATAAAAATCATTGTGCAGTTGACGAATATTGATGTGATTTTTAGGATAAAGATTATTGGACGATTTGAAGAATTGGGATATGATTATTACAATACAAATCAGTGTGCAGTTGACGAATATTGTTATGATTATTATAATAAAGATCATTAGAAGATTTGAATAATTTTGATATGATTATTACAATACAAATCAATGTGCAGTTGACGAATATTGATGTGATTATTATAAAAAAGGTCATTGGACAGTTTGTAGAATTGGGATATGATTATTACAATACAAATCAATGTGCAGTTCACGAATATTAATATGATTATTAGAATAAAGATCATTGGACGATTTGAAGAAATGGTATATGATTATTACAATACAAATCAGTGTGCAGTAGAGGAATATTGATATGATTATTAGAATAAAGATCATAGGACGAGATGAAGAATTGGGATATGATTATTACAATACAAATCAGTGTGCAGTTGTGCAGTTGACGAATATTGATGTTATTATTAGAATAAAGATCATTATACGATTTGAAGAATTGGGATATGATTATTACAAAAGAAATCGGTGTGCAGTTGACGAATATTGATCTGATTATTTGAATAAAAGTCATTAGACGATTTGAAGAATTGGAATATGATTATTAAAATACAAATAAGTGTGCAGTTGACGAATATTGATATGATTATTATAATAAAGATCATTGGACGATTTGAAGAATTGGTATATGATTATTACAATACAAATCAGTGTGCAGTTCACGAGAATTGATATGATTATTAGAATAAAGATCATTAGAAGATTTGAAGAATTGGGATATAATTATTACAATACAAGTCAGTATGCAGTTGACGAATATTGATGTGATTTATAGAATAAAGATCATTGGATTATTTGTAGAATTGGGATATGATTATTACAATAGAAATCGGTGTGCAGTTGGCGAATATTGATCTGATTATTTAAATAAAAATCATTGGACGATTTGAAGAATTGGGATATGATTATTACAATACAAATAAGTGTGCAGATGACGAATATTGATATGATTATTAGAATAAAGATCATTGGACGATTTGAAGAATTGGGATATGATTATTACAATACAAATCAGTGTGCAGTTGACAAATATTGATGTGATTTTTAGAATAAAGATTATTGGACGATTTAAAGAATTGGGGTATGATTATTACAATACAAATAAGTGTGCAGTTGACGAATATTGAAGTGATTATTAGAATAAAGATCATTGGACGATTTGAAGAATTGGGATATGATTATTACAATACAAATCAGTGTGCAGTTGAAAAATATTGATAGGATTATTAGAATAAAGATCATTAGAAGATTTGAAGAATTGGGATATGATTATTACAATACAAATTAGTGTGCAGTTGACGAATATTTTTGTGTTTATGAGAATTAAAATCATTGGTCGATTTGAAGAATCGGGATATGATTATTACAATACAAATCAGTGTGCAGTTGACGAATACTGATCTGATTATTAGAATAAAATCAGTGGACGATTTGAAGAATTTGGATATGATTATTACAATACAAATCAGTGTGCAGTTGACGAATATTGATATGATTTTTAGAATGAAGATCATTAGAAGATTTGAAGAACTGCGAAATGATTATTACAATACAAATCAGTGTGCAGTTGACGAATATTGATGTGATTATTAGAATAAAGATTATTGGACATGTTGAAGAATTGAGATATGATTATTACAATACAAATCAGTGTGCAGTTGACGAATATTGATATGACTATTAAAATAAAGATCATTGGACGAATTGAATAATTGGGATATGATTATTACGATACAAATCAGTGTGCAGTTGACGAATATTGATATTATTATTAGAATGAAGATCATTAGACGATTTGAAGATTTGGGATATAATTATTACAAAACAAATCAGTGTGCAGTTGACGAATATTGATATGATTATTAGAATAAAGATCATTAGATGATTTGAAGAATTGGGATATGATTATTACAATACAAATCAGTGTGCAGTTGACGAATATTGATGTGATTATTATAATAAAGATCATTAGAAGATTTGAAGAATTGGGATATGATTATTTCAATATTAATCAGTGAGCAGTTGACGAATACTGATATCATCATTATAATAAAGATCATTATAAGATTTGAAGAATTGGGAAATGATTATTACAATACAAATCAGTGTGCAGTTGACGAATATTGATGTGATTATTAGAATAAAGATTATTGGACGATTTATAGAATTGGGGTATGATTATTACAATACAAATCAGTGTGCAGTTGACGAATATTGAAGTGATTATTAGAATAAAGATCATTGGACGATTTGAAGAATCGGGATATGATTATTACAATACAAATCAGTGTGGAGTTGACGAGTATTGATAGGATTACTAGAATAAAGATCATTAGAAGATTTGAAGAATTGGGATATGATTATTACAAAACAAATCAGTGTGCAGTTGACGAATATTGATGTGTTTATGAGAATTAAAATCATTGGACGATTTGAAGAATCGGAACATGATTATTACAATACAAATCAGTGTGCAGTTGACGAATACTGATCTGATTATTAGAATAAAAATCAGTGGACGATTTGATGAATTGGGATATGATTATTACAATACAAATCAGTGTGCAGTTGACGAATATTGATATGATTACTAGAATAAAGATCATTGGACGAGTTGAAGAAATGGGATATGATTATTACAATACAAATCAGTGTGCAGTTGAGGAATATTGATATGATTATTAGAATAAAGATCATTGGACGATTCGAAGAATTTGGATATGATTATTACAATACAAATCAGTGTGCAGTTGTGCAGTGGACGAATATTGATGTGATTTATAGAATAAAGATCACTGGACGATTTGAAGAATTGGGATATGATTATTACAATACAAATCATTGTGCAGTTGACGAATATTGATATGATTATTAGAATAAAGATCATTAGAAGATTTGAAGAATTGGGATATGATTATTACAATACAAATCAGTGTGCAGTTGACGAATATTGATGTGATTTTTAGAATAAAGATCATTGGACGATTTAAAGAATTGGGATATGATTGTTACAATACAAATCAGTGTGCAGTTGACCAATATTGATGTGATTATTAGAATAAAGATCATTAGCAGATTTGAATAATTGGGATATAGTTATTACAATACAAATCAGTGTGCAGTTGACAAATATTGATGTTATGATTAGAATAAAGATTATTGCACGATTTGAAGAATTGGGATATGATTATTACAATACAAATCAGTGTGCAGTTGACGAATATTGATATGATTATTAGAATAAAGTTCATTTGAAGATTTGAAGAATTGCGAAATGATTATTACAATACAAATCAGTGTGCAGTTGACGAATATTGATGTGATTATTGGAATAAAGATTATTGGACGAGTTGAAGAATTGGGATATGATTATTACAATACAAATCAGTGTGCAGTTGACGAATATTTATATGATTATTAAAATAAAGATCATTGGACGATTTGAAGAATTGGGATATAATTATTACAATACAAATCAGTGTGCAGTTGAGAAATATTGATATGATTATTAGAATCAAGATCATTAGAAGATTTGAAGAATTGGGATATGATTATTACAATACAAATCAGTGTGAATTTGACGAATATTGATGTGATTATTAGAATAAAGATCATTAGAAGATTTGAAAAACTGGGATATGATTATTTCAATATTATTCAGTGTGCAGTTGACGAATACTGATATCATCATTAGAATAAAGATCATTAGAAGATTTGAAAAATTGCGAAATGATTATTACAATACAAATCAGTGTGCAGTTGACGAATATTGATGTGATTATTAGAATAAAGATTATTGGACGATTAATAGAATTGGGGTATGATTATTATAATACAAATCAGTGTGCAGTTGACGAATATTGAATCGATTATTAGAATAAAGATCATTGGATGATTTGAAGAATTGGGATATGATTATTACAATACAAATCAGTGTGCAGTTGACGAATATTGATATGAATATTAGAATAAAGATCATTTGAAGATTTGAAGAATTGGGATATGATTATTACAATACAAATCAGTGTGCAGTTGACGAATATTGATGTGTTTATGAGAATTAAAATCATTGGACGATTTGAAGAATCGGGATATAATTATTACAAAACAAATCAGTGTGCAGTTGACGAATACTGATCTGATTATTAGAATAAAAATCAGTGGAGGATTTGATGAATTGGGATATGATTATTACAATACAAATCAGTGTGCAGTTGACGAATATTGATATGATTACTAGAATAAAGATAATTGACGATTTGAAGAATTCGGATATGATTATTACAATACAAATCAGTGTACAGTTGACGAATATTGATATGATTATTAGAATAAAGATCATTGGACGATTTAATGAATTGGGGTATGATTATTACAATACAAATCAGTGTGCAGTTGACGACTATTGAAGTGATTATTTGAATAAAGATCATTGGACGATTTGAAGAATTGGGATATGATTATTACAATACAAATCAGTGTGCAGTTGACGAATATTGATATGATTTTTAAAATAAAGATCATTAGAAGATTTGAAGAATTGGAATATGATTATAACAATACAAATCAGTGTGCAGTTGACGAATATTGATGTGTTTATGAGAGTTAAAATCATTGGACGATTTGAAGAATCGGGATATGATTTTTACAATACAAATCAGTGTGCAGTTGACGAATACTGATCTGATTATTAGAATAAAAATCAGTGGAGGATTTGATGAATTGGGATAAGATTATTACAATACAAATCAGTGTCCAGTTGACGAATATTGATATGAATATTAGAATAAAGATCATTTGAAGATTTGAAGAATTGGGATATGATTATTACAATACAAATCAGTGTGCATTTGACGAATTCTGATCTGATTATTAGAAAAAAATCAGTGGACGATTTGAAGAGTTGGGATATGATTATTACAATACAAATCAGTGTGCAGTTGACGAATATTGATATGATTATTAGAATAAAGATAATTGAAGATTTGAAGAATTGGGATATGATTATTACAATACAAATCAGTGTACAGTTGACGAATATTGATATGATTATTAAAACAAAGATCATTGGACGATTTGAAGAATTGGGATATGATTATTACAATACAAATCAGTGTGCAGTTGATGAATATTGATGTGATTATCAGAATAAAGATCATTAGACGATTTGAAGAATTGGGATATGATTATTACAATACAGATCAGTGTGCAGTAGACGAATATTGATATGCTTATTAGAATTAAGATCATTAGACGATTTGAAGAATTGGGATATGATTATTACAATACAAATCAGTGTGCAGTTGTCGAATATTGATATGATTATTAGAATAAAGATCATTAGAAGATTTGAAGAATTGGGATATGATTATTACAATACAAATCAGTGTGCAGTTGACGAATATTGATATGATTATTAGAATAAAGATCATTAGACGATTTGAAGAATTGTGATATGATTAGTACGATACAAATCAGTGAGCATTTTGAAGAATTGTCATGTGATTATTACTATACAAATCGGTGAGGATTTTGAAGAATTGGGTTATAATAATTACAATCCAAATCAGTGAGCATTTTGAAGAATTGTGATATGAACATAACATTATCATGTTAAGCCCCGGAAAATGATTATATTCATATGTTTATTCAACAGAGTGAAAAACTGGACACTGCTCTGGTAATACATTTTTTTTAGGCTCCAATAAAGAAGAAGCATACACAAATATGCCATTGATGCTTTTGCTTATATGATGTTGTTACCATATAATTTACATTGTTAGCTGATTCTTTCACCAACCTTTTTGTTTTGCGTCCAATTTAGCTTTCTGTACGTTAGTTCTAGTCACTAAGCATGAATCTCGGTTTAAATTTGCAAATTATATATATTTACATATGTATACCCCAACAAAAAACAAACATAAACACACACAAATTCACACACACACACACACACACACACACATAATTTAAATACGATGCATTGTCCTCTACTTCGCAACAAAAAATTCAGTTGGAGATAATACAGTATATATTCCGTCATTTAACAGGCATTTTCATAACCTTCGTTTATGACGTCCAAAGCATTTAGAAATCGGCGTTTAAAATGTTTCAGGGTTGGAATACATTTTTCTTATATCACCCAATGTTGTAAGTCTGTTAGCACTAAAAAATCGGACAATATATATATATATTTACAGATTGCAGACCACTCTCGATTTAAACATATATTTGAAATGGAAAAAAAAAACGTGACCATGCATGCATGCATTTTAAAAGAGATATTCCATCAAAGGTATCCTGTATGCAAATCCATATCCATAACAGTAATATAACATTTGATCAACTTGATATGCATCCCAATTACAGAATCTGACGAACGGCAGTCAAGAGAAACACTCTTTTAAATCAGTTGTGTTTTTCAGGTCTTTTACTTTTGTTTCTGGTGGCGTTGAACACTACTAATGCTCTGTACAGTGTCACGCATGGTTATATTTCAGGCTGATGCAGTCATTCTCAACTTTTAACACACATTAGGATATGAGCTACGTGCATTTAGTTTCGTGTCATAAATCCTATACAACGTAGTACGGATCAGTGTATAAATGTGAAAGCGTGCACATGAATAAGCTAGTTATATAGTCTGAATTCATGTATATTTGAGATATTCTCATCTATAAGGGTATATTAATAAGATGTAGAGATAATGTTATACAGTATATGTTTAATTATATAGTATATGTTTAATTATATAGTATATATTTATTTCGTATTTGTTTTACCTTGGCATAAATCAAAAGATTTAGAAAATAAAATGCTTACTGATAAAACACTTCCACATGAAGGAAGAAAAGTACATACGTGTAAACTTGGTGTGATGTTTTCGTAATATTTAGTCAAATGATATTTAAGAAAGGTCAATATAATTATATATATATACATATATATATATATATATATATATATATATATATATATATATATATATATATATATATATATATATTTATATATTATATATATATATATATATATATATATATATATATATATATATATATGTTTGAATTCTTCCTCAGGTACTAACAAAATGAATGGCTGTGTTTTGAACAGTTTCTTTATGTGCTACCTGTTAATGAAAAAACTCTTTCCGCATTATGATCTGATTAAGTTATATTCATTATGTGTTTGAGAAACTCATTATGAATGGCATTCGTTACTATATTATTATGGTTGACTTTGATGTCAAATATAATTATTTGTTATATACAAATTGTCTGCTGGTATAGCTACTTAGAAAGGAGGGTACGATATCTAATATTATTCGTTTGATTTAGACTCCTAAAGGGCTCATGTATCCGTCCAATATGGTATACCATACTCAGTCATTATTGATCATATATGCTAAATTGATAATGGAATTGGTTTACACTATTGTATGCCTCTCCTTACGTCAAACAAGATGACGGCTCCGGTGGCTTAGTGTTCTGAGCGTCCGTTGTGAGTTCGATGCCCGAGTGAGTCATACCAAAGACATACAAATATGGTACTGACAGCTGCCTCACTTGGGTCTCGGAATTACGAAGTTAGTGTTAGTACTGGTCGGCCTGGTGTCATGATAATGTGAGTGGGTGGGATATCATGCTACATGTCTGTGGCATGATGTCTTAGTTCCAGACATCACTAAACTGCCTAACTTCAGACATCGTAACGATATGACTGAAATGTTTTTAAAGCTACGTTAAGATTCCTAATCACACGCACACACACACACACGCACACACACACAATGGAACTGGTTAAGTACTAATTAAGCAAACAGTTGGGATTTACCTGCCCTGTACTTCAACAACCACATGCTTGTAAATCAGATAAAAGTGATTCGTACGTAAAAATCAATTTATATTTATTAACAGCATAAGAACTACTGATTTAATTTATAATACTTACTCATATAGAAATACGATTGATTTTCGTCAAAGCCATTGCGCATGTAAAAGTTGTCTTAAGGGTTCTCCATAGTTTTCATTCATATATATACTCATCAAGCGAGTGCCTAGTTGTCATTCATATATCTGATTGGTAACATTTCCTGAAGTTATCTTATTTTTAACATTCCCAATGTGACACCAGTTGTATCTGAGTCATTTGTAAATGGCCGTTCTAGCATTGTGCTAGGGATAATCAGTAATACTATCATCATAATATTTAATAGCACAGTCTTGCGGAATTGTTTACATAATCACATTGGCACTTGTGTTTTTATTCATGTTAAAATTGCTGTAAAATCTTGCGGAGCCACGAACTGTGTTACTCTTTTCTAAGTATGAATACCTTGGTGAGAAGCAATTATCTAACACCCCAATGTTCTAAATTCGTCATAATCAATAACAAAGTTGAGTAATAAATCTATCACCAGTATGTATGTATGTATGTATGTATATATGTATGTATGTATGTATGTATGTATGTATGTATGTATGTATGTATGTATGTATGTATGTATGTATGTATGTATGTATGTATGTATGTATGTATGCATGTATGTATGTATGTATTTATGTATGTATGTATGTATGTATGTATGTTTGTATGTATGTATGTTTGTATGTATGTATGTATGTATGTTTTGTACGTACGTATGTATGTATATAAAAATATCCCTTCTAAAATGCATGAGTTGAATTAGAGGCAGATATTGATCCTGAGTTTGAAATTATCTATCGTTGTTAAGAAAGATTGAGTTTTAATAATTTTAAGTCATCACAAAATGCCATTTTATATTGAGATATATTAGCTTAGTAAATGCTATATGTACAAAAGTGCTTACGTGTTCTTTTCTTATTAATGGGAAACAAAAACTTTGATATGGCGTAGATATTCATCAAGTCTGTCAGACTCTGACGTATTCATGCCAAATGAAACGAGTTCTTTCCCCTGACTCAGTACGGCACGGGAGTGAATATTGTGTTTATTAAATTCCCCTTTTGCCGCTTTATTAATATTATTTTCAAAAGCTTTAACGAATTAATGAAATTCAAAATGTAATGGGATTTATAAACGATCAATTTAGTTCCTATCAAAGTATTTAAATGCGAATTTTAAGTTGGAATCTTGGTATGTGATATTAAAATACTGACAATATAACAACATCCATATCGAAAACCATAACAACAACCATATCGAACACCATAACAACATCCATATCGAACAGCATAAAAAGCACTGTCCATGGAATTCCCAAAAAAAAACCTCCAGGACAATCTAAAATTCCTTTGGAGCAACAAGATACCCCCATGACAGAATCCTTAAAAAAACGTGAAGCGGAAATCAGGAAAACTCTACTACAAAGACTTGAACTTTCAATTCTTCGCCTGGACCTGTCTCCTAAATTGAGAGGAAAAAATTCTTCCAACGAAGGATAACATATGCTACAGATACCCCATCAACAATTTTTAACTTTTAATTATCTTATCAATATTTATAACTTTTCATTTTTGAAATCCCTGCATAATGGCTGAGTCTCAAAAAGTAAAACTAGCCTCCATCAATGTAGGAGGTTTATCTTTATAAAAGCTCAAACACTTATAGAATTTATTACTGATTTCGATATCTTAGCCCTACAAGAGCTACACAATATTAAACAGCAAACTATAAATTTCATTGAAGATAAATTTGACGCTTTATTTTTAGGCAAACTCAACCCTTCTGAAAAATCTTTAGGAGTAGGTTTTATAATTGTTAACTAATTTTTTCAAAACAACTGGAAATTATTGGATACTCCTAATAACCTTCGAGGTAGATTGATCCACATTCAAATATATAAAACTAATGTAATAAATAGTTATGCTCCAGCTCAAAAAGAATCCAAAATGCAATATTACGAGAATCTCAGCGATTATGCATCAAATTTTAATCATGAAGACTTAATTTTCTGTGAAGATTTTAATACATGCAGAAAAAAAATTGATAGATCAACTTGTAAAAAATATACTAGGCAAGTAAACTCATTAAATGTGTTTATCTACAGTAACAACATTATGGATGCTGTTCGTCATTTACATCCTAAAGTAATAAAATACACTTATCAATTCCTAAATACGAATGTAAAATCCAGAATCGATCATTTTTATATTTTAAAGAAGAACCAAAATAATATTTTAAAATGTGATATTTCAGATGTTAAAATAGCTGATCACCAAATGATAACTATGGAATATAAAACATTTACATTTATTAATTGGGGTAAAAGTTATTGGAGTTTAAACAATAGCATTCTAAATTTACCGGAACTCAACATTGAAATTTTAAACGAAATTGAAATTCTTGAACTACAAGACTTAAAATCTTGGAATAATTTTAAAGATAAAATTAAGGATATTTGTCAAAAATATTGCAGAATAATCAAATTATTAAAGAGGAATGTAGAAGAATATTAGAAGATACAAATACTTCTGAAGAAAAAAGAAAAGACTTAAAAAGTTCTAGAAAGTCTTAAAATTATAAAACGAATGGAGAGAAACAAAGATCTGGTCTCTACTGTGATATTTATAATATTGGTAAGAAAATTTATAAAAAGGAAGAATGTTGAAAAGGTAGTGAGAAAACATTAATTAAACTAAAGAAAGATAATACAATTATCGAAGGAAAAAAGAACATTTTGAAATATGTTAAAGATTTTTATAAAAATTTATATCAAAGCAAACACATATCTATAAATAAAATACATACTTTTCTAAATAATATTAAACTACCAATTATCTCAGATGAAAATAAAGAACTTTGTGATCAAAACATATAACTAAATTGAACTAGAGAAAGCAATAGATAAATTATCAAAAGGTAAAGCACCTGGTATTAATGGTATTAGTGCTTAATTTTACAAAAGATTTAAAACACCTTTATTACCAATTTTACAAAACTTGTACAATAAAAATTTTTGTTCAGAAACAATGTCTAAGACAATGAGAACAGGAATCATAACATTACTATACAAAAATAAAGGTGAAATTACGGATCTACAAAATTGGAGACCAATATCCTTGCTTAATATAGACTATAAAATATTAGGCATTATTTTGACAAACAGACTTTCTATTACACTTGGTGAAATAATAATGGAAAATCAATCTTGCGGTGAAAAGAAAAGACAAATTTCTGATAACATTCTATCAATTAAAACTATTATTGATTACATGGAAAACAACCAACAAAATGGAGCTTTAATCCAATTTGATCAAGAAAAAGCATTCGATTAAATTTAACTCAACTTTATCATTGAAACTTCAAAGAAAAATGGATTTGGTTCAATTTTCATTAATTGGATTAAGATCCTATATAACCAGATTAAATCTAAAATACAAATAAATGGAGCGCATACAGATCCATTCTCAGTTACAAGATCTGTTAGACAAGGTTGTCCAATTTCTACGTTATTATACATAGTTAGAATAGAAACCTTAAATATTACAATTCAAAATGACGATACTATTTCAGTTGTAATGCTACCTAATATACCTAAACCAATTAAAACTTTTTTACATGCTGATAATATGTTAAACTTTATAACAACTGCCATTTCTTATACTAACCTAATTAGACAATATACAAACTTTGGTCAAGCATCTGGTTCGGAGCTTAACCAAGAAAAAACTGAAATACTTTTAATTGGAGATTGGAAATATAAAAAATACTTATCACTTCCTAAAGAAAGGATAAAACATTATGTCAAAGTATTAGGGGTTATTCTAGGAAAAAACTATAAATTTAAAAATATAAAACAAATCTTGGATAAAATTCAACATCACATAAACATTTGGAATGCCAGAGATTTTATATTCATGAAAAAAATACATATAGCGAAAACCTATTTATTTAGTTGTATTTGGTATGAATTTAATATAATTAATTTTGGAAGTTTTTACGTTCAAAAATTATAACTTTCAATTTATCAATGTATTTGAAAAACTGGTACAAAACTAAATAAAACTACATTGCACCATAGTAAAATTAAAGGTGGTCTAAACCTTCCCAATCTCAAATTAAAACAAGATTCAAATTATTTAAGTAGATTAAATTCCCTTAAAATTCCTGCTAAATATCCATGGCAAGGAATTTACATTTACTGGTTTGGTTTATCTTTATCTAAAGAAAAGAGATTTATAATAATAATAAAATTATGAGAATGTTAACTCCACCAAAAACTATGTAGAGACAGATAAAGACAATTAAAACTTATAAAAATTCAACTACAATTTGGCATCTTAAAAAAACTACAGAAATATGTAACACAATTCAACAAACAAGGTTTCCAAAATATAGAATTGAAATTAATAATCCACACCTTCAGTCGGATTTGATTTGGAAAAACTGGTCCAAAATTAAACATTTCAAAAAAGCAAATTTAATGTATCATTATTTACATGATGTTTGGTGGACAGGCGAAGTAGCTTATAAAAGAAAGATTATAAGGAAGATACCAAAATGTCAGTTATGTAACAGATTTCTTGATAGTAAATAACATTTAATATTAGAATGTGAAATTTTTAACCCAAAAAAATCTTAATTATAGACAAAATTAAAAATCAACTTAACACTTTTGATGGAAATTTCTTACTATATACAAATAGAATTGAAGAAAAAACTTTATATGATGATGTAGTTAGTTTTATAATTGAAATTATAACAAGAAATACCAGCATTTGGGTATCAGAATCTAAAACCCTTTTGTATTTAAATTAATAAAGGGATTTTTGTTATTTAATTTTTCGTTATAACAAGGGTCTTTTCATCTTATTCTTTATCTAATAATGCCATCTTGGTCCTTCCTATAAAATACACTCCTCATAAAACATATACATGTATTTCTCGACTTAAACCAGCTGTATGTGCTGGGGAGAGACAAAAGGGTCAACACACACCTAACATTAAATGACTTTGTAATAACATGTCGATCAAGCATCTAAGAATTAATTACTATGTAATACAATTGTAATCAAGCGTATAAGAATAAATGAATATGTAATACAATTTTAATCAAGAATATAAGAATAAATAAATATGTAATACAATTTTAATCAAACATCCAAGAATAAATGAATATGTAATAAAATGTTGACCAAGCATCTAAAAATAAATGAATAAGTACTAAAATGTTGATGAAGCATCTAAGAATAAATGAATAAGTAATAAAATGTTGATCATGCATCAAAGAATAAATGAATATGTAATAAAATGTTGATCAAGAATATAAGATAAAATGAATAAGTACTAAAATGTTGATTAAGCATCTAATAATAAATGAATATGTAGTACAATGTTGATCAAATATCTAAGATTGTATGAATATGTAATAAATTGTTGATCAACATCTAAGAAAAAATGTATATGTAATGAAATCTGAATCCAACATCTTCGATTAAAAAAATATGTAATAAAATGTTGATCAATCATGAAATAGACGAACTTAGTTAATTATAGCGTGCTGATTATACACAATCTGAACAATTTGTTGTTTCTTTTCTTAGTATTTATATATTACGTACATCCATATTTTCTCCTGACTTTTGTGCAAAATCAACGGTGTTCCTGGCCAGTGATACTTATTTGGACAAGGAAATAATGATTGTCTAATATTTTGCTATGTTTATATATTATATATTCAATCATTATTAATGTAAACATGTTGAATTCAACTTGAGTTAAATTGAGTCTTGATTCTGACCTAAGAAACTTTAATGATGGAAATTCTCTATGGTGACTGTTAATCGCGACATATTTCAAGTAGATGGGCATATAATATTTTTTACATTGGGATTATACATTCTTGTCGTATTGTTGTGCTTTAGTGGTTAATTTAGCTGGAATCATTTTTCCAAATTATTAGTTACTGGAAGTACAGAGAGCGGAATAATAGTCTAAGAATTAAACATTAAGTTGGAATTATACTGAATTTAGACAGGGACATTTGGATTATGTTACTGAAATACATACAAATGATGTTAAAAATGAAGGATTTAACTATGTAACATGTTCCTACAGTCACATGCACGAATCAATACAGGACATTTATCCTTAATAAAGTGCTTCTCTTAAAACTTCGAACATCAAAGGGGAATATGAGCGAAATCATTCAAAGGAAGTATTGCGGGGACATATTATAGTAATTCATTTATTTAGGATTTTAGCAGTCGTTCAGCAATATTATATGCATCTAGCATCTGCAGAATACTGGTGGTCTTTTAGCGCTCGTTTGGTTAAATTGGAATAATTACATAATTAATTAAATAAGAACTGATCATGATGAATAATGATTTGTGAACTATACAAAAAGATCTGGTCATGTTTAATTCGACTGAAATGGTACATTCCAACGAAGGTGAATGTATGTGGTTGATTACATGCAATTGTTTAACCAACATCTCATGACAAGGTGTGGAAAGTTGGCTGCAGAAAGTAGTACTGACATAACCTATTATGTATTTACATCGCACACCTATCCCATGGATAATCCCATGGCTTTGAAAATCAACCATTATTATATTAACACTATAAGGATTTTAAAAGTGATCATATGAGCTTGAATGTAATAGACACGCTGACATTAATTCAAATCATGCCGGATATCAATCGAATAATCGGTTCATTGGTATTAACAGAGCGGCAGACACAATCCTAATTATGCTGAATAATGCTGTATTATGCAGAATAATGCGAGCTAACCATCTTTCTCAAGGTCTCGCCAACGCAGACTAACCAGTGTGCACTAGGCAGTTGTCTAGTCCTTGCAATACGTGTAAAACTCTCTACAGACTGAACAACCGCTTCTCCCATCAGGTGGTACGGTATAACAGTGTCCACATGAAGTGAGCAAGGTTAGATTGTTTTGATATGTTATGAATGATGCATATTTGTTTGTCTGGATCTAACATTTGGATTGCATTAAACATGTACCGTGACTTATATTATTTCAATTCAAACATATACTCACTTTTGTTTTTCTGTCAGGTGTTGAAGTATTTGTATTTGGTGTGGCCGGTTATTACGACATTTATCATTGCATTAATTATTTATATTCTAGATTCAGATCTGCTGTAGAGAATAATTGACGTTTCTAAATTGAATTATTGTGATAGGATTTCTTAATTTACTTTCTTAATCTTGAGGACTGCTCCGGTGTCTTAGTTATAAGACAGTTCGCCTCGGATGCGGGAGGTCGCGGATTTGAACCATGCCGAGTCCGACCAGATACTTAATAAAATGGGACTAACAGCTGCCTCGTTAGGGACTCCGAATGGCGATGTTAGCGTTATGACATACTCAATTTTGACATGTAATAGTGGTAAACGCTACTGTTTATTTTGCGAAAGGGAAACATCGTCCAGTACCCAAGTGCATGATCGTGAAGGAACGTACACCTCGAACACGGTGCATGGCACAGAAAAATATAACTGACCAAATCAAGCGTCTTAAATTAATAAATGATTATATCTGTGCGTAAGTAGATGGATTAGTTGGTAGGTAGGTAGATAGGCAGGCGAGTATACATGTACATGCTTAACGACTTTTCCTAGTGATGCACTTGTTGCACATACATGATTACATATATGCTAGCTCCACATTATGACGGCCATATAGCAATGTGATTTGTGAAAATGTTTGTGTAAGTCTTCGTTTAGGATTTCACATTAAGTACACTAACATAAATCCCAATAAAATGCTATAAGTCAATCTAATTCCTTACACATTGAAGGTTTATATTTGTCGCCAAGTGTAATATATGTCATACTTGTAGCTTTTAAGTAAAACCTATTATGGAAATTAACGTTATAGAAAAACCTATTAATGGTGTATACGTTTGTTCAATATGTATTCCACAAGAGACATTTGAATAGATAATTCGTCTAAGATTTACAATTTGATTCAGAGAGTTTTTTTGTCAAATTATACGTATAAGTCAATGTGACTAGACCCATTCTATGCCAGTTAAACTTTTGGATCGAAATCTGCATGCTAGTAAATACAAATATAGTAAATCATGATGCGAAAACAAATGCAAATAAATGGGACAGAAAACACAAGGAAATAAAAATATAGTAGTAACTGGATATATATGCTATATGCAACAAAAGCGTAGATACATGTATCACAGAATATGTATATTAAAGAAAAGGATACAACATGATAATATATCAATTCATAAATGATAAATTATTATAAATCAATTGACATAAACTTACAAAAACACGGATTATTTGGCGAATCGATTAAAGATAAAATAAATATGGATACATGGAAATGGGAATTTTGCAGACGTATTTTCATGCTATCATTTAATTTATTGAAATTCATAATCTTGCTGAAATATGTCATATTTTGCTTAGAAAACATTCAAAACGCTCATGACATAAAGCAGCAACATTTAACTAAAATCCTTAAGCACAGAGTCATACAAATCAGACAATGCATTAGTGTTAACTCTAAAGATACAATGCCCATAATCAATTTTATCTTATTTGTCTCTACAAAAACAATCGTGTTGTAATACATTCTTGGAAACAGAGACTTGGATTTCTAGTGAAATACTAGCAAAATGATATATTTTCAAAAGGCGGTTTGAACATCAATATCATACAGGTTATTACAAACATAGCAATGCCTTCATCGGTGGACATAATATAGATTTCTACTAGAGTTTATTCAGATTATTACGTTATTGTGTCTGTAATTCTAGGACGATCTTTTGATTTAATTTGCAATATCGTACGTTCTTTTCTTAAATTTCACTTTGCGTTCTAGGAAATTAATTACTTGTTGTATTTTACAAAGCATGTTGCTTTTAAGTATTTTCTATTACTTATTTTAAGGACATATACCTCTAACACAATACAATCAGTCTATGTGCTATCGTAATTACAAAATAAATAACAAAATTCAATAGATAAAACAGTGTCGGTTACAATGAATAAATTAAACAAAACAAACGATGCAACTTCATTCAAATTAAAGCACAACATGAAATCAAATTGCATAAATTTTAAGGAAATACTTAAACGTAGAAGCTGTGATGATTATATCTACTGAATTATGCCACATATGGGTCAATTTAATTTAATCTGATTGATCACTAAAACTGATCGACATATTGATCACGTAGAACAGCGTCCATAGTTTGACCTAATACATTTAAAATAACACAGGTCAGGGAAATAGCTTCATTAGGTTAAAATCTAATTACTGTAATATACATGTGTATCATAGCTTTTTTGTTTATCTATATGAAATATGGTAAAATGTTTAGACGTATGTGCAATATTTTGTAGTGATTACGTCTTTAACACAAGCTGAATGCTTCAACACATACTGATAATTATTTGATTCAATAGGTAAAATAGTAGCAATAGCCTAGCTTGCAAACATGTATGCATGGGCATGGATGCCAAGGCTTTTCTTTCCTATCTGATCATGTTGTATTATTTACTTTGCCTCTTGTCTGTTTGTTGTTGGGATTTGCAAGAAATGGTATCGACACGTCATACAATGGAATGACCAAATAGCGTACTATATGAAAGATCAGATATGTCTTTCTTCAAACGTATAGCCGTAAACGAAGTCAAAGTCTTCAGAAAAGGAAACGTATTGGGGAATATCAGAATCATTGTAGAAAAGATGATCCGTTTTGACTATATGTATCCGTTCAAACGAGTGTTTATTTATTTCACGAGAGTTAATATTCGGTATTCTTACTTGGATTCTGTACATATTTTGTGATTACAATATATCCTTGTGTCAAATACAGTGCCTGCCGAATGAAGTTTTGTAATATAAACCTAATTTTATTTCTCATACTGTCTTTGTCCCCTTTTGATTTTAATCTTCTATATTTTCGTTTTGTAATATGATATTTGCTAAGCTGCTTTTTAAAATTAATCTGTCTATCTGGAGTAATAATCGAGGTTAATTTAAGCTAAAAAGTTAGTTTTGGATACGCCATGAGACTACCCCACATTAAAGGTCTTGCTACTAGTTATTTTGTAGGGTACAAATTGGCTGTATTATAAACATTTCCTTCGAGTTGTTGATGCAGCTTGAATTTCACTTGACAGGTGTCGTAATACGTGTTGTCACAGGCTAGAGCATTCCCTTGGTCATATGTGCCAATATCATTCACACTATTTCTTCGGTCTTGAAGTTCGACATGGTCATATTTTCCACGGTTCGTTTTCTTCATTCTGACATGGTCATACGAATTCGCTGGGACTACCTGTCTCAGAGTGTCTGCTGAAAATGTAACTGCATATGTTCCATCGCCGATGTTGAAATTGGATGTATCGTACAGGTTCCCCGTGGCAGCAGAAAAAGGTGCATTATATTCTTTCAAACTGTCGTACTCAGACGAAACATTACATTGATCGTTTTCTTTGAGTTGGTATAATGTTTCTTTCTCATCTTCATAATACCTTTGCTGGGTTTCTGAATTACGTGGGATCACAGTTTCAGTAGACTTCTGTTTCGAGGCTTCCTCATTGTTTGCTGCTTTCGCTTTACGCCTGAAAATATGAATTGTATCCTCTATGAATGATCTGCATATTACAAATAAATAAACATTATTCATGTTTTGAATAAAGTATTATTTTTGGTGAATTTATATGTGCTCATTAACACTGATAAATATATAACACTGATGAGTAAACATAGTATTTCAACTTAGCCACATTCACTAAAATATATTTCATTTATTTCCATATCTGCTGTGTATGACGGTGAGTTTTCTTTGAGTTTCGTCTACTTGAATTTTTTTTTTACACATTATCATTTGCATGCTAAATTTATATTTTTGTTCTTGAAGCATACACATTGAATAAAAATAGCTTATATATGGGATGGGGTTGAAGCTTTGTTATCGACCAGGTGAATGTGGGAGATAAGCACCTACTTCCCTTTGAAAATCACAAATGTCTTGCATCTTATTGAGCCTTCGACAACCAAATGCATCTAGACTGATCAAGGGTTTCTTCATAAAGTGGGAGAGACCAACATGTCTCACTGGACAGCTACCAAACACCTCAAGATGGACAATTCCCTGACAATAATGTGCCACCTCGCTATACTTCATCTAACATTCTGGGTGCGTAAGGCATAAAGTGCGCGATTACCTGACAAAGTGGACTTCAAATATAGCTACAAGAAACAGCAAACAAAAACGAACAAGGAAACCTCCAATCCACAAGCTTGGTACCTGGAATATTTGAACCATGCTGACTGGACTCTCAGATGATGTCCAGGCAATCAGCAATGTTCGATAGACTTCAATTATCAATGACGAATTGGCAAGATTCCAGGTCGACAGAGATAAGAGAACTACAGGTTGTTCTGTCAAGGAACGAGTGTTGACGAAGCCAGAGAGTTTGGTTTTGGAATCTCCGTCAGAAACTCTCTGCTGGGGACGATCGAACCCTGCCAACAAAGAAACGGAAGACTTGCAACACTCTGTCTCCACACCACAACGGGTCTTTCAATATAATCGCTTTGTTGTCCCACACTAAGCGCCACTCCAGATACCATGGTCGAGTTTCACAACTAATTAAAACCGGTTCATCGCCAAAATTCCAAATTAGAGAACATTATATTACTGAGAGACTTCAACAAGTGGATGGGTGCTGACCATTACTCTTTGCCTTCCTGTCTTGGAAACCTTGGCGTTAGAAAGATGAATAAGAACGGGCAGCGACGCCTAGAGATAAGCTTGTACCACGACCCCAGCATCACCGATTCATTAATTCAGACAAAGCTACATTATAAAGTGTCTTAGAGGCATCCCCGGTATAAACGCTGACACCATCTGGACTCGATCATTACGATACTGTCTGCCAAGAAAAGTATGTTTCTTATCCGTACTTTCCACAGAGCTGACTGCGACGCTGACCATTCGTTGGTGTTTTGAAAAATGAAGTTTCATCCAAAGAATATTTTCCATTTTCGACAGGAGGTTGAACCACTCATTGACGTCGCAACGACGTTTTATCCAGACAAGGCTGGTGAATGCACTTAATACTCTGAACTGTACTCAAGAGAGAACCAAGTGACCAATGATTCCCTCAACGTCATTAAAAACCTCTTGCGCATGGTCAAACTGGACGAGAAGCTAACTAAAAATCCTCATCTGCCAGTGCTGGGATGATGGTGCAGTGTTGCAGGACATGAGAGACGCCAACCTCGTAGCTCTGCGTACAGAGGGTATTACATGTCGTAGTGCGGGTACCGAACAGAATGAGCCTAACTCGATATGATCTTATATGTGGGCCGACTGCATGAGAATTTCAGAAAACAAACAAAAGCTCTCCTTCTGGCCTTAAATGACCTTATAATTGCATTCGATCTGGTCAGGAGAGATGGAGGCGTGACAATACTGGCAAATATTGGATGCACTCAATAGCTGCTAAGCATGTTCCATCTTTCCACGATGACATAAAAGACACAAAGCAGTAAAACTACTGTCCTACCCTTCAAACAACGACAGCAGAGTGAAACAGGATTCCGTACTAGTCTCCCCGCTCTTTGGCACATTCTTCGCTGTTTGGCTTAAGCATGATTTGGGGAAATCCACCGAAGCGATCTACTTGCAAACGGAATCATAATGCACACTGATGAACCTGGCCCGACTAAAGGAAAAGAGCAAAGTTCTTGAAGAAACTGTCAGAAACATGCTCTTCGCAGACGATGCTGCCGTAGCCACTCACACAGATGCAGAGTTACAGCACCTGAAGCACTGCGTTTTTAACTCATCCGGTGAGTATGGGAAAACAAATGTGATAACTGAACAACGCGAACCACTCGCAGCATTATCAACAACAGCTACGAACTTGATGTAGTCAGTCAGTTTAAGAACCTTGGCGTTTCCATCACCATCAACGTATTGCCTGATGCTGAGCTCAACAAGCGGAGTGGAAAGGCGTCAACAACTTTCTCCAGGTTATCACAAATAGTGAAGAAAAACAGTATGCGGACTCTGAACGTTAAGATCTCCATTTACGATGCCTGCGTGCTAAGCATTCATCACATGCCAGTAAAACCTAGACTTTGTACTACTCAGAAGAGAAAAGACCGAGGTCCTATCACATGCGGTGTCTCCGACGCATACTCTAGGTAACTTCGAGTGATTGAGTAACAAACAACTAGGTTATTGAACTTGCCAATATTTTCATCAAGGTGACACTCCTCCGCGAACGTCGCATCAGATGGCTGGGACATGTAGTCGGTTGGTTGACGGACGGAACCCCAAATACCTTCTCTATTCGGAACTCACCTCTGTCAAATCGATCGGACGGCCACACGTCCACTTCAATGATGTCTGTAAGTGCGACATTAAAGTCCTTAACATCGATGTCAACGTCTTAGAAGAGCTTTCTCTAGACAGTACTAGTTGGCGACACGCTCTGATCACTGGTTTGAAAGCTGGCGAGGATATGATACGCTTGCTACCTGATGAAAAGCAATCTCGGAGGAAGAAGAAGCAGCTCCAAACAAAGCAGACTCAGCTATCACGTGAAGGAAAGACTGACACTCCCGTAATGGTCTACATAGCCACTACATTGCGGATGACACCAATATATAGGATCCTACAGTATGAATTCACTTACAATTCGATAAATACCTAGTCATTGTAACCTGCTTTGTCGGAAAGACTTTTTGTCCATAGCGTAAAATGTGAACATTGAACAGTATCTTTCCTTAATCAAGGAATGAATCATCAATGGGAGAGGTAGAATCTAATTTATTTTTTGTATCCATCATATTCGTCATTTACATGTAAGTATGTACATTGTTACCTTCTCCAACACACAACACTTAGAGTAACCGCAGTAATCAATGCCAGTGCTGCCAGTCCAACAGGCAATATAACCGTCCATACTGCAAGTAAAATAAATTAGACTTTCTACTAATGTATATAGTACACACCTATATACGTTTCATTCAAAATTTACGCATTAGGCCAAGCGGGCATCAATTATGTTATACTAATAATCAACTAAATAACATTTATTGCAAAGTACCATCAAACTGTTACATGCGGGAGCATGCGTATTGTCATAACATATTTAAATGTTTTTCATGCATTAATTATAATACTGTTTTTGAAAATATGCCATCATACTAATTGATGGAGTCTGCAAGAGAAGAATATTTCATACTTTAAAAGATTTATAACCTCAGTAAATTTTACGATCAGACAAGCCGTCCATCTTATCTGACAGTGTTGATACATATGCAATATTTTTAATATACCTAGTGTGTGTGTGCGCGCACGCGCGCGCGTGTGTATGAGTGTGTGGGTGCGTGTGTGCGTGTATGTGTGTGTGTGAGAGAGAGAGAGAGAGGGAGAGATACTTGTAACGTAGCTTTAATCATTTACTTTTTATCGTGACAACGTCTTCATTACTGTAGTTGTTTGTGATGTCATTCACTAGGGCATCATGCCGTAGACGTGTAGCTTGATGTCCCACCCAGTCATATTATCCTGACAAAAGGCCAACCAGTCTTAACACTAATGTCATAATGCTGATTGACATGCGAGGCAGCCACTAGTACAAATTTTATAAGTCTTTCGAATGACTCAATCGGGGTTGGAACCCATGACCTTTCGCATCTGAGGAAAATGCTGTAACCATTTACGACACCGGAGCGGTTTAAATATCTTAACGCTTCTGACAAGAGAAGTACCTTTCCCATATTTTTTAAATAGATTTTGTTGTGAGTGGATCAAAATATAAGTCTATAATTTATAAAAGAAACGAATCCAATCCCAAAGATAGCAAAATTGTTAAAGTTTTATATCCCTCAGTAGAGAAGCATACGCGTTTCCACTCCATCTCTTCACCGATATTGTGTGATATCTGGCAGTAGCAAGTTTTTAAATTTGTACGTAAATATTTTAAAAAACTCCAAGAACATTTGCATGACTGTAATCATCTGATTGAAGTATGTTAAACGGAAAGGGTAGAGAATGAAAGAAACATCGAGGTAGTATTTTATCCAGATTTACTAATCAGTGACAAATATTTTGTGTGGTTAAGATAATGATTCCTACATTTTATGTTGACAAATATAAAATATGGTATAGTCATTGTTCGTTTCGGTTACGTGTCATTTCATCCAACCTGTACTGGTTACGTACACAATATGCTCGGAATGTAATATTTTCACAGCGAAATTTTAAATTTATAACAAAAGCGCAGAAATTATAAATAAGTATATTGTTATGCTCTTGATACCAGGTAAAATAATTAGGATTAAGCGAAATAATAATCTAAATTAAATCCAATTGTAGTAATTGAACGATTTTTCTGCAATTTGATCTAATGTAAGTTGTCATTTAATATTAATCTGGAATTTCTTTATGCGTCGAAAATGTTTGAGGCCTTCATTTTGGGTCCAATTTCCCAGGTCATTTGATGTGAAGTGTTATCGATATCAACATATTACACCCTAATAATAACAACATGTCCCCAGCTACCCGCTCCGGTGTTATCCAATCCTCATTTACAAAGTTCAGATTAAAATCGACCATTAGAAGCTACAAATGGTATTGCAAATACCTTCCGTGTTACCGAAGAAGGAATTTGACAGAATCAACAAGCTAATGCTCAGGTTGAGGCTAGATAGGTTTGCTAGACTGGAGTCCTCAGTCGAACTTAGCACCTAGAAATATTGATGTGTTTGATTCTGGATCAATTGGATAGCCAGTGTAGGGTACAGATCAGCGGGGAAGTGTGCTCTCTGATCGTGACGCTCTAAGGATGATCCGAGCAGTGGTGTTTTGAGTTTTTTGAAGATTTTGGAGTAGATATTGAGACGAACCAGACATAACTGAGGTACAATAGTCCAGCTTTGAAAGTATTAATGAAGGTACAATAAATTTAGCGACATCAATTGAAAGACATATGCCAATAGATATGATACGTCTGAGCTCAAGATATGCAGCCTTAAATATGACCATGACTTGTTAGTGCCATGTGAGAGCCATGTAAAGAGTTACACCTAGGTTTCGTCCTGACTGTATGAATTTAATGTTGGTGCTGCTAATATTTAATGTGTGAGGTAAGGAGTGGGAATGAGAACATCTTTGTGTTGTGATCAGAATGGCCATAGTTTTCTCATTAATCATCTGCAGCTTGTTACATGTCATCCTTGATTTCACATCATAAATGCGCGTCTCTAATCCTTGGATGGTAGCATCAACTTGAGGGGCTGGATTTGTATGTTTGGGTGTAATCAGCATACAATTGGTGAGACACTGGATGATAGTAAGAATGACACTTGATAGCCAATGAGTCTATAGAAAGAAAAGACCATGTCCAAGAATATAACCCTGTTGAAGACCACAATTTACATCAACTAGGCCGGATTGTATTGAATATGCAGATACTATTTGTTTCATGTTTACTAAGAAGGTTTTGAAAGAAAGTAAAACTGTGTTGTTAATGTCAAATGCATTCTAGAGACGGTGGAGTAAAATATCCTGGTATATTATGTCAAATGCTGCAGACAAATAAAGGATGGAGTGGACTGTAATCTCTCCACTATCCGAATCAGGGACTATGTCATTAACTACTTTCAGTAGAGTAGCTTTAGTTCTGTGGCAACGGCGATAAGCAGACTGTTAATTGCTAAAAACACTGTTTGAATTTAGATGAGATACAAATTGGGTTAGAACAACATTTCTGAGCTTTTTTTTACATGAACTGGATTTTAGAAACTTGGCGGTAGTTCTTTAAATAGTTATGGTAGATTTCTTTTCTTTTCAGCAGAGTCTTTACAATGGCAGTTTTGAAAACTGATGGGAATTTCCTGGATGCAAGAGAGGTGTTAATAACATAAGTTAGTGAAGACAATATTGGATCTAAACACTCATGCAGCAGTGATGTTGCAATTGGATCAAGTTCATATGACTTTGGTGCACTCATCAAAACAATTGTCCGTGCTAACTCCTTATAGAAATGTTGCAGCTACAATTCTGTATCGCAACTGTATGGTGACGACGAGTCAATTGAAATTGTGCTGTCAAGCTTATCTATAATGGTCTGTACCTTGTCACAGAAGATATTGGCAAACAGCTGCAAGTGAAGTCAGTTGCAAGTGGTCTTGGTTTGTTCCTTGACATTAGCTTGCTAGTAAGAGCTCTTTGCAGTAGGAACCCTCTCTGATCTTAGTATTGTGGTGGGATTAATTAGCTAGATGGACTATGTTTGTCACGTTTGACTTAACGGCATGCTCTCAATTTTAACTAATACTATTTTTAAATTATATAATTATTGTTATTATTAGTTGTAGTAGTAGTATTGTTATTATGTAGAGTACTATTACTATTTCTAATGCTGCTACTTAATACGGAAAAGCCTTGGTTCAAAGTAAATATGTATATAACATCGCATTTAGTATCTCTGTTCAACTTTGCATAATGCACAACGTGCAAATATATATTTGAGTAGACAAACTATTATTAATATGCATAAACAAGACAAATGTGGCAAGACAGGGGGATGAAATATTCAATTAGCTCTATGTTGAAGTAATTATAATGCAAATCACTATACATGATATGCTGGTAGAGTAGTTGCCATCTTATGGCACACACACACAAACACACACACACACACACACACACACACACACACACATACACACACACAGAGAGGTAACACGCGAGTGGCATGTTAACATAATATGTTTGAACAAGTGTAAAGTGATTGGCCAGAAACATGTGACTAATACAAGTGACACATTTATAGGACAAGTCTTCGTGTGCATAATGTCTTGAAGCTAATTCAAATTGATGAAAGGCATCCATAAACTGACGCATTTGTCGCAAAATAATTTTAGTGTCAGTTATATTTCTGACACACTTAAAGCGATGTTATTATTACTTCCTCAAACTTTGGGATATATAGTGATTTGCGGATAAGCACAGTGTGTGCCCATTAGCTTTGGGACTAGAACAAGCCTCTTATGTGGAGCGTACGGTGCAGATGGAACGGAGCGATCTGGAGGCTTTCCCGCTCTGGAGTGTATTTGTTTTGTATATCAAAATGTAGAATGAACTTAAAATTTCTAATTGTTTGCGCACTTAAACATCAGATTCCTTATCGTGGCACCATCTTATAAATAAATCAGGTAACATAAGAATTGAGAAAGTGAATCATAAATATGGGTCAGAATGAGTAATCATTCACTAAAACGAAAGTCTTCACATTCTGACTTTGCTGAAAGAAATTTTTCGAATGATGTGAAACGTACTTTCTATTATTATTATTCCTGTTACTTTGAAACAACAAATACCGATTGAAAGTTTCCTTTCTTTACGATAGATCGCAAAATATTAACTTGTACAGGGAAATTCAGTATTAGTTGTAAATTGAGTTCAAGCAACATTTTGATTTCAATTGAACAATATTTTAAACGACTATAACAATGACATCACATTTGTGCACTGAGTATATTTAACATCTAATGTTACAACTTTGAAAAGGTAAAACATAAAATACAATCCTTTCAATAAAATTAATTAAGACGAAAAGAAAAGACAATGAAATAATCCTAGATTCGATTTTTATTTAGAATTTATATACTGTTCATGAAACAATAGTGAGTATATAAGAAACTAAACTTCTACACCGGATAAAAGAAATAATAAAGCTAGCAAAGTAAACATACAATTACAACATTCAATTTACTCGACACTAAAAAGAAATAAACAGGCCGTACAAGCAGCTATGTCAACATGTTTCTAGTGCACTTAATTTCATCCACTGAACGTTTAAGAAAGTAAATTAGTTGCAATTAATGTTTATTTTAATTTATTTGCTATTCATAAGCATCGTTGAAGTGATGATGTGAATTGTTTTTGTTACTTCAGACTAGATATACCAAATGTAAATGACATTATATTACATTGAACTATATTTACCAGTTGTCATTAACGCTGTCGTTGTTTCATGTGTTGAAGAGGACATTATAGTACTTGCTCTTTCTGTTGAACCAGTCGTTTTATCCGTTTTGACCTCTGGTGTAGAGGCTTCGTTGTCTGTACCTATTGGAGAAGAAACATCAAATTGAATGAATATTGGTTACATTTAATGCAATCGAATGTAATAATCAAGGAAAGAAGTGCTGAAAGCTTTTAAGTGCTTTTTGTGCTAATAATAAGTGTTATATCTAAATGAAAGTAAGAGTTTATTTTTCCAGGCAAAATATTTGTTTATCCGACCTAATAAAATTGTTCCAAATATGGTTAATGTGCCATGGGAACAAGTTTTGCTTTCAAATTAAAACTTATTAAAATTTCCCAGTAACTAGGGAATGTTGCTGAAATCCATAAACACTAAATTGCAATGACTTTGAGTGTGGGTATTGAAGTGGTATTATTTATTTTGTGGCGATGTTTACCAATTCGCCATGAACTTCTATCGTCATGAGTGCGTATCAGTTACTGTGCTTTAGAGAGTGAATTATTGGGTGATAACACTATTTAATTGTAAAATCTATTATAATCAAATTAATTTGTATGCATAGCTAACAAAGTTTTCAATAGTAATGGCATGAAACATCGCTTCAGTTGTGCACTGCATATAGCATGCTCAAATGTATCGTGGCAATGCATTTGGAGTAAAGTGCCCTGTCCATGGACCGCCAATGCATTCAACTGATCAATGTTAAATTCGAAACATCGCTTTTCTTGTCGTAATTGCAGTACACTAAAGTACAAGTCATGGCTCTAATGCTTCTTTTGTAAGTATAGAATGTACTTTTTGTATCATGTTATACCGGTTATCAGTGAAGTTATTGCTGCTTCAGATCTGCAGATTTTCATGGCCTTCGCCAATTCTTTGGAACATGCTTTTGTACTCTAAGCTTGTTAACGGTGGAATTTTCTAAAATCAAATAAAGTTCGCCTTTATGAATATAATGCACATGATTCGTATCAGTTGTGTCGTTAACAAACATGTCCTTATATCCGCTCATGTCTCTCGCAAATGTATAAAGGGCCTTTGTTAAAATAGTCTTCGTTACCAATAAAACCTATAAAGACAATTGTCTAGGCAGTACCTCATAAGAGTTCAAGGGACATAGAGGGAGTAAAATAGGCTGTCTGTCAACTTGTGTGCTACAGACAAATCCAAGTTAGGTAAACGCTCATGTACTAATTAAATTTTGCAATATTTAAAGGACATTACTGCGGAATTTAAAATTAGTGAATTCAGAGGTAACACGCGAGTCGTATGTTAACATAATATGTTTAAACAAGTGTAAAGAGATTGGTCAGAAACATATGTGATTAATACAAGTGACACATTTATTTCACCAGTGTTAGTGCGCATAATGTCTTGAAGCAAATTCACATTGATGAAAGGCATCCATAAACTGGCGCATTTGTCGCAAAATAATTTATATATATATATATATATATATATATATATATATATATATATATATATATATATATATATATATATATATATAAGTTATATTTCTGACACACTTTAAACGATGTTATTATTACTTCCTCAAACTGTGGGATATATTGTGATTCGCGAATGTGCACACTGTGTGCCCATTAGCTTTGGGACTAGAACAAGCCTCTTATGTGGAGCGTACTGTGCAGATTGAAAAGGGCGATCTGGCGGCATTCCCGCTGTGGTGTATATTTGTTTTGCATATAAAAATGTAGAATGGACTTAAACGTTCTAATTATTTGCACACTTAAACATCAGATTCCTTATCGTGGCAGCATCTCATAAATAAATCAGGTAACATAAGAATTGAGAAAGTGAATTATAAATATCGGTCAGAAGACGGAATCATTCACTGAAACGAAAGACTTTACATTCTGACTTTGCTCAAAGATATTTTTCGGATGATGTGAAACGTACTTTCTGTTACTATTCCTGTTACTTTGAAACAACAAATACCGATTGAAAGTTTCCTTTCTTTACGGTAGATCTCAAAATGTTAACTTGTACAGGGAAATTCAGTATTAGTTGTAAATTGAGTTCAAGCAACATTTTGATTTCAATTGAACAATATTTGAAACGACTATAACAATGACATCACATTTGTGCACTGAGTATATTTAATATCTAATGTTACAACTTTGAAAAGGTAAAACATAAAATACAATCCTTTCAATAAAATTAATTAAGACGAAGAGAAAAGACAATGAAATAATCCTAGATTCGATTTTTATTTAGAATTTATATATTTTTCAAGAAAAAAAAAGTGAGTATATAAGATAGCAAACTTCCATACCCGATAAAATAAATAAATAACACTAGCAAAGCAAACATACAATTACAACATTCAATTTACTCGACACTAAACCGAAGTAAATAGGCCGAACAAACAACTATGTCAACATGTTTCCAGTGCACTTAATTTCATTCACTGAATTGTTTAGGAAAGTATATTCTTTGCAATTAATGTTTATCTTAATTTATTTGCTATTCATAAGCATTGTTGAAGTGATGATGTGAATTGTTTTTGTTACTTCGGACTAGATATACCGAATGTAACTGACAGTATGTTACATTGGACTATATTTATCAGATGTCATTAAGAATGTCGTTGTTTCATGTGCTGAAGAGGACATCATAGTACCTGTTCTTTCTGTTGAACCAGTCGTTTTATCCGTTTTGAATAATGAATATTGTTTACATTTAATGCAGTCGAATATAATAATCAAGGAAAGAAGTGCTGAAAGCTTTTAAGTGCTTTTTGTGCAAATAATCAGTGTCTTATCTAAATGAAATTAAGGTTTTTTTTTTCCAGGCAGAATATTTGTTTATCCGACGTAATACAATTGTTCCTAATATGGTTAATGGGCCATGGGAAGAAGTTTTGCTTTCAAATTAAAGTTATTAAAATTTCCCAGTAACTTGAGAATGTTGCTGAAATCCATAAACACTAAATTTATGTGGTGTTGAGTGTGGATATTGAAAGTGGTATTATTTGTTTTGTGACGATGTTCACGAATTGGCTATGAACTTGTATCGGCATAAGTGCTTATCATTTATAATGAAATAGAGAGTGACTAATTGGGTGATAACACTATTTAATGGTAAAATCTATTATATTGAAATGAATTTTTATTCATAGCTAACAAGGTTTTCCACCATTCATACAGACTCATTTATTGTATAAATTTGTTTATCAGCGACCAAACCGAGCGAATTTTCTCCCGACTTTTAAACTTTATGTGGGTCAATGTAGTCCAACGTGCATCATCAGCAAAAAGACTCGAGAGGCGTGTTGATCAATCTATACTTATATATAAAGTAACTTGTTTCTAAAGAAATTAATGTATCATATGGATAACAAGATAGAGCAACACGGATGTATCGGTAATGTTTCAGAACTCCTGCTATAGTTGACAACTGTAAATTGCTATATAATTATCATAGATTAAGTCAAAAGTAGTCAATAAATGCCTTCACCGTTTTCAACAATATATTTGATCTAAATCGCAGACCTGGCAGGAAGAAAAATATATTCCTAAGATATTGATTTGATTCTTTATTTCGAATTGTTATTTGGGAATCAATCACAGTTATCAAGATTGTCTTTGTTATCTAGAAGATGTGCAGGTAAGGATACTGAGAAATAATATAGCAAATGGATGATACACCAACATTGTTTACTTTAAAATTCGAATGACAAAGAGCGTATCATACAGGTGTATATTTATTCCCACTCCGCTTTCAGTTATGACACATCGAGGTATACAATTCATAATCGCTACGAGGATTACATCTTTTCCAGAATGGTCCGTTTCTCAATCAGTCAAAAGAGAAAAGCAAGTCTGAAATGTGCCCACACCCCAACATTGAGCTACTATGTCTTTATGATTCCACCTTAACAAAGAAAATAATCATTGGGTAAGAGGTATATTACCGCATAAGTATCATCACGTTTATCGATCGGTTCTACCTTGAAACAGTGTGGATTAGATTTTGTTAGTCAGTTTCAACGAGTACAGTGTGGATCTCGCATTTCTAGTATGTATCCATAACACTCAAGGATTAAGACACTTGTTAGCTTTTGTGTATCCTTAAAACTCAACGATTGATACATACTTGCTAGATTATGTGTGTCCTTAAAACTCAAGAATTGATAAAGACCTTTTAGATTATTTGAGTCTTTAGATCTTTTTGAGTGGCATGAAGGATGGAGTCGGTCCCCAAAATTGTATTTTAGAGTTTGTCTGACCAAATAATGGATCCCCCTGGAAAAAGGTTTATTCACCCGATAAACTGCTTACTATTACATTTCGTCCAATGTATAATGACCCTAACTAAGACCATCTTTTCCTGCATCAGGAGGAAATATCTGTATTATCGTATTTTGCATATAATAAATAAATGTAAACTAACACGAGAAATGTTTCTGGAGTACCTCCAACGATCCTACATGAAATAAGGCCATGATGTTCTTTGGAATACCAATTATAGACCAGCTGACATAATTTCTTTTGATACAGTCGCGTGCTACCCTACCAGTGTTCTTGGACGTGGTTGATGCATTTCGGTCGTTAAACGTTTACTTCATCCACTCATCAACTTACGCGCATATATATAAAACAGATGTCGTTGATATAGACCTGACGAGATTAGCAGAAATCAACATTTTTGAAAGAATTATCACATATAAATCACAAAAAACAGGCATGTCTTCCCGAATCATGACAATGTGCGATGTGAAGGACGTTTCAGACGCTAACGATATCGAGCATGTAATCAGAGGTAAAGTGCTTTGCAAACCTTGAATAACATTCTTGTTATCGACGAGGCTGACCTTTTCTCATCAAAGAAACTTTATGCGATGACATTTATATTTCGAAAGCGTCTGTTAACACTGAAAATAGCCGGATATATAATTGCTTACAGTAAACACGAAACTACACAACAGCTTGAATGATGCATATGCAGGAGTTAATTTGTTAACGATGATTAATACATTTTCCACCATTTCATATATAATAGCCATGTATTCATTTTGCATTGATACAGATCTCTCTTACCAGATATCTCTACACCTCAGCTGTTAGCACTGGCTAAAAATGCATGCGAATAAATAGCATCAACACTAAGTGAAATTTGCTAATGAGCATTGGACAATTAAGTCAATCTGATCAGCGAATATATTTGCTTGGTATAAGGGAAATTAAATCGCAAACTTATCAGTATCTGTTTCATCAGATAACAAGATTATTCCAGATTGGATCCAGTGATGATGACAAACAAGTACTCATATAGTGATAATATGATATGAAATCTTTCCTGAGCCATTGACGACATTATGAATTATTGGATATGGCAGAGCACCAGGGCTAGATAAGTGACTAGAGTGGAGAATTCCATTCACTACGATTGCTGGTAAATTACATTATTGGCTACTCGAACAAGCTGATTAGTATGAAAACGATTTTATGATTACTGTAATAAAAGACGAGCCACTGCAATAATTAAAATCTAGAATGAGTTTGAGATCGGACCAAGTACATAGTGGAGAAAGACGTTTTGGTGACCCCTGAACCCTATTGATGAGACTTTTACGACACGTAGTATCAATGTGAGTTAATCATGGTTTCTCGAAAACAAGTTCGAGATAAGCTTAAGTATCATTTTATTTTTACTTCATCAAGCAAAATTTCCAAATACTCTTGTCTCTTTGATGTGTTGACAAGCCGATACTCTTTGTCAACATTTCCATGTGAAAATACCGTGAACGGTTGTTGGCCACCCATTTCAGACACATCATCGAATTAACACAACAATAAAACAATCATTGCCTACTATATTACGTCAAAGCAATGTTATGGTATTATCCCGATAGTGATTATATTCCATTTGCGTCAGATCGTATTCATAATAAACGGGGTCATATACGTGGATTCGTTATTCGGACGTATCTCGGCTCTAATCATCGTAGGGGTGTCAGATTACCTCCGAGTGAACCGTATTTGTGGTAATACTGAATATTATGGTATCATTTTTAATTCCACAAACCCATGTTGAGGAACTAACGCCCGATGCTCAGGTGCCTCAAGGAAATAAATATCGCCGGTGGATTGCTGTAACCTGCCAAATGTTATATTGAATGCGTTGTCTAGTTCTAGATCTGATCATTAACTGTATGTGTTGCAGTTTTTCTACTTCTCCAGGCTAAATATATGATGCAAGCGTCCCGAGTGCTTTACACGGTTGGTTGATGTCGACCAGTTATGGTGGAGACATGCTCTGGTATTTTTACTTGTTTTTCGATTACTTACGAGGATTCCATTACTATGGTCCGTACAATTTTATTGTTCAACGCTGGGGTCTTCCTACCCGTTCTCGTTATAGTGCACTTTCCCCGGAGTTTTAGCAATCCGCAACAATATGTATTGTGCCCTGTGATGTCCAAGTAATCGTTTTGCGACTGCATATCGTTCAACTTTAGAATGTCTTTGTCGAAATAACAATTTACTAGTCCCAATGTTTACTGGTACAATTAATTTGGCCCAGTACGTGGTATTTGTTCAACAGAGCGGCACAGCGCAAAGATATAATTAAAAAAGAAGCCTCTACTGTGCGCTGTGTAGATATTGATACCGAATTAGAGAGCACGATAAACACTTTTATTACGAAGATAGCTGAAGAAGTTCTTCGTAATTCTTGTAATTATTGGAGTATTAGAATGGTTATAAAACTTATCGAATGTAACGAATATGCCTAATGTTATGCATTAAAACGATTCTGACACCATTTTATCTGACAACGAGACTGTTAAGGCGGGCAGGACTTTCAAGACGGAATCAACAGCTTCAAAATACACATCATCGATGAGATAGCCGATCTTACGGGAGGTTATTTGAGGAAATATCTGCATTATCGTATTCTGCATATATTAAATCAATATAAACAAATACAAAAAAAGGATTCTCGAGTACCTCCAACGATCCTACATGGAATAAATATTGATGGTCGTTAAAATACCAATTATAGACCGGCCGTCATAGTTTATGTAGTTGCGGTCGCGTTCTACCCTGCCAGTGTTTTTGTATGTGGTTGACATGGGTCTGTTACAAAGCATATAACGAGACAGTTATGCAGTAAGATTCATTCCAATTTTGAAAAGTCATTCACACATTTTGTGTTCCTGTTGTAAGTTAGCAGATTATTTTATGATGTACTTGTATCTATTTCGAGAGGAAAATCATTATGTTTTGGACTGTTCAGTAACAAAAAGAAAGTGCTGACTAATAGGACTATCATGCAGTTCTCGAACTGTAATTCATTTTTCGAAGGAGGTCTAAGCAACTCCATATTGACACCCTCACGTTTCTTAGAGGATCAGTACATTTTCGGTAACGAAATTTTACAAGGAACAGGTCTTTCATTTATGAAGTTGATAGAATAGTATTGCGACTACTTTTGATTTACTTCATAATTCTCTTCGTCCGTCTCACAGGTTTTTTTTAGTACGTTCATAATTAAATTCTTTATTAAATGTTTTTTATAAATCTTGTTGATTTAATTCTTTTCTGTCACTTCATTTTGTGACCATACAGTCGTAACAATATAATGATTGATATATATATATATATAACATGATTTCAACCAAACTATAAATTGCCACGAGGATTTATGACAGAGTTTTAATCTATACGGCCACACGCATTGGATGTTTTCAAATGAACTAACACCTCGGGGATACTTTTATCGTTTGAGTGATTGAGGGACAGCCCACGTTAGAAAAGATTTAGACTGAGTGGCAGTTATTGTTTCGATACATCATTTTTAATAACTTGGAAGGGAAGGGTTTCGGAGCAGAATAAATATTTTAGGCTAAATCCTATGCTAAAGGGCCTAACATCGGGAGTTATTCGTGCATGCAACAATATACATCCTACATGCTAAAATGATACATAACAACACGCATATCTTAATAAAAAAGACTTTGAAGCTAACGGGATTATACTATGTAACGCATTTTTTTCCTAGGGTAGTAAGCGATTTTTCGTTATTGCTTATGCCGAAATAGTATAGAAAATGTGTATTATTCTCCACAAACTCTGCATTTGCGACCTGGGCAGTTCTATTTTGAATTGAACTATTTTCAGTGAAAAAACAAGCGAATGTTTGTCCTTTTTGCCACATAAAGTAAAAAAACAAACAAAGTATGAATCAAAATTAACATGTATTTATACTCAAGTAATCCAAAAATGAACACAACAGATTCAGAATTGATTAGTCTTTCGTGATTTACGATTATACTGTAAATCATTTTCACGAATCGGCCCTATAATGTAGCCTCGTATCAACTTCTTGTGATACTGTCCTTGGTATCGGTGATCAAGGTCCGGTACATATTGGATGTAGTGCTCGCCTTGCTCCTCCGCGTACGCTGTCATGTTCTTGATTTTATCAAGATGAGCATCAAGGATATGGACTTGGAAGGACATCCTGCAGTCCATTGTGCCGTAGTTCTTCACCATAGTCTCAACCAGTTCCAAAACTCTGTTACATGCCGCTTTCCCCTTATTAGTGAGCTTCTTGGGGAAGTAATTGCACTCCATGATCTTCTTTATATGTTATCAGATGACTCCTTATCTAGAGTTTTGACAAATTTCATAGGGCTCAGTTTTGATGTGCAAGGGTGGTATCATCATCTTCTTAGGGTCCATCAGTCGCCCCCACTTGATGTTGTTCCTCCCCACAGAGAACAATTATCTTGGCAGTGGATCATACGCGTTCAAAGGACATAGAGGGAGTAATATCTGCCGTATGTTAACTTGTGTATTACAGACAAATCCGTGTCAGATAAACGCACATGTATTGATTGAGTTTTGCAATTTTTAAATTTAGTTAGTGCGGAACTTAAACTTAGCAAATGAAAAAACAACACTTTATCTTAACACAATATGTTTGAAGAAATGTTAAGTGCTTGATTCCATCTGCTTTTGATCTGATACACGTGACCCATCCAAGTGAAAGGTGTTTTGCGGCGATTGTTCGTTTTTTTTACGCAAATTCAACTTGATGAAAAGCGATCAGAAACGTAGGCAATTTGCTAAAATTCTCCCAGCACAAAATTGCTTTGTTGTTTTAATTAATACATGTTTAAAACTATGTTATTATGACCTCTTCAAACTTTGGAATATTTTAGTTGGTGATTGGCGGATGTGCACAATGCGTGACCAGTAGTTGTAGGACTAGAACAATCCTTTCATTATGGAGAGTTCGTCAAAGCACGTGACACTGGTGTGATTTCTGATAACTAAAAAAGGTTTTAACATTCGGCGTCATTGCTGCTCACTTTGTTCTGCTTATACAATATCAAAACTTAGAAATTAAACCTTTTGTATGATATGCACACTTACAAATTGCATAACCCTACAGCGGCAGCACCATATGCATCATATACATAAATTCGTCAATTGTTTGGCGCAAAGTCTGGATTCTGGCAATGTAAGTTACAAACCTAAACTAAAACATAAGGAACCATTCATTTTCTTAAATTCCTGAATTAAATATATAGTTTGAAGTGGAAAGAACCGTTTGTGGATACATCAAATACCCATCGAAAGTTTCCGTTATATGTTTAGCTTGCACTGGAAAATTCAGTGAAAACGTGTAATGGGGATTAAACAAAGTTTTCATTAGAAGGAAATACTTTTTGAAGCGACAATAGTAATGGCATGAATCATCGCTTCAGTAGTGCACTGCAGATAGCATGCTCAAAGGTATCATGACAATACATTTGGAGTAGACTGCCCTGTCCATGGACCGGCAAGGCATTCAACTGATCCATTATTACTTCCTCAAACTTTGGGATATATTGTGATTCGCGCATGTGCACATTGTGTTCCCATTAGCTTTGTGACTAGAACAAGACTCTTATGCGGAGCGTACAGTGCAGCGATCTGTCGGCTTTCCCGCTGTGGTATATATTTGTTTTGTATATCAAAATGTAGAATGGACTTAAAAATTCTAATTATTTGCACACTTAAACATCAGATTCCTTATCGTGGCACCATCTTACAAATAAATCAGGTAACATAAGGATTGAGAAAGTGAATCATAAATATGGGTCAGAATGAGTAATCATTCACTAAAACGAAAGACTTCACATTCTGATGTTGCTGAAAGACTTTTTTCGGATGACGTGAAACGTACTTTCTGTTACTATTCCTTTTACTTTGAAACAACAAATACCGATTGAAAGTTTCCTTTCTTTACGATAGATCGCAAAATGTTAACTTGTATAGGGAAATTCAGTATTAGTTGTAAATTGAGTTCAAGCAACGTTTTGATTTCAATTGAACAATATTTGTAACGACTATAACAATGGCATCACATTTGTGCACTGAGTATATTTAATATCTAATGTTACAATTTGAAAAGGTAAAACATAAAATACAATCCTTTCAATAAAATTAATTAAGACGAAAAGAAAAGACAATGAAATTATCCTTTCACAAGTAATAATCCTAGATTCGATTTTTATTAAGAATTTATATACTTTTCATGAAACAATGGTGAGTATATACGAAAGCAAACTTCCATACCCGATAAAAGAAATAAATAAAACTAGCAAAGCAAACATACAATTACAACTTTCAATTTACACGAGACTAAACCGAAAAAAAAATAGGCCGTACAAGCAGCTATGTCAACCTGTTTCCAGTGCACATAATTTAATCCACTGAACTTTTAGAAAAGTAAGTTAGTTGCACTTAATGTTTATCTTAATTTATTTGCTTTTCATAAGCATTGTTGAAGTGATGATGTGAATTGTTTTTGTTACTACGGACTAGATATTCCGAATGTAAATGACATTATGTTACATGGGCTATATATACCAGATGTCATTAACGTTATCGTTGTTTCATGTGTTGAAGAGGACATCATAGTACTTCCTCTTTCTGTTGAACCAGTCGTTTTATCCGTTTTGACCGCTGGTGTAGAGGCTTCGTTATCTTTGCCTATTAGAGAAGAAACATAAAATTGAATGAATATTGTTTACATTTAATGCAGTCGAATGTAGCAATTAAGGAAAGAAGTTCTGAAAGCATTTAAGTGCTTTTTGTGCTAATAATCAGTGTTATATCTAAATTAAATTAAGAGTTTATTTTTCCAGGCAAAAGATTTGTTTATCCGACCTATTAAAATTGTTCCAAATATGGTTAATGAACCTGGGGAACAAGCTTTGCTTTCAAATTAAAATTTATTAAAACTTCCCAGTAACTTGGCAATGTTGCTGAAATCCATAAACACCATTTCAATGGTGTTGAGTGTGGGTATTGAAAGTGGTATTATTTATTGTGTGGCTATGTTCACGAATTTGATATGATCTTGTATCGGCATAAGTGGTTATCATTTATCGTGAATTAGAGAGTGAAGAATTGAGTAATAACACTATTTAGTGGTAAAATATATTATATTCAAATGAATTTGTATGCAAAGCTAACACAGTGTTCAGCCACTCATACAGACTCAGTTATTGTATAAATTTCTTTATCACCGACCAAACCGAGCGAAGTTTCTCCCGATTTTCAAACTTTATGTAAGTCAATGTAGGTGTGGCGTTTTGCCAGACCTAAAATTAATTAGAAACATGTATAATCAAAGTAATTCGGACAAGCCACTGTTTAATGTTAAACACGACCGCAGGCTAACACTATCTCTTACGTAAGTTTGCTTTGCCTAGGATAGGAAGCCCGACGAAGGCCGTCAAAAGTGCAATGATCACCTTGGTGTGGAAGCGCTTGTGCAGATCAAAGAAGTTGCCAGAAGGATTGGACGTGCCTTATCTTCTTGATACGCAGACTGACAGCCAGGTTGAATTGGTCGCTTAGTCGATTGGACAGGGCCACAACGCTACCAAATCAGAATCGATATAGGGACGGGACCCTAATTTGGCTAAGTATGATATCTTTAGACCTGCCAGCAAGATTTAGTTCGCTAGAAAGATTCGCTAGAAAGATTGCCAGAAGATAGCAACTCCGATCAGCCATGCGTTATTGGCGGTGAATAAGCCTTAGGACAGGATTCTAATTGTAGATTCTAGAGTCAGTGAGCTATTTGTTCGATCTTTGCTGAATGCGACTGCATTTAATTGTAGATAGTAGATATACGTATAATTATTACTATAATAGTAGTAGGAATAATTATTTTGTGATGTCAATATGTTTGCATATTTGGAAGAATGAATTGATATTTGCAATGAATCATATCATATTTCTAGCTCGCCGTTGTAAGAGTTAATATTATTATAATTCGCTATGTGGTTATTTTATAGTAGACTAGCATATTTGTCCATGCAATTATAGATTTTGCCATTGCCGAACTGAATGGTAGATTTGGAATGGTTGCAGTGTGAAAAATCAGTAATATGAATATTTGAATATTTGTGCATGCTCGTGGGAGTGTAGTGTACAGACATGCGTCTGTTTGTTGTACTAGCATAGTACAATGAGATTAAATATATATTTGGATATACTGATGCGATACAATGTATTGATGTATGTATGATACCGTGTTATTACACCATTATTTACCCTGTAAGAAGTGTGTGGGAATTTCGATGTGTATGTATGCGTGACCTAAAAAGTAATAGCATTATCTGATGGTTAATTGATGATTTAGTGTGAGGTGAGATTCGATAAACCATATGATAACGCCTTGTGGTTTTCACAGGAAGCTTTGAAGGACAGACCAGTGATAGTGGTCCTAGTTTCTTCAATAGAGAGATGGAAGAAAAGAGAAGGAAAGAGAGAAGTCGTGAGAGGAAGCTTCAAGGGACAGACCAGTGATAGTGGTCCCAGTGTCTCCGATAGAGAGACGGAAGAAAAGAGAAGGAAGGAGAGAAGTCGGGAGAGGTGAAGTCAAGGAAGATGGGGAGGAACGAAATAAAGAGACGAGTAGAACCAAAGGCCAGGGGAAAATCGAACTCACACTGAAAATCACGACATGAAGTAGGCTATTACTTGGAGGACGAGTGACTGAGTTTATCATTTAAAATTATCGCCTTTATTAAATTGTTATTATTTTAAATTTCATCTTAGTGTTCTATATAATTTAACCGTCGGCAGTGCTGACTGTGGGCTCAGAGCTGTACATCTATTTCGTCAGTACTTTAACTTTATAACTTCACGAGCCAGGGTGGAACTTCCATAATGTTTTAATTATCATATTGGAAGTACCCCACCCGGACCTTTGCAAACGCTACAGTAGTCATACGTGTATCATCAGCAAAAAGACACGAGAAGCATTTTGATCAATCTATCCTGATATATAAAGTAACATGTTTCTAAATAAATTAATATATCATATGGATAACAAGATACCGTAACACAGATGTATTGGTAATGTTTCACAACCCCATGATCTAGTTCACAAAAGTAGTCGATAAATGCCTTTACAGTTTTCCACAATATATTTGAACTAAATCGCAGACTTGGCAGGAAGAAAATATATTCCTAAGATATTGATTTGATTCTTCATTCGAATTGTTATTTTGGAATCAATCACAATTATCAAGATTGTCTTTGTTATCTGGAAGATTTACAGGTAAGGATACGGAGAAATAATATAGCAAATGGATGATACACAAACATTTTTTACTTTAAAATTCAATTGACAAAGAGCGTATCATATAGGTGTATATTTATTCCCCACCCAGCTTTCAGTTATGACGCATCAAGGTATACAAATCATAATCGCTACGAGGATTACGATTTTTCCAGCATGGTCCGTTTCTAAATCAGTCAAACGACAAAAGCAAGTCTGAAATGTGCCCACACCCCAACATTGAACTGCTACTATGTTTTTATGATTCAACCGTAACAACGAAAAGAATCATTGGGAATGGTGTATATTACCGCAGAGGCATCATCACGTTTATCGATCGGGTATACCTTGAAACAGTATGGATCATATTTTGTTAGTCAGTTTCAACGAGTACAGTGTGGATCTCGCATTTCGAGTCTGTATCCTTAACACTCAAGGATTAATACACACTTGTTAGCTTTTGTGTATACTTAAAACTCAACGATTAATACACACTTGCTAGATGCTGTGTGTCCTTAAAACCCAAGAATTAATAAAGACCTTTTAGATTATTTGAGTCTTTAAATCTTCTTGAGCGGCAGGAAGGATGGAGTCGGTCCCCAAAATTGTATTTTAGAGTTTGACTGACCAAATAATGGATCCCTCTGGAAAAAGGTTTATTCGCCCGATAAATTGCTTACTATTACACTTCGTCCAATGTATAATGAACCTAACTTAGACCAGATTTTCCTGCATTAGGATCTGAATATATATATATATATATATATATATATATATATATATATATATATATATATATATATATATAAATATATATATATATATATATATATATATATATATATATATATATATATGTGTGTGTGTGTGTGTGTGTGTGTGTGTGTGTGTGTGTGTGTGTTAATTAGTCATACTCGTATAAACAATAAACGAGTTCGCGAATTTATCAATTTGGTCCCCCAGGGATTCGTTCGCAGAATTATGCGTATCACTAGCAGCTACGACGACTGTCTAATAAGAGTCAAAATTGATTTCATAAGCAAAAAGCTCAAAAGTGGTTAGTCTATTATGATCGTTGAAGTCGTTGTCCCCACGTTTATTGTTCATAGGCACCAATAATGTTTACTAAAATAATGCATATCTGGTCACAGTGGTATTATATTACATTTACGTGATGAATGAACGAAATAACGATTTACTTGTCCCAATGTTCACTGGTACAATCAATGTGGCCCAACACGTGGCAGTTGTTCAACAGAACAACACAGCGCAAACATATCTCAAGGAGAAGCCACTATTGTGCGCAATGTATCTATAGGTAGCGTTGATGCTAAGTTGGAGAGCGCGTTCAAAACAAACTTTTATTACAAAGATAACCGGAGAAGTTCTGGCAAATATTGGAGTATTAGAATGGTTATAAAACTTATCGAATGTAATGCATATGCCTGATGTTTAGCATAAACACAAACGTGACAATTTTTTTCACAACGAGACTGTTACTGTTAAAATCGATTGCTTCAAAATACACATCATTTATGAGACAGCTGATGTTACGGGAACTTTATTTGAAAAAATGTCTGTATTATCGTATTTTGCATATAATAAATAAACATAAACAAACACGAAAAATGTTTCTCGAGTACCTCCAACGATCCTACATGAATTAAGGCCATGATGTTCTTTGGAATACCAATTATAGACCGGCCGACATAATTGCTGTTGGTACGGTCGCGTGCTACCCTACAAGTATTCTTGGACGTGGTTGATGCATTTCGGTCGTTAAACGTTTACTTCATCCACTCATCAACCTAGGCGCATATATAAACAAAATGTCGTTGATATAGATCTGACTGGATTTGCAGAGATTAACCTTTTTGAAAGAGTTATCACATATAAGTCACAAAAACAGGCATGTGTTCCCGAATGATGACAAGGTGCGATGTGAATGGACGTTTCAGACGCTAACGATATCGGGCATATAATCAGAGGTAAACTGACCATCAAACTGCAAACTGTAATCTGCAAACCTTGAATAACATGCCTGTTATCGACAAGGCTGACCTTTTCTCATCAAAGATACTATATGCGATAACATTTTTATTTCGAAAGTGTCTGTTAACACTGAAAATAGACGGATATCTAATTGCTTACAGTAAACACAACAGCGTGAATGATGCATATGCAAGAGTTAACTTGTTATCGATGATTAATATATTGTACACCATTTCATATATAATAGCCATGTGTTCATTTTGCATTGATATAGATCTCTTACCAGATCTCTATACACCTCAGATGTTAGCACTGGCTAAAAATGCATGCAAAGAAATAGCATCAACACTAGGTGAAATTTGCAAATGGGCATTAAGACAATCTGATCAGCGAATTTATTTGCTTGGTCTAAGGGAAGTTAAATCGCAAACTTATCAGTATCCGTTTCATCAAATAATAAGATGATTCCAGCTTGGATCCAGTGTTGATGAAAAGCAAGTAGTCATATAGTGATAATATGAGACGAAATCTTTCCTGAGACAATGACGACATTATGAATGAATGGATATGGCAGAGCACCAGGGCGAGATAAGAGATTAGAGTGGAGAATCCCATTCACTACGATTGCTGGTAAATTACATTATTGGCTCCGCGAACAATCTGATTAGTATGAAAACGATTTGATGATTACTGTTACAAAAGACGAGCCACTGCAATAATTAAAATCTAGAATGAGTTTGAGATCGGACCAAGTACAGAGTGGAGGACGACGTGTGGTGATCCCTGAAAAATATTGATGAGACTTTAACGACACGTAGTATCAATGTTTCCAAATACTTTTGTCCTTTTGATGTGTTGACAAGCCGATACTCTTTGTCAACATTTCCATGTGAAAATGCCGTGAACGGTTGTTGGCCACCCATTTCAGACACATCATCGAATTAACGCAACAATAAAACGATCATTGCTAACTATATATCGTCAAAGCAATATTATTGGATTATCCCGCTAGTGATTATATTCCATTTGCATCAGGTCGTATTCATAATAAACGGGCTCATATATTTGGTGTCGTTATCCGGACGTATTTCGAATCTAATCAACGTATGGTATGGGTGGTATCTTACCTCCGAGTGAACCGTATTTGTGGTAATACTGAATATTCTGGTATAATTTTTAATTCCACAAACCCATGATGAGAAACTAACGCCTGATGCTCAGGTGCTTCAAGGAAATACATGGCCGGTGCATTGCTGCGACGTGCCAAGTGTGATATTGAATGCGTTGTCTAATTCTAGATCTGATCATTAACTATATGTGTTGCAGTTCTTCTACTTATCCAGGCTAAATATATGATGAAAGCGTTCCTAGTGCCTTACACGGTCGGTTCTTGTCGACCAGTTATGGTGGAGACATGCTCTGATATTTTTACTTGTTTTTCGATTAATTACGATGATTTCATCACTATGGTCCGTATAATTTTATTGTTCTACGCGGGGGTCTTCCAACCCGTTCACGTTATAGTGCACTTTCCCCGGAGTTTTAGCAATCCGCAACAATATGTGTTGTGCCCTGTGATGTCCAAGTAATCGTTTTGCGACTGTATATCGTTCAACGATAGATTGATCGCGATAAACTTTGGAATGTCTTTGTCAAAATAACAATTTATTAGTCCCAATGTTCACTGGTACAATTAATTTGGCCCAGCACGTGGTATTTGTTCAACAGAACAGCACAGCGCAAAGATATCTCAAAAAGAAGCCTCTACTGTGCCCAGTGTAGATTTATGCAGCGTTGATACCGAGTTAGAGAGCTCGTGTAACACTTTTATTACGAAGATAACCGGAGAAGTTCTTCGTAATTCTGGAAAATATTGAAGTTTTAGAATGGTTATAAAACGTATCGATTGTAACGAATATGCCTAACGTTATGCATAAAAGCGATTGTGACACTATTTTTGCTTTACAACAAGACTGCTACCGCGGGCAGGACTTTCAAGACGTGTTGGTATCAATCGCTTCAAAATACACATCATCGGTGAGATCGCCGATATTACGAGCACTTTATTTGAGGAATTATCTGCATTATCGTATTTTGCATATTATAAAAAAATGTACACAAACACAAAAAACGTTTCTCGAGTACCTACAACGATCCTACATGGAATAAGGTCATGATGGTCTTTGGAATACCAAGTTTAGACCGGCCGTCATAATTTATGTAGGTACGGTCGCGTGCTACCCTGCCAGTGTTTTTGGATGTGGTTGATATGGCTCTGTTACAAAGCATATAACGAGACAGTCATGTAGTAAGATTCATTTCAATTTTGAGAAGTCATTCACACTTTTTGTGTTCCTGTTGTAAGTTGGCAGATTATTTTATGATGTACTTGTATCTTTTTCGAGAGGACACTCAATATGTTTTGGACTGTTCAGTAGGAAACAAAGTGCTGATTAATCGGACTATAATGTTATTCTGGAACTGTAATTAATTATTCGAAGTGGGTCTAAGCAATTCCATATTGACACCCTCACGTTTCTTGGAGGATCAATACATTTTCGGTAATGAAATTTTACCAGGAACATTTCTCTCATTTATGACGTTCATAGACTAGTATTGCGACTGCTTTGGATTTACTTCATAATTCTCTTCGTCCGTCTCACAGGTTTCATTTAGTACTTTCATAATTATTTTTTTTATTAAATGGTTTTATAACTCTTGTTGATTTAATTATTTTCTGTTACTTAAGTTTGTGACCATACAGTCGTAACAATATAATGATTGATATATATATAACAGGATTTCAACCGAACTATAAATTGCCACCAGGATTTATGACAGAGTTTTAATCTATACTTCCACGCACATTTGAGGTTTTCAAATGCACTAACACCTCGGGGATGCATTTATCGTTTGAGTGATTGAGGGAAATCCCACGTTAGAAAAGATTTAGCCTGGGTGGCAGTTATTGATTCGATACATCATTTTTAATAACTTGGAAGGGAAGGGTTTCGGGGCAGAATAAATATTTTACGCTAAATCCTATGCTAACGGGCCTTAACATCGGGAGTTATTCGTGCATGCAACAATATACATCCTACATGCTAAAATGATACAAAACAACACGCATATCTTAAAAAAAAACTTTCCCTAGGGTAGTAAGTGTTTTTTCGTAATTGCTTATGCCGAAATAGTATAATAAATGTCTATTATTCTCCACAAACGTTGCCTTTGCGACCTGGAAAGTTCTATTTTTAAATGAACTATTTTCAGTGAGAAAAAAGCGAATGTTTGTCCTTTTTGCCACATCAAGTAAAAAAACAAACAAAGTATGAATAAAAAATTAACATGTGTTTATACTCAAGTAATACAAAAATGAACACAACAGATTCAGAAGTGATTAGTCTTTCGTGATTTACGATTATACTGTAAATCATTTTCACGAATCAGCCCCATAATGTAGCCTCGTATCATCCTCTCGTGATACTGTCCTTGGTATCGGTGATCAAGGTCCGCTACATATTGGCTTGAGTGCTCGCCTTGCTCCTCAGTGTACGCTTTCATGTTCTTGATTTTATCAAGATGAGCATCAAGGATATGACTTGGAAGGACATACTGCAGCCCATTGTGCCGTAGTTCTTCACCATAGTCTCAACCAGTTCCAAATATCTGTTACATGCCGCTTTCCTTATATTAGTGAGCTTCTTGGGGAATTAATTGCACTCGATGATCTACTCTGTCTGTTATCAGACGACTCCTTATCTAGAGCTTAGACAAATTTCATAAGGCTCAGTTTGATGTGCAGGGGTGGTATCATCATCTTCTGAGGGTCCATCAGTCGCTCCCACTTGATGTTGCTCGTCCCCACAGATAACAATTGTCTAGGCAGAAGATCATACGCGTTCAAAGGATATAGAGGGAGTAATATCTGCCGTATGCTAACTTGTTTATTACAGACAGATCCGAGTCAGATAAACGCTCATGTACTGATTCAATTTTGCATTTTTTAAAGGTCGTTGTTGCGGAATTTAATCTTAGCAAATGAAGAAACAACACTTTATCTTAACATAATATGTTTGAAGAAATATTAAGTGCTTGATTACATCTGAATTTGATCTGATACACGTGACGCATCCAAGTAAAATGTGTTTTTGCGGCGAATGTTCTTTTTTTTTACGCAAATTCAACTTGATGAAAAGCGATCAGAAACATAGGCAATTTGCTAAAATTCTCCCTGCACAAAATTGCTTTATTGTTTTAATTAATACATGTTTCAAACTATGTTATTATGACCTGTTCAAACTTTGGAATATTTTAGTTGGTGATTGGCGGATGTGCACAATGCGTGACCAGTAGTTGTAGGACTAGAACAATCCTTTCATTATGGAGAGTTCGTCAAAGCACGTGACACTGGTGTGACTTCTGATAACAGGAAAAGGTTGGAACATTCGGCGGCATTGCTGCTCATATTGTTCTGCTTATAAAATATCAAAACTTAGAAATTAAACCTTTCTTATAATATGCACACTTACAAATTGCATAACCCTACAGCGGCAGCACCATATGCATCATATACAGAAATTCGTCTACTATTTGGCGCAAAGTCTGGATTCCGACAGAGTAAGTTCCAAACCTAAACTAGAACATAAGGAACCATTCATTTTCTTACATATCCTGGAATAAATATTTAGGTTGATGTGGAACGAACCGTTTGTGGATACATCAAATACCCATCGAAAGTTTCCGTTACAGGTTTAGCTTGCACTGGAAAATTCAGTGAAAACATGTAATGGGGATTAAACAAAGTTTTCATTAGAAGGAAATACTCTTTGAAGCGACAATAGTAATGGCACGAAACATCGATTCAGTAGTGCACTGAAGATAGCATGCTCAAAGGTATCATGACAATGCATTTGGAGTAAAGTGCCCTGTCCATGGACCGCCAAGGCATTCAACTGATCAATGTAAGATTCGAAACATTGCTTTTCTTTTCGTAATTCCAGTACACTAACGTACAAGTCATGGCTTTAATGCTGCTGTTGTAAGCATAGAATGTACTTTTTATATCATGTTTAACCGGTTATCAGTGAAGTTATTGCTGCTTCAGGTCTGCAGGTTTTCATGGCCTTCGCCAATTCTTTGTAACTTGCTTTTGTACTCTAAGCATGTTAACGGTGGAATGTTCGAAAATCTAATATAGTTCGCCTTTATGAATATAATGAACATGATTCGTATCAGTTGTGTAGTTAACAAACATGTCCTTATGTCCGCTCATGTCTCTCGCAAATGTACAAATGGACTTTGCTAAAATCTACGCTATCAATAAAAGCTATAAAGACAATTGTCTAGGTAGTACCTCATAAGCGTGCAATAGACATAGAGGGAGTAAAATATGCTCTTTGTCAACTTGTGTGCTACAGACAAATCCGAGTCAGGTAAACGCTCATGTACTATTTAAATTTTGCAATATTTAAAGACATTAGTGCGGAATTTAAAATTAGTGAATTCAAAGGTAACACGCAAATCGTATGTTAACATAACATGTTTGAACAAGTGTAAAGTGATTGGTAAGAAACATATGTGACTAATACAAGCGACACATTTATTTCACAAGTGTTCGTGTGCATAATGTCTTGAAGCAAATTCAAATTGATGAAAGGCATCCATAAACTGGCGCATTTGTCGCAAAAAAATATTAGAGGCAGTTATATTTCTGACACACTTAAAACGATCTTATTATTAGTTCCTCAAACTTTGCTATATATTGCGATTCGCTGATGTGCACATTGTGTGCCCATTAGCTTTGTGACTAGAACAAGCCTCTTATGCGGTGCGTACAGTGCAGATGGAACTTGGCGATCTGTCGGCTTTCCCGCTGTGGTATATACTTGTTTTGTATATCAAAATGTAGAATGGACTTAAAAGTTCTAATTATATGCACTCTTAAACATCAGATTCCTTCTCGTGGCACCATCTTACAAATAAATCAGGTAACATAAGAATTGAGAAAGTGAATCATAAATATGGGTCAGAATGAGTAATCATTCACTGAAACGAAAGACTTCACATTCTGACTTTGCTGAAAGAAATTTTTCGAATGATGTGAAACGTACTTTCTGTTACTATTCCTGTTACTTTGAAACAACAAATACCGATTGAAAGTTTCCTTTCTTTACAATAGATCACAAAATGTTAACTTGTATAGGGAGATTCAGTATTTGTTGTAAATTGAGTTCAAACAACGTTTTGATCTCAATTGAACAATATTTGAAACGACTATAACAATGACATCACATTTGTGCACTGAGTATATTTAATATCTAATGTTACAACTTTGAAAAGGTAAAACATAAAATACAATCCTTTCAATAAAATGAATTAAGACGAAAAGAAAAGACAATGAAATAATCCTAGATTCGATTGTTACTTAGAATGTATACAATTTTCATGAAACAATAGTGAGTATATACAAAAGCAAACTTCCATACCCGATAAAAGAAATAAATAAAACTAGCAAAGCAAACATACAATTACAACATTCAATTTACTCGACACTAAACCGAAATAAATAGGCCGTACAAGCAGCTATGTCAACATGTTTCCAGTGCACTTAATTTCATCCAGTGAACGATTAGGAAAGTAAATTGTTTGCAATTAAAGTTTATCTTAATTTATTTGCTATGCATAAGCATTGTTGAAGTGATGATGTGAATTGTTTTTGTTACTTCGGACTAGATATACCGAATGTAAATGACATTATGTTACATTGGACTATATTTACCAGATGTCATTAACGCTATCGTTGTTCCATGTGTTGAAGAGGACATCATAGTTGTTGATGTTGACGAGGACATCATAGGTCTATCTCTTTCTATTGAACCAGTCGTTTTATATGTTTTGACCTCTGGTGTAGAGGCTTCGTTATCTTTACCTATTGGAGAAGAAACATAAAATTGAATGAATATTGTTTACATTTAATGCAGTCGAATGTAATAATCGAGGAAAGAAGTGCTGAAAGCTTTTAAGTGCTTTTTGTGCTAATAATCAGTGTAATATCTAAATGAAATTAAGAGTTTATTTTTCCAGGCAAAATATTTGTTTATCCGACCTAATAAAATTGTTACAAATATGGTTAATATGCCATGGGAACAAGTTTTGCTTTCAAATTAAAATTTATTAAAACTTCCCAGTATCTTGGGAATGTTGCACAAATCCAAAAACACTAATATTCAATGGTGTTGAGTGTGGGTATTGAAAGTGGTATTATTTATTTTGTGACGATGTTCACGAATTGGCTATGAACTTGTATCATAAGTGCTTATCAGTTATCGTAATTTAGAGAGTGAATAATTGGGTGATGATACTTTTTAATGGGAAAATCTATTATATTCAAATGAATTTGTATGCATAGCTAACAAAGTTTTCAGCCACTCATACAGACACAGTAATTGTATAAATTTGTTTAAGAGCGACCAAACCAAGCGAAGTTTCTCTCGACTTTCAAACTTTATGTAGGTCAATGTAGTCCTGCTTACATCATTAGCAAAAAGAAACGAGAGGCATTTTGAACAATCTATCCTGTAAAGTATCCTATAAAGTAACTTGTTTCTAAAGAAACTAATATATCATATGGATAACATATGGATAACAAGATACCGCAACACGGATGTATCGGTAATGTTTCACAACTCCTGGTCTAGCTGACAACATTGAGCTGCTACTATGTCATTATGATTCTATTTTACCGTAACAAAGAAAAGAATCGTTGGGTATGGGGTATATTACCGCAGAGGCATCATCACGTTTATCGATCGTGTCTACCTTGAAACAGTATGGATTAGATTGTGTTAGTCAGTTTCAACGAGTACAGTCCGGATCTCGCATCTCGAGCCTGTATCCTTAAAATTCAAAGATTAATACAGACTTGCTAGATTCTGTGTGTCATTAAAACTCAAGAATTAATAAAGAACTTTTAGATTATTTGAGTCTTTAAATCTTCTTGAGTGGCAGGAAGGATGGAGTCGGTCCCCAAAATTGTATTTTAGAGTTTGACTGACCAAAGAATGGATCCCCCTTTAAAACAGTTTATTCACCCGACTAACTGCTTACTATTACATTTCGTCCCATGTATGATGACCCTAACTCAGACCAGATTTTCACGCATTAGGATCTGAATATATATATATATATATATATATATATATATATATATATATATATATATATATATATATATATATATATATATATATATATATATAATGTTAATTAGTTATACTCGTATAAACGATAAACGAGTTCGCGGATTTATCAATTTGGTCCCCATGGATTCGTTCGCAGAATTATGCGTATCACTAGCAATAAAGACGACTGTCTAATACGAGTTAAAATTGATTTCATAAGCAAAAAGCGCAAATGTGGTTAGTCTATTATGATCGGTGAAGTCGTTGTCGCCACGTGTTTTGTTCATAGGCACCAATAATGTTTACTAAAATAATGCATATCCGGTCACAGTGGTATTATATTACATTTACGTGATGAATGAACGAAATAAAGATTTACTTATCCCAATGTTCACTGGTACAATTAATGTGGCCCAACACATTTTAGTTGTTCAACAGAGCAACACAGCGCAAATATATCTCAAGGAGAAGCGTCTATTGTGCGCAATCGTATCTATAGGTATCGTTGATGCTGAGTTGAAGAGCGCGTTTAAAACTTTTATTAGAAAGATAACCGGAGGAGTTCTGGCAAATATTGGAGTATTAGAATGGTTATAAAACTGATCGAATGTAATGCATATGCCTGACGTTTAGTATAAAAACAATCGTGACAATTTTTTTCACAACGAAACTGATACCGCAGGGAGTTTTTTCAAGGTGTGTTGAAATCGATTGTTTCAAAATACACATCGTCTATGAGACAGCTGATGTTACGGGATCTTTATTTGAGGAAATATCTGTATTATCGTATTATGCATATAATAACTAAATGTAAACAAACACAAAATGTTTCTCGAGTACCTCCAACGATCCTACATGAAATAAGGCCATGATGTTCTTTGGAGTAACAATTATAGACCTGCCGACGTAATTGCTGTTGGTACGGTCGCGTGCTACCCTGCCAGTATTCTTGGACGTGGTTGATGCATTTCGGTCGTTAAACGTTTACTTCATCCACTCATCAACTTACGCGCATATATATAAAAAAATGTCGTTCATATAGACCTGACTGGATTTGCAGAGATCAACATTTTTTAAAGAATTGGCACATATAAGTCACAAAAACAGACATGTCTTCCCGAATCATGACAAGGTGCGATGTGAATGGACGTTTCAGATGTTAACGATATCTGGCTTATAATCAGAGGTAAACTTACCATCAGTGCTTTGCAAACCTTGAATAACATGCTTGTTATCGACGAGGCTGACCTTTTCTCATCAAAGATACTATATGCGATGACATTTTTATTTCGAAAGTGTCTGTTAACACTGAAAATAGCCGGATATATAATTGCTTACAGTAAACACGAAACTACACAATAGCGTGAATGATGCATATGCAAGAGTTAACTTGTTATCGATGAATAATATATTTTCCACCATTTCATATATAATAGCCATGTATTCATTTTGCATTGATACAGATCTCTTACCAGATCTCTATAAACCTTAGATGTTAGCACTGGCCAAAAATGCATGCAAATAAATAGCATCAACACTAGCTGAAATTTTCAAATGGGAGAATTAAGACAATCTGATCAGCGAATATATTTGCTTGGTATAAGGCAATTTAAGTTAACTTATCAGTATCTGTTTCATCAGATAACAAGATGATTCCAGCTTGGATCCAGTAATGATGACAAACAAATACTCATATAGTGATAATATGAGATGAAATCTTTCCTGAGCCAATGACGATATTATGAATGATTGGATATGGCAGAGCACCAGGTCGAGATATGTGACTAGAGTGGAGAATCCCATTCACTACGATTGCTGGTAAATTACATTATTGGCTCCACGAACAAGCTGATTAGTATGAAAACGATTTGATGATTACTGTTACAAAAAACGAGCCACTGCAATAATTAAAATCTAGAATGAGTTTGAGATCGGACCAAGTACAGAGTGGAGAAAGACGTGTGGTGATCCCTGAAACATATTAATGAGACTATTACGACACGTAGTATCAATTTGAGTTAATCATGGTTTCTCGAAAACAAGTTCGTGATAAGCTTAAGTAACATTTATTTTTACTTCATCAAGCAAAATTTCCAAATACTCTTGTCTCTTTGATGTGTTGACAAGCCGATACTCTTTGTCAACATTTCCATGAGAAAATGACGTGAACGTTGTTGGCCACCCATTTCAGACACATCATCGAATTAACGCAACAGTAAAACAATCATTGCTAACTATATAACGTCGAAGCAATGTTATGGGATTATCCCGCTAGTGATTATATTCCATTTGCGTCAGATCGTATTCATAATAAACGGGGACATGTACGTGGTTTCGTTATCCGGACGTATCTCGACTATAATCAACGTAATGTCGTAGCTTACCTCCGAGTGAACCGTATTTGTGGTAATACTGAATATTCTGGTATAATTTTTAATTCCACAAACCCATGATGAGGAACTAACGCCTGATGCTCAGGTGCTTCAAGAAAATACATCGCCAGTGCATTGCTGTGACGTGCCAAATGTGAAATGTGTTGTCTAATTCTAGATCTGATCATTAACTATTTGTGTAGAAGTTATTCTACTTCTCCAGGCTAAATATCTGATGAAAGCGTCCCTAGTGTCTTACACGGTCGGTTCTTGTCGACCAGTTATGGTGGAGACATGCTCTGATATTTCTACTTGTTTTTCGATTACTTACGAGGATTCCATCACTATGGTCCGTACAATTTTATTGTTCTATGCGGGGGTCTTCCTACCCGTTCACGTTATAGTACACTTTCCTTGGAGTTTTAGTAATCCGCAACAACATGTATTGTGACCTGTGATGACCAAGTAATAGTTTTGCGACTGTATATCGTTCAACGATAGATTGATCGCAATAAACTTTGGAATGTCTTTGTCTAAATAACAATTTACTAGTCCCAATGTTCACTGGTACAATTAATTTAGCCCAGCACGTGGTATTTGTTCAACAGAGAAGCACAGCGCAAAGATATCTAAAAAAGAAGCCTCTACTGTGCGCAGTGTAGCTATTGGCAGCGTTAATACCGAGTTAGATAGCTCGTTTTACACTTTTATTACGAAGATAACCGGATAAGTTCTTCGTAATTCTGGCAAATATTGGAGTATTAGAATGGTAATAAAACTTATCGAATGCAATGAACATGCCTAATGTTATGCATAAAAAGGATTGTGACACTATTTTTTCTTTACAACGAGACTGTCACCGCGGGAAGGATTTTCAAGACGGAATCAATCGCTTCAAAATACACATCATCGATGAGTCGAAATTACGGGAACTTTATTTGAGGAAATATCTGCATTATCGTATTTTGCATATAATAAATAAATGTAAACAAACACAAAATACCTCCTACGATTCTACATGGAATAAGGCCATGGTGGTCTTTGGAATACCAATTATAGACCGGCCGTCATAATTTATGTGCTACCCTGCCAGAGTTTTTGGATGTGGCTGACATGGTTCTGTTTCAAAACATATAACGAGACAGTTATGCTATAAGATTCATTCCAATTTTGAGAAGTCACTCACACTTTTTGTGTTCCTGTTGTAACTCGGCAGATGTATTTTATGAAGTATTTGAATCTTTTTCGAGAGAAAAATCTTTATGTTTTGGACTGTTCAGTAGGAAAACAGTGCTGACTAATCGGACTATAATGTTATTCTGGAACTGTAATTAATTATTCGAAGGGGGTCTAAACAATTTCATATTGACACCCTCACGTATCTTAGAGGATCCGTACATTTTCGGTAATGAAATTTTGCAAGGAACGTTTCTTTCATATATGAATTTCGTAGACTAGTATTGCGAGTACTTTGGATTTACTTCATAATTTTCTTATTTCGTCTCACAGGTTTCAATTAGTACTTTCATAATTAAATTTTTTATTAAATGTTTTACAAATCGTGTTGATTTAATTCTTGTCTGTTACTTAAGTTTGTGATCATACAGTCGATACAATATAATAATTGATATATATAACAACAGGATTTCAACCAAAACTATGAATTGCCAAGAGGATTTATGACAGAATTATAATCGTATACGGCAAAGCACATTGGAGTTTTTCAAATATAGTAACACCTCGGGGATGCTTTTATCGTTTGAACAATTGACGGACGACCCACGTTAGTAAAGATTTAGCCCGGGTGGCAGTTAGCGTTTTGAGACATCAATTTTAATAACTTGGAAGGGAAGGGATTAGGGGCAAAATAAATATTTTACGCTAAATCCTATGCTAACGGGCCTCAACATTGGGAGTGATTCGTTCATGTAACAATATACATCCTACATGCTAAAATTATACAAAACAACACGCATATCTTAATAAAACAGACTTTGAAGCTAACGGGATAACACTATGTTACGCATTTTTGTCCCCAGGGTAGTAAGTGTTTTATGGTAATTGCTTATGCCGAAACAGTATAGAAAATGTCTATTATTCTCCACAAACTTTGCGTTTGCGATCTAGACAGTTCTATTTTGAAATGAACTATTTCCAGTGAGAAAACAAGCAAATGTTTTGTCTTTTTTGCCACATAAAGTAAATAGAAAACAAAGTATGAATCAAAATTAACATGTATTTATACTCAAGTAATCCAAAAATGAAGACATAAGATTTAGATGTGAGTAGTCTTTCGTGATTTACGATTATACTGTAAATAATTTTCACGAATCAGCCCCAAAATGTAGCCTCCTATCATCGTCTCGTGATACTGTCCTTGGTATCGGAGATCAAGGTCCGGTACATATTGGCTGTAGTGCTCGCCTTGTTCCTCCGCGTACGCTTTCATGTTCTTGATTTTACCAAGATGAGCATCAAGGATATGGACTTGGAGGGACATCCTGCAGCCCATTGAGCCGGAGTTCTTCATCATAGTCTCAACCAGTTCCGAAAATCTGTTCTAAGCCGTTTTCCCCATATTAGTGAGCTTCTTGCGTAAATTAATTGCACTCCATGATCTTCTTTATCTGTTATCCGACGACTCCTTATCTAGAGCTTTGACAAATTTCATAAGGCTCAGTTTGATGTACAGTGGTGGTATCATCTTTCGAGGGTCCATCAGTAGCTCCCACTTGATGTTGTTCATCCCCACAGAGTCTGCTATGGAAAGCCCCACCTGTGTAATTGCGCATTAGTGTCCCAAAGGCAACAATAACAGGGAAACTTGATAAACCGCCTTGGACACCCATTAGGAATTCAACCATTGTTAAGAATTTTCAGCCGTACTACAACCGTCATTATTATTATTATTATTATTATTATTTTTATTATTATTATTATTATTATTATTATTATTAGTAGTAGTAGTAGTAGTAGTAGTAGTAGTAGTAGTAGTAGCAGTAGTAGTAATAGTAGTAGTAGTAATGCTCCCCCCATTAATAATGACAAAGGGCATTCTCAACCATTAAGATCAAAACAGATTGCTATATCAATAACATATTTGATATATGCACCAGAGTGTACCAAAAGTTATGGCAACACTACTAAACATCGCCACATGCATATTCTTTATAAAGTGTTAGAATACATTAGAGGTCAATAGTTAGAAACAACCTGATAAGTTCAGATGTATTTGGGTAGTTGAGAAAAAAAAGTGAGACATTGTACACATCCATTGGAAGAGAGTCAGTAGTAAAGGACCAAAAATAAACAACTAATCCACATGCACAATTGATCGGACAATTGAATCATGGAGATGGAACGAACTAAAACATTATAATATGTACATCTGTGAGGTGGCTGAGGACATATGGATTATAACATCACAATTCAACATGAATAATAATTCTTGTCCATGAACATACCGCTTCAGCATGGTCAGGCTGATACGATGGTAGGATTCGGATAGGAATATATATATATAAGTGCAATTGAACAGTGTGAATTAATTGAATGCATTTCATGAGAGATCTTCATTATGTGGAATTTAGTCTTAAGTTTTGTTATCTTGATTTACATAATGTAGGATACGTTACACATGATCACATTACAGGATTTAGTGTGTTCAAGATGCATCGCATTCTAGTGTGGAATATTAATGTTTTCTGGGGAGTGTGTATCCCATAGCATTCTGAGTTATGTAAATTGCACAAATTTAAATAAGTTCTAATTTATTATTTGCATTGTTTGAATTGTTTGAGGAAACATTTCAATTCCTTAATGTACGGCTATTATATCTCTGCACAATTGCGATCAGCTGGTAATCAACGTCATATTGTTTACAATTAACGTTTACTTTACAGGTTCGTTCGATTTTAGCCATTATCCTGTCATTTGCATTAGCAGTGTGCTACAGTAAACAAGCACAAAACTGCATTGGTATATGTTGTGGGGCATTCATTGTCCCAGGTCTGGTAAGGGTTTATAAAAAAACAGTGTAGCGCCAAATAACATGTAAAATCCCTAAACGGGAAACATGTCTTTCATACAAAGTCTTAATATTCACTTCAGAAAAAGTTATATTTTTGTATAAGTACGATGCATTATTGGTATAAACAGGATACCTCGTTGACTCCGTCAACAGAGACAGAATAAAATAGAAGTGTTTGAAACTCCCAAAACAGACCAGAAACTTTTTATGTCACTTACCGTTTCAACTGCAAACTAGGTTCCCAGTGGCGAGGTGCAAAGTAAGCTCTAAAGCTTTTTGGAATAAAAGGATAATCCTATATTTTCTCTTTTGCAAAATATGAGAAATATAGTTGGGACAAAATGTAAAATAAATAAAGATCTCAAGTAGATTTAACAAATACACGTACTGGTTTATTGGTGCACTGAAGACATAACATAAGAACCGGTTATAACATCTGCACTCGATAAGGAGTGTCCAATCACTTGTATTTTTGTGGTACCCAAAATGCATAATGCACGCATAACAATAGCTAACGTTCCTTACACTTTTGACTGCTTGTATATTAATATAGGTCTCTGTCTGATCAGTTCTTTGATTTAATTTGATACTTTGATCTAATAAAAAAACTGTAAAGATTACATGTTTCTTTTTCAGCACAAAACTCGTGCATATCATGCAATTGTGATAAATATGTTATGCAATGCATTTCCAAATCTAATGATGGAGCTGACATTTGAAAGTCAATCCTAAATTTAAAATTCTCGGTGATCAAGACCATCGCTTGATTTGTTGTTAAAACTATTAGTGTAAGTAACATTTTGAAAATAAACTATGAGTATGCATTTTAACCAGTTGTTATTTGCAAATTTCTGCAAGTATTATATTTGCATCCTTCACGGTACCTTGGTAAATTAATGAATAGTGTTTGCTAATAACTCTCCACCTGAAACATCCTTCGTCATAACACGTGATCGATTCCGTTATATCGTGATGCACCGAGACAGAAAAATGCAATCCTAAATTTAAGGGAATTCTCTCAGAAAGCAAAACAAATACAATCAAAACCAAAATGATATTTGGATCAACATTTGTTGATACAACTACTACTATTACTACTGTTAGTTTTATTTGCAATATGTATCAAGAGTGGATTTACCCCCACTTCTTGTTCCAATTATTGTTAGTGGTTGTGGTAAGATATTGATATTAGAAAGGTGAATCTCATTTGTCATCTTCTGACATATTCTCGGCAAAATACATCCGTATAATGAATTTGGATTTTGTTGTAATAATTTACTTTTGCGTGTGTGTATATATATATATTGTTTCTTTATTAGGATTTTTAATGTAGCTTTTAACAATTTAAATTATTGCAGAAAAATCCTTATTCATTTCACGGATATATTTCGCCAACAATTTTTAACTAATTAAGGTGAGTCACGTAGGTGTGTTATTTTCATCTCTCTAGTGCAACATGACTGAGTCAGGATTCCATGTGTACCTACCAGACATACATGCTACGAACATCTTCTGTGAATTGGCCCATGCGGGGATAAATTCTAGTGTTATTCTTCCATTACTGATTCTCAAGAAGCCTTCATTTAAAGATTTTACTTTCATTGTCCTAGCTAAAAAAAAACAATATTCATCGCAACATTGTATAAACTTTCATATGATCTACAAAATGTTGAGCAAGTTAATATAACAAGCTGCATTGATTTATATAATTGTCTGATATTGATATCAAAAGAGTTTTATACCCTGAACTAAGTACCTGATTAAGAATCTTAAAACATCTGAAAGCTAAAAGATTTTTCACCGTATCATAACAATTGTAATATTTAGTCTTCTGCCGACCCCACAACCACGTCATTACCATAAACAATGAATGATAAACCTCATTGAAACTTAATCTCCTTCAGAACACTAGGTGAAGTACTAAAGAATTACTAAATCATAACTCTTTATCTTCTTTAGGAATATTTGATCTCTAATTTGCTTTCTAATGTATCAGATGTCAAATCATACCATGATTACAGGTTGTTTATAATAAAAAAACAAATTAATGCAATATGAGCATGGTGTTATGTAATCACTGAAAGTTTATACCCACACTCAGAACTATTCCGAATTACGAGATCTCGTACAACGCTAGTCCACCACCATCCATAACTGTTTGGGAATACGAACTTCGTTCCATTTCCAATAAATGTTGTAGGTGCCTTGCCATTCTTTGGGCAAGATCTGATTGTATACACCCATTGGCCCTTCGTTGGACTCTCCCCAAGGTACAGATCTTGCCCTCCAATGAAAAATAATCAAAGGCAATCCGGATGTCATTATGTGAAAGGAATTTTGCGATATATATATAAGCAAAAGTTATACAAATAGCTGACACTTGATTAAGCAGAGAGATAAGATTTTATGTCTTACCATTGTCCACCAGTTGTGATGTGATGTTCATGATTATTGGTTTCTATGCGTATATACAGTTAAGTATGATACTTTTTAGTTACGGGATTTTCACAACAATACTTATTTTTTTCCCGATATCATATTTGGGACAACAATAAACGTCCAATCAAATAGTGTCATTCGCTTTCACGTCACTAAGATAACGAACATGTTGTCATAATAGTATTATTGTAAAAGAGGATAATCGGTCAGGGCACAATGTAGTTTTGATATTTTACTGTACATTTCTGCAAAACAGATAAGATTTTTGGATCGTTATTCTTTACAAATCATTACGAAATTTAACAAGTGTGTACAGATCATCTTAAAAAGATTGATTGGAGACAGAAACGTGTACACCTTTTCTTCAATTATACTGCATGAAAAAACATTGACGTCTCATAATCATTCGGGATACAACGGATAACAGACAATAAATCGTGACAAAAGGTGTATTTCCAATTAACTTGTATGTAACTTTTAAATACGGGAAACTTACCATTCTTAGATTCACACAGACGTGGAAAACTGTCTGAGCAATTTGTTACTGTCATTTCATTTTGTCTTCCCTTTGCAACTATTAAACAACCACTGCTAGTGCCTCTGATATCATTTGATGACATGGAAACTACAAATATATATATATATATATATATATATATATATATATATATATATATATATATATATATATATATATATATATATATATATATATATATACCTGTCTACAAGAGAGATAAAGGCAAAACAATGGCTGCCCTTGTAGTTTTGTAGACAGGTAACCTCAGAAAGCAAGTATTATCTATCAAACTTGGCTCTGGACAAATGTATATACTATGGACCGAATGGCATTAGCGATATTGTTAATTGTATCGTCATTAATATTATTTCACATTTATCAGTAATACTAAGAGTAAAAGTATTCTACAAAGATAGGTGTATTTAGTTTAGCAATTATTCAAAAAGGAAATAACATAATTGGATAAACTAAGTGCCATTCTACCTATATCTTTTTGTCATGTAATGTGACATACAACCAATCTGATTTAAATACATCAAGTCAAGAAAACTACAACTACCTGCATACATATATACATTTATTTATCCCATTTACACACATTCACACAAACACCCATACAAATACACACAAACACTCACAAACACTCCTAAAAAGAGTACTATCAAATAGCATCTTTAATTGTAAAATTCGCGACTCAATTTGTAACGGAATTTGTAGACCTATTCATGAAAATAAATTTCGAACTTAACGCAATTCATGTATTGAGCAGTTGGAAAACAAAATGAGATCGAAGGACAGTCTGCCTTTCAAAGTCATCTTTGATAATTAGGTAATAAAAATAAACTTCCTGGGGCTTTTGTGAGTGTCACCTGTAATACTCTGGCCTTCCCACCCCATTGTTGATATTTTTACATTTATGTTGTGGTGTAGGGCCAGACAATAGTCTAACGAACAGAGAGTAGCCGATTAGCGACTGGCCTACCAAACTTAAATGATGATACGTCAAATCAACTTTGCATGAGATCAATAGGAAAATGATATATTGTATGAGAAATGGCTATGTATTGAATAGGCTGATACACTCACTATTTGCATTTTTAGTCACATGACCTCACAAATCGCGCAACTAATTATTATGAAACCAAAGCAATGAAATGAGCTGGTGTCACAGAAACTTGGAGAAAGTCAGACATCACGAAGAATATAGCACGTGTCTACACTTTAATATGTGCTCTGTACGTGTCACTGTAATAGCGTAAATTCATTCGAAATATGACTAACAATACCATTTTGGAAAACGACTACCTGCACAAATATGCCGATATAGCGTGTCTTCATGATGGTTCTGCGAAGACGTTGAAGATATACATTCCATGTCGGTAACTGATTTTCATAACGGTTTTTGTATTTATTGTATCATCATAATATAAGTGGGGGCCTGGTTCAAGGTGTTTCAAATAATGTCCGTGTTTATTATATCAAGTGGTTTATGAAACAAGATGCAAGGGATACCTTGTGTCATTTAATACAATAAATGTTAGTATACCTTCTGTACACTATTTGGTTAGTTTGATACAAAATGTTCACATTATTATTATTATTATTATTCGTAGTAGTAGTAGTAGTAGTAGTAGCAGTAGTATTAGTAGTAGTAGTAGTAGTAGGAGTAGTAGTAGCAGTAGTGGTAGTAGTAGTAGTAGTAGTAGTGGTAGTAGTAGTAGTGGTAGTAGTAGTAGTAGCTATGTTTTCAATTTGGGTATCTGGCTGTTTCAATTGACATTTAGCCTAATAAAACAAAAATGGACGTAATTTACATGTCATTTTTTTTTATGCATGAAATACCTACGTACATCAAGATTATGCAAATAATAATACCGGAAGATAAATTCGATTGATAATTTGATTGTATTTTAACGGCGCACCAACACTTTTATTCTGTTTGGCGCCAAACAATAGGTTATATGTAAAAACGTTTAAAAAAGTAAAAGTTTTGTTTCGACCAGTGATATCAAAAACCAAATAGTTACGACTAAAACAGTAAGATGGCAACGTAAACATTTAAAGCGTCCTGATCAACGGGGGATGAAAATGGTGTATGTTTGAAACATTGGGATATAATAATCGGTTGTACGGAGAAATGAGGAACTGGTTCGAATATTGGATCCATTTTCGAATTGCATAGCTGCCGTTATTGAGTGGTTTAGATCTTATATTGTTAAATGGGAAAAGGTAGTGATGATTCAGTCAAATGTGCTTTTCATGTCAGAGCAATTTATTATTATGAAATATACATGATTGACTGTTATAAGTTTGCGGTTATTAACATCATATCTATCTATCTATCTATCTATCTATCTATCTATCTATCTATCTATCTATCTATCTATCTATCTATCTATCTATCTATCTATCTATCTATCTATCTATCTCTTCCATCCATCGATCGATCTTCATAGAATTTGTTTCTTTTGTCAGCAAGGAAATTGCATTTTCAACCAATTTACCATTCTTATAAATTGATATTTGGTTGTATCCTAGATTTCCACAAATCATTCCATTTGCACAAGGTAATGGGTTCTCGCAGCTGTTGTTGACACTTTGTATATCTGGGGTGGAAAAGGTCTTTGTTTCAATACAGTAGCAATGGTCATCCTGAAATTCACCAAGTACACTGATAAAAGCGCTTATATATAACACAACATATGTATTTATAAATATAAGCTTCTATTTATTGTGGATTATGTAAGTGGATTATGTATTCAAGATGAGGTGCCAAAAAATAGCAGATTAGCGTACTCTAGCACCAGAGAGAGCGAACCAACCTTTTATAGAAGGTTCCATTTGTTAAACTAAGGCTTCTTACAAAACACGAAACATTATGCTAATAACGTCAAACCATAGCCTCTAACTGAACAAACGTCTCTCTTACTGGTTAGTTAAGTTTGTGCCTATTGTTTGTATTCGTAGTGTTATATAAATACACACACACATATATATATATATATATATATATATATATATATATATATATATATATTATTGGCGCGAGTTTACCTGACATGACACCTATTTGTGGTCAAGTCCTGCCTGTTACTGTAAATTAGATCATTATTATATATCAATAATATGGTATATTATTCTTATTCATCTAGATCATGTCGAGAGCGACTAGAAGCAATTATGAAAATTCTACCAGTCCGTGATTCTGTCAGAAAAATATTACAAGCGCGCCAGGAGTCACGGGTGGACTTTACATAATGTAGACTCGTTACAAAAGTTACTGAGGCGATTACAACTGCCATTAAGAATGATACTCTTCCAGCATCAAAACGAACCGCTGAACAAACAGCAAAAATAGATGATAGAACGAAACAAACACGAGATCTTCCAACTGATTTAACTGCAGCTAAATGTCGACCTAATCAACTTGAAAAGACTGTTTTTTTTAAGAACCAACACTTTAAAGGGGAATTAGGTTTGCAGTGAAATTTACTGAAAATGTTGCACAAATTATACGCCTCAGTAGTACAAATCAATGATGATATAATGGAGTTTGTTTCTTTTACTGCTTTAAGTTATCGTTCACGAAATATTATTTTAAAACCTGAACATGTTAGAAGTGTAAGTCGTGAGATGTAGATTAATTGTGTGTTAGAATTAAACCAGGATATTAATCAGATACTCAAACAAGATCATCTGTATAGGAGACTTTTACAGGGAGTGGTAATTCATTATGATTTACAACAGCGAATAAAAGAACAACAAGACAAAAAAAATACAGAAAAGAGAACCGAAAAACTACAACGACAACAGGAGAAAAAGAAATTACAAACAACTTTCCAGAAGGAGCAATCCTAGCAACTTCCTCCACCTCGATGTATTCCTATTTGAATTCCTATTTGAATTCTTATATCATATGTTAAAATCAGCCTGCAAATGTATTTCAGCTTGTTCAAAATTTGAGAGGACACATGTATAATGATTATTTATTGCGAGGACAAAGTGCCCATTGGACTAGAAGTTTGATTGTTTGAAATCCAGCTCTAAAAGGATTTTAATGTGTTAGAAAAGTGAGTTGCTGGAGCTTGCCGACCGTAAGGTAGTCTTTCTATGAAAAGAAAATTAAAACAAATTTGTCAAATAGTTTGCAACATAGAAAATTTATGATGTAAATGTTAGGATTGCGGATCTCTATCTGTCCGTGAGCTGACATTAAAAGTCATTCTGATCGCAACACAACGACTTCTCATTCACATCCATTACCTCCAACAATAAATATCAGCAACACCAACATTAAATTCACGCAGTTAGTACGAGACCTAGGGATTACTCTAGACAGTACTCTCACATTGCACCAACATTTCATAAACATTTGCAAGGCTGAATATCTTGAGCTGAGGCACATCAGCTACATTCGCAAATATCTTTCAGTTGATGCCACTAAAACACTTGTTTGTTCAGTAGTACTTTCAAGACTGTTCTATTATAACTCAATTCTGGCTGGTTCGTCTAACTATCTACTACAGAAACTTCAAACTATTTAAAATACATCTGCTCAAATCATTTTTAGAGTACCAAGATTAGGAAACACCTCACCGCTGATCTTTACCTTACACTGGCTATCCATTCGAACCAAAATGAAACAAAAATTGTCTTCTCTGTGCTACGTTTCACTGACGGACTCCATTCCAGCATACCTATTCTATACACACATGAGCGAGATACTAACGCTCCTCTTCTGACAATCGCATACTAATTATTCCCACTACGAAAACGAGGTATTATGTACAACGTTCTTTCGCATACCTGGGTCCAGCAACTTGGATTGAACTGCGCATTGAAATAAGACACAACAGCACAGAGATCCGTTTCAAGAGTGCTCTTGCAACTCATCTTTCTCTATTGCAAGAACAAACTTTAAGACCAAAAATGTTTGCTACTTTAACAATTTTCAGACTTTTTTTCTAATGTCATGGTGTTTGTTTGTGTTGTTGTTTTGCATTCATATCATTATAGATGTTGCAAATCGCTTAGAGCTTTTAAAGATTAGCCGCTATACAAAGTCTTCCTTACTATTATTACGATCATAATTGGGTCAAGAAAAGTAACTTGAAGGGTTATTACTTGAAACCTCTAAGGTCGACAAAGGAGTCGAAATTGCAAAAACTAGTCCAAAGACTATTTGACAGTTGCTGTGCATTTAAAACGGTCGATACAGATTATGACAAACGTAAACAACTTATGTTGGTCAAATTGTTTATTTTACTGCTTCAAATCTGACGTCGAAGCTTAGTTTGAGAAACATGGCTATGGTCATATATATGAAACAATGTATTTGTTGGGTCAAGCAAACCTAAATGTGAATTTATTATGAATATGTATGAACGATTCATGTTCAGGCTGTGTTACATATTGGAGATTCGGTTACTCTTGTTCCCATTAAAAAATTTTGAGGCACATAAGCCACTAATTGTCACTACTTATCTATGTATAAACCCTTGTAAGAGAAGTCGCTTTGTAATTCATTCTCAAGGATTATAATGCAGCTTGATTAAAATTCAATTTCATCATGTTACTTTAACACATCAAACCTCATATCCAGGGATCACGACATTTTTGTCCATTGAGGTCTTACTTTATTGTTAGACAGTGTCTTAGCCTGGGATTAGGGTGCGATTATTTCACTAGTAAACTAAGAAGCCTTGTCTGTTTCAAAGGGTTGATTCCATTGAGAACGACTTCCATAATATATCCAACTTGACCAGTTCCTATAGCTATGTCAACATATTTTTTTTAAGAATGAAGTTGATGAGGAGATTATTTATTTGGCTTGTTAGATTTGCTCCTTGTCTTGAAAATCTTAGTTTAGACCATCGATACAACTGGGTGTTCAGGTAGAAGTCAATAAGAGTAATCACGAGATCGTACTTATATTCACTGGTCGAAAAGTAAAATGGATGTTTAAAACATGTTTGATCAGATGACCGATTATTAACTTTAGCAGCAAATCTTTGATAATACTGCACTTAGATTCATCTTTTCTCTTTGAACTTGATGTAGCAAGATATAATAATCAGCCAGCTAAAAATAAAATTAACGCTGGACAAATTATAAAAGAAAATAAAATTTCAGTCTGAGGATGAAGGTCCGTCTCTCTTTTAAGGCTAGATATTATACAGTGTTATTAAGTGAGCTAAATTATTTCATCAACATTCTTAGGAGACGGATATGAAAACAGCTTTGTTATGTAAAGATGTTAAAGGGGAATCTTGATATATATATATATATATATATATATATATATATATGTGTGTGTGTGTGTGTGTGTGTGTGTGTGTGTGTGTCTATGTGCGTGTGTGTGCAATCCTTGAGGCGAATTTGAAACACTCCTCTGACACAACCTTTAAATAACGGCTTTCATTCGGCTAACCAATTTTTGAACTTCGAATATATTAAATAATCTGAAACACAAACATTCGCATCTACAGTCACAAGAAAAAAATGAATCAAAGCAAATGTAGCAGGCGTTCATTGTCTAGTGCTGAGTCCAAAAATGTTTACCATAAGTGCACTGACTACAGAAACGTGAACAGTGTCACCAAAACATATCCATTTCCAATATCGAATTCTGATGACTTTAGTGTCAAAACTTGAAATGCTCAATATGCCACCAAGCTTCAGTCAGACTCCACTGGAAATTGACTCTTCCATTTTCAAAAAAATAACATTGGAATGAAACTTTCGTCATCCAAAAGGTGTTAATTAGATATGTATTAGTTGTTGAGGTATTATAATGAAACCAGAACCACAACTAGGATGGCTTATCGATAATAAGGAACATGGCTCTAATCTTGGTGTTACACACCTTCAAGTGTATGTTAATTCAGCTTTTGTTACGACTATTGTATTTAGGGATCACAACCTAATTGCTTTGTAGAACAAAATGAAACCTAACAATCAGAGAATATGGAGGTGGGGTTGGATGTTGCAAGAATGTAACATCGTTATTACGCATATCAAAGGAATATATAACCTATTCGACATAATAAACAAAAAATGAACTTTCACGTGTATAGAAGTTCTATATTATTTCATTTTGTTTCCGGTTTTCTACATCCAATATACACTCTCCCGTTTATTTTCATTGTACTTATCAATTGTGTGCTTCGTTATTATAGTCAGAGAAGCCATTATTGCATGTATCGTTCTTTTCTATCCAATAAGAGGTTTGTTGTGATTATGTTTGGTTTAATGTTTAGTTTTATATATTGACTAGAGCTTGAAATGATCTTCTGTAGTCAAGATATCAGTTAGTTAGTCTGGTATAGAATTATTTGTTAGATAATATAATACAATTGCTCATTGAAATTAGACACAAAGACGCAGAGGTCCCTTTTAAGAGTGATCTTAAGATTCACCTGTTTCGACTGCAGGGACAAACTTATTGACCTAATCAGGTTTTGTATCTTATATGTTTTCAGCCTTTTTTATCTTTTCCAATTTCATTGTTTTTGTCATTTGTTCTTCTGTAGTGTAGTAATACCATTATTGATGGTGTAAAGCGCTTAGAGCTTCGAATGATTAGGCGCTATACAAAGTCCTCATTATTATTATTATTATTATTATTATTATTATTATTATTATTATTAATAAGAGTGCAGATAGTATGTGGTCTATAACAAATTCACGACATTTGTGTTTACGACCATTATAAATGATATTGATAATAAGACTCGTTTACTACTTTAATAATTAGACACATTTACTACTTTGAATTCATTTCCCAATGGATGGTTTAGGTTCGGTGTGTTTTGAGAGGGATTAAGTTATTTCCCATTGGATGTGTTAGATAAAATTAAAGTTCTGGTGAAATATTAAATGGAATAGTAATATCTATTATGTGTGTTTTGCGACCTATGGTTGTAATAGACGTTTGATGGTCTATGTACGGATAGCACTGAGCAACACTATTAATTCTTCTTTTCTATTTATTACTCTTTTTTAATTCTTATTTCAGATTTTATAATCCGTCTGCAGATGTGTTTGATTTTGTATTGATACAAACTTGGAGATGTTTCTTCTGACTATTCATTTCTATTTGTAACAGCACTTTCGACCAGAAGATTTGTTCTCGGCCCGTTATGCATTGTTTCACATAGGATTCATGAACAATACAATGTGATCTATACAATCAAGAAATAGAAGTCCATTAGCACAAATTGGGACTTTATTTTTACTCTTTAGGATTTTTTTTGGGTAACATTATTAAACTGTAAGATACTTTACATTTCATTTTATAACTTGATGATTAAATTGTAACGTTTTAGAAAACGTACTGGTAGATTTCTTTCAGTTACTTAGTGCCGATAATAATAATAATATTTTTTAATAATGACAAAAATAACAAACTGGCACCAATAATTTAATTTTTTTAGCGTTTTTGTCTGGTTGTGCTAGGACATTATCCATGGACTTATTGTGTTTAACGCAATATAATATATTATCAGTATTGGATGACCTAAGTGCAACTATGAATACAATGGGTAAAGTCTGTTGCATTAAGCCAATTTTCCATGACAAATATCAAATTAAAATAATAATACAAAACTAGTTTATATATATATATATATATATATATATATATATATATATATATATATATATATATATATTGTGGTACTCAGAGAAATATGTTTGAGTAAACGTTTCCTGCTCATTAAGCGTTTCTACCCTATATTTGTTATTTTTTTGTGGTCATATGTACCTCGATGTATGTATTACAATACATTACGCTATATAAAGTCATTCAAACAATACCTGTAAACCGATATATCCCTGTAATCCGCAAATGGAATAGCACATCCCTGGTCGGTTGTCACTTCTTCCAATTTTGAACTTGGCAGATACGGATGATTCTATCTCACTTAAAGGAACACAAACTGAAACATATTGCAAGTTGTATATATATATATATATATATATATATATATATATATATATATATATATATATATATATATATATATATATATATATATCCAGCTTGCATCTCTTTGTACGAAACATTGATTTGTAAACAATCCAGTTATTGTAGGGACTACTATTTTGATTGTTGTGATCATATACATATTGCAGATGGGCAAACTTATGGTTTGAGTAAGTACCCCAGTTTAGAAGTCTAATGCAAGCAGGTTTCAGTGCTTTAGCCAAGATAATTAAAGGAGGTTAGGAAAAAGGAAATTTGTGAGAGATGACATTATCGAATCTACTGAGTAAGTATATTTTTGATTAAAATATTAAAATTCGTCCACACCCCATTCAAAAGGTTGTTCCTCAATTAAAAGTAATATGCATTGCGAAAAAATACATATGCGACCTGACATGATGTCTCTTTTTGTTATATCGTTTTTTTTTTTACGAAATCATCTTACCTATGAAAAGAAAATATTCGTATGTCTGGAAGTAACCAACCCAAGCTTCTTCTTGCAAATCGATATCATCTAATACTGTCATTGAGCTTAGATTGACAACAGGGACGGCAAAAGTTAAATTTCTTCTGATCTCTTTACAACGGTGTGAGGCTGTTTCCCATGATAATGGGTTTAGGACCTTCTGAACTTCAAATGCTGAGTTAGCTTTATCTGTAAGTGTTAAACACATCATAAAAAACACACACCACACACACACACACATATGTATATACATATATGTGTGTGTGTGTGTTTGTGTGTGTGTGTGTTACACTAAGCATGTTTGGATTATGTCCCTTGAAATCGTGCCGATCATAACTGTACACGCATATGAAAGGTGACTGAAATGATGCGAAATATCCCAACGAACCATATATCAATTTTATTATCCTGACAATAAATTTCATTCTGTTGACTATATGTATTATCCTGACAGAAGCGAGTCAGTATTAGATCAATCTGTATTTGTCATTATTGCATGTTGGTGGGAGTAATACAATTAACATGACTTACAACACATATTTAGTTTTGGTACTGAACCTCAGCTCCACGGCAAACAATCATGATCTCGCAGGCAAATACAACATCATCTACATCGCCATGGAAATCTCTAAACTGATCGCATAAAACGACAAAGCTATGGGAACATCAATATTAAACCCAATTAGTTAATGATGCAAACCAGAATCAAGTTCTTAAGCCAATACTGGGCTTGATATGACATTTATAATTCAATCAGAGCCATTCTTGATTTTAGCGCAGTTTTTTCATTCTGAATTTTTAATTCATACTAGAGAGATCTTCTCGTTAAGATCACCGACGTGAAGAGTTTAATTATCAACTGATCGTGAAGGGTTTGTTGTCATGGAGTCGGTTCAGTCTCTAAGATGTACGCGATCTCAGTAATAACCATGTCGCTCGCCAATCAGTAGGAAAATGTCGTGAATAATTAACAACAGAGAATCACCTATTATCTGTATGTTTGGTGGAAGTTGCATGCAACGTAGACTTACAATGACGACATAAAATATTCACTGATAAAATAGTAACTATTAGAAAGTATCCGATTACGCGTACATCGGCGTAAAATCATTGATGAAATATTATCCACGCTGTTTTCATCGATGCGAGAAGCTCTTATGTGCATTGCAGATATCTGATTGCCTTTAAAGCGGCATTTATTGCACCTGAACTGTTATTTTCCGCTGAAATCGCCATGGGACAACACATAACCAGCCAAATAATTTCTCAATTGACTAGATCGACGAGACCGTTGTTGACAGCTATTATGCAATAATATATGATGTCCGATCATTCTAAACAGGCCAAGCACGCTCTTAGAAAAACTACTGTGTTACTCAAAGGAAGATCAGATTTAATTTTACATTAATTTGAGAGAAAAGTTATGATCACAAACACCTTCTATTGGTGTCATCATGAAAGGTTATCGATTAAAAATATAGTAAAAGTTAGAATGTCCTTTAATTCAGTGCACGTTTTGTAAATCTATAAAACCATAGCGAAGTCATTCATTTAATTTTACTCTCAGTTATCTTATTCTGAACGATGACACTCCCATGGAAGGCTAAATACATGTATGTCGAATACGAGGACACGAACATCAACAATCTCAACGCGACCACGCATAACAAAATAGAGCCGCGCGACGAATATGCGTACTTACGTTTCCTTACGACCTTAGTGGAACACAACCTGCGGAAGCCAGATACAATTATTCAGCAGGATCTCAAGTCAACATGCAAGACAACAGATGGCCGTTATTTATAGCTTTGTTATACTAACTGAACACTGAAGTCAACCGATACTCAACACAAGCTAGCATGATCCTGAATTTGATCATGTCAGCGATAACCGCATGCAATCGTGTCCAACCATCATGTAGTGGTTTAAAGGTACATTCATCGGAGCTGCTATAAGTTCTGAATTTGCTGAAATTTTGGACATACGTCCAGTTGGTTCTGCTGCTAAAGCTACTAAATATACTGGAGACCGTTTCAGAACACATTTTGCTTTTGCAGGTAATTCTGCTTACTAAAACAGCCCGACGTATTCTCACCTATTCAGGACAGGAGATATGCATACGGCATCCGCTGGTCTGCATCTTTGGAGTGTGCTCTGATATCCGGACGTGTTTATCCATTTTAGCTTACCTCGCATACACGTCCAATTCTTCATAATATTTAGAACGATAAATCGAATGTTGTCTTTATATGGCTACAAATAATGCAAACTTATCAGGACGTGGATACGTATACGCATGTATCGGTGGACTATTGCACCAATTTATATCCAAATTTCCAAGTTTCACCCACTGTCCAACCTTAACATCGCAAATGAACTACCAACAAGCGTTGGTGGTAATTGCTACAGTTTCGGCTTCATGACCAAATTACATCCAACGAGAGCCGCGTCATTAAGCTGCGAAATAATTACCATATACACGGCGCCCTTTTCCTTGCCTTGGTCATTGGGTTGCCGTGGTCAACGATCCACGGTGCAGCGATATTGATTATTTTTTCATTTGATTTAACTTCCACCAAAAGAAGATTTACGTTTCATCCAACATCTGAATAAATGTGCAGTGTACAACTTGTTACAACTTCAATATGTCAATGATAGCAAGGGTAGATGGTACTCCCCATATTACATCCAAGGTACGTACGCATGAAAATCAACAGTATAAACTCTTTTACAACTGGGAAATATATATTTATATTAACGTAATTGCACAAATGTGTACACAATTAGGTCATACAGCCAACACGATCTCATTATATCATATGTGTAAATTCAAAACGGAGAGAATCGACTGCAGCAAAGTGGTCCCGAAGAATATTCGCCTCATGATCAAATCAAGTGTGCAGTATGTGGCAGAGACATCCATGAAGGCTGAAGGGAAGATTGTGTGTGATTGTTACTTAGTGTCATGGCTAAGCAAATCAAAATCTTATTGTAGGCACTGAGACATCGATTAGAGCAACTAATACCTTTACGTGGAAAGAAATCTGTGCGCGGTAGACTGTACATAATTCGTCGATACCAAATTGTCAGAAAATGGTCAATACACCGTGATGGATGGACATTGCCAGGATATAACCATATAGGACCTTGGAATCCCTTACAACATGAATTGGATCAAAACGAACAGCCAATTATCGGTCAAGAGCCTTAAAATGGCGTAGATGACATCGCAATACAACATATATATGTATATATAAATATAAATAAATAAATATATATATATATATATATATTACAAATATCATCCCGATGACAAAGCTACATGCGATCGAGTCATTCTGAGGAACTTCAGGCCTTAAACAATTCATAGAGCGTGTAGACAGAGCTCTTGTGAGGGACATGATAGGAACCAAACATATGTTAGACAAAGGTGTGCTAGGTCTTATGAAAACATAGTGAGACGATCTTGCCGAACTGGACGTTCTAGCAGAAGAACTGCATACACAAGCGCGGAAGCATTTAAAGGATATAGCATCATTGCAATTGCGGTAGACGATATATTGTCTGCAGATCTCGTCGATATGAGAAATTATAGCGCGTAGAACGATCATTTCTGATAAAAACGATAAAGGAATTTCAAATTGATGCGCTTGACAGCATTGTATGTGCATGAAAGCCCAATATAATAAAGGCAGATGATGGTAGTGGAATAGGTAAAAACCCGTCTCAGATTGTCTTCAAAAATCATATCATCTTGTACAACACACTATCACTCAAATTAGATCAGTCATCAGAGAGGGGTAGGTAAAACAGAACTCTCAAAACTCACTGGTTGAAAAGATTCCCAAGCGATAACACCAACCGATTCTTTTGATTTTTGTTCAGATATCGTTGACCCATATAGTCAAACTAGGCACTACAACATTAAAATTATTGCAATGGAAGCATCTTCTCTTTAAGAAACAAAACAAGTCACAGACAGCTAATAATTTTAATCCAATTTTCAACGTAGCCTAGGTAAATCATAATTAGCAGACACAATATTGCATTCGACAAGAAATGTACGAATAACTGGACCGAAGAAGTCTTCGTCTTCAACACCATTCAAAACATCACTCTAGTCAAAAATATGCTTAAAAATTCTACGGGAGAGCCCATACCGGGTTCTTGTAACAAACAGAAATTACATGAAACAACCAAACCTCTTCAAGGTGGAAGAAGTCCTCTCTACCAAAGAAAAAGACCGCTCTTTAAATGGGTTCGTTATCCGGAACAATGCAACTCGTCGGTTTCAATTGCATCGAGGACGCTATTTTCGCAGCAGACGCCAACGCCTCCGAAATAATGTATCGTACGCCGCGCGCATACTCTTGCCAGATACGTCTTACCTTTCGTCGCATGCTTGTAAAAACCCATCATATCAAAATTACGCTTGAACACATCCTCAAATGTTATCAATTTCACACGGCTCTCCAATTGTTCTCAAGTCATTCTATGCAACAAATGATATAAATTCTCTCGCTGCAGCTCTGTTAATTTGAGTAGCTTCAGCTTATTTTTATATGTTATATTGCTGATTATATATATGTACCTGACGGCAAAGATGAATATAACTGTGCCTCACAACTCCCCCATTCTCCTCTTCGTATTCACTGTCATCAGAATATATCATCTCAAGAAGATAGCACAAATCTTTATTCGCATACGCTTTAAGCTCGATTAAATGCTTCAACGACTCACAGGACTCATCTAAACATATTTACAGTATCATAATAATGATGTACCTACTCACACCAAGTCGAACAATACTCCTGAGATAACACGAAAGACACACATTCGCTATCCTACAATCGAATCTTTAATATAACCAAAAGTCATCAGGTATCAGCGCTGAAGTGACTACCGACACACCTAAAACCCCCATTTTGTACCCGTGAGTGGTCCGTGATCCAAACAGACTAACGTTTCTACGTTTCCTAATTTCTGGATCCAAAACACCCATGTGTTACTCTGCGTGAGCCATCGCAATGAACTCGAAACAAGTGGCTGAGAACCACATGTATATGTACTAATTATTGGTGCCTCAAAGTATTATCCTCCCTTGGCACATTATCGAACCGACGACACAGCTACGTACATCCTGTTATGGGTATATGTCAAATAATCTGATTCAACACTACTCAAACGTGCGAAACGTTGGTCATAACATCGTTATGTTCCATTGAAACCAATAATATAAACTTCTTATTACATTATAAACCATGTAATTATTCACTCAAACGCATATACCCTAACATTTTCCACATGTGTACGAACTAATCGATGTCGATCGGCGATAACCGTGGCTCATCGTATCTCATTCGAAAGCCGGAACGTAAGATTTGATGAAGTCACCGTTAACATCATAAGAATTGATTCTCTCTCTCTCTCTCTCTCTCTCTCTCTCTCTCTCTTTATCATTTGTACACAGTTAGGGACAAACATTGTGTGACTGTAGAGCGGCTTGCCGAAATTGTAAAATGAAAAAGGAAGTATTTATTCCCATATTAATAGGTTTTATGAAACAAGAGTAAGAAATAAACGTAAAGAACAGTCAAAAGAATAACAGATCACTCGAGTGCAATATTCTGCTTGACAAAAAATGTATCATACAATTCTTTACTTGTTATTTCATCTTTGTATCACTGGCATTGTGAACACTGTTTTCTGCTTCCTTGGAATATTTTCATCCAACCGTTACGAAGTCCTAGCTTTTTGTAGTTTACTTGGTTCAAGTCTACGTTTGATCTTTGCGATCATTTCACATACTTTAGTATTCATTCCCTTTTTATATGAGAGAGAGAGAGAGAGAGAGAGAGAGAGAGAGAGAGATAGAGAAAGAGAGAGAGAGAGAGATAGAGATAGAGAGAGAGATTATAATATCAATACGTACCATTTAAAAAAAGACAAATTATGATGTACAGTAGTAGTTCCATGGTCCTTTTTGTTCCCATATATTGTGTCCCAAAGGACTGCCATGCCATGTTAACTAAATTGAAGTCAATGTACTTAACACCATTGCTTGTATATGTCTTCAGTTTCTGAATAGTTACCGATATTACATGCATGCATCATTTCCTACTAAGGACTAAGATCTAGACAAGGAAAGAAAATATCATGACGATTTCTTCCTTGATATAAGTATAAATATATATCATTACATCTTTATAGATGTGATGATGATTAGCCACTTTACGATCAAGATTTTGGGAACGAAAATGTATTACTCGTATATAGTTATGTCTGGTGTTTTCTTGCTTAAATTTCCTCATTACAAATGTAATAAATCTGGAGTATGTATATTTGGTTAGGCGCCACGGCAACTTGACGTCTTAGATTTGTATTTTTACTTGTGTTATTAATGGAAGTCGGTGCTGAGAAATATTCATAGCCCAAAATAATTAGCTAATTATAAGGACCAAACTTCAGGGAGTGAATTGTTAGCGAGTTTCCACTATGCCATGGTTCAGTAGTAGTGATTTCAGGCCAAAACCGAATGAATGTACAACTAACCGATGAAGAAAAAAATTGCTTTGTAAACATTATATTTTGTTTGCAAGGTGATACCATTTAACGTCAAGAACAATTTCGTGTACTTTGCCAAAGGCCATACTTGTTTTATCTGCTCTGGAGTTGCTATCAGCATCGATGCGACCTGCACGTAACAGTCTATGACACAAACGTTCTGCTCTACTACAATGAGGTTTTGTACATTTGCTTTATTCAAGACCCCACTGAGCGCTGAGAAATAAACCTTTCAATGTCATATGTAAGACAGAGTTTATTTTTTGAGGAATATTCGTTTTCAAACAGTAAATGACACACAGTCACTGTCGGTATTTTGGGGGCACATTCTGACACGTGGTTCTCTGTTAGACTGAATCTGGATATGGAGCTTGGAGACTGTTAGCATGCAGTCTGTCCACGATTCTGCACTTTAAGTCGCTTTCCTGACCTTGACATACATTCTTCTCCATCGTGGGGATTGTGAGCGTCCATAACGTCTTGTGATTTGCAGTCGTGTGACTGAATTGGTGATCGGAAGGTGATGTTGTCGTATTTCCTGAATAGTAGGAGTCCGTTTGTACCAATCATGTCACTAAATTTTGTATCATTCATATTTATATTTATTTTCCTATACACTTCAGATGGACAATAACAATACATAAAAAGTGATTATGTCAGCAAGTTGTCCACTTTAGTGGAGCATGATTTGCACGTGTTGAACTTTCGGACCTTTTGGATAATTGGCTATCTCTATTTGGAGGATGTACCATGTATCTGAATTGAGATTTGTGATTTTATACTTGGACCGAATGGCAGCGCTCTACTGGGTTTTGAATAACATGCAAGCCGCTGTTAAATTGTGTCTGAATTGTGTTACGTTTTTAGTCTCTAATAGACAGCAACGAAGAAAGAGTGAAAACAAAAAGTATAGTAAAATTTAGCAGATAATTACTTTCTCTGATAAACGATTTAAAAATGAAGATAAAAGAAATATAATTGTTTTAAGAATGAAATCCAAAATTTATCCATGAGAAATCAGCGAATTAAATCCTAGAAGACTTAGTAATGAAATTTTCTAATGAATTCAAGTTCGTGACCTGATAAAAATCCATGATTGAGGGCGATTACGTATGCTGTATCCTGTATTGAACTGACGTCAACAGTTCCTTTTAGAGTCACACGAAATAACAATCGGGTGTTTGAATTCCGAATAACATTTCACAAAATGTCTTTATCCATGAATTGTGTATGCGTACGAGTACTCAAATATTTAAAGGGAAAATAATTATACTTTAAGAATCCATATAATCTGAAATAAAAAAGTGTAATTCCAAACTGGTCAAAACAAAACGAATACATTGATCTCCAGTGATTCAGCGGAAACTGAGATTGCTTCTCTAACGATAAAAATAATACATTGAAATAAAACGCAAACTAGATATCATTATTAGGGTCACTTGATCATGTTTTCGTCACGTATTACAATATGACCCGGACAAAACCAATAAGTTTACACTTAGAATACATACATTAGTTGTTGACTTCATGGGCTATTTCTGAATCAATGTTAAGGCTAATTAGAAGTCTAAAGGCTTCTATTTCAATACTTCCTCGATCGCACTTATATGTATCCAACAATAAACATCAATAGAAACGAAATGTTTTACTTGGTTGTTACTCATTTTGAATTAACGGCAGGAACTAGGCCAATATTGGTGTTTAAGAAAAGAGTCAGGTCAAACTGATTTTCTAAATAAAAAGGTAAATCACATAAAAAGATTACATTTTAAAAGCATGCACTTAAAGGTTTAATACAAAGAACTAAATTAAATCAAATTGAATATAAATTCAATCAGTTATACGTAACGACTTTGATGTGTGAATTTATGCGTACACCTAATGACGGAACTCGGCTAACTTTTAAATAGCTTGTTCACTGCAATCGGTGATGATGTTGGCACGGATGAAGTTACTGGTTATCTCGTTTGTATGTACCATACCATCGGAAACAAAGTATCGTCTGAAAAAAGAATGGCCTTTGAAAGTCCCTGATATAGACTAGTTGGGTGGGGTGGGATGGGGGGGAGGGGCGGTATGCGTGGTGTTACATTTATCTGCATACACGGCGCCATACTCAATATGGTTTGGTGTGGTCACCATTTTTGTGTACGGTATTAAACTGAAATACACCATCATGCTTTTAGTGCAAATCACAGACACACTTATACATATATATATATATATATATATATATATATATATATATATATATATATGGTGTGTGTTCCAAATGTGGATAAAAAAAATATCCATATTCGTTTGTCAAGTGCCAAATTTTCGGCCAGTTTTGGCCAGATAGCCATTAGTTAGTTTTTTTGACACATTGTGCAATGGAGAGGTATCGATATAGTAGGATGTGACCGTTTTACTAATTAGATGTATTTGTTCAGAGCCAGTACTGACCGAGGGCGACCTTGTAAAGTTTCATTTTATGACGTAAATGTCAGAATTGAGAGAAAATTGAGATTATGTTACTTAAAACCAAAGCGTGTCATATTGACCATGACGTAAGCGACTTTTGGAGGGAAGCGGGAGGAAATACATTTTATTCTTATTGATCACGGTTAAATAAAGGGTGTGTTTTACACGAGAAATCTTTAGAACATAATATCGCACTAGCTAAATTAGAACTTAGTCTTAAAATTCCTTTGCAAGAGAGCAAGGAGTGGCAGGGTTATTTTTGTAAGGAATCCGGATAGTATTTTAGAGAAGTACATCCGTGAAATAACCGACCAGTTTAAATACCGCCAAAAACATCGGTTGAGTGACACCAAAAACACAAGGAAGCAAACAACTATTTGAGAACACGTGAAGTACAGAAAATAGACGTATAAGTTGAAACAAAAGAATTGAGAGGTGTATACATGACAGTGGACAAGTCTGAGTTCAAGAGGAACATCCACGAGGGCAGATTATCTCTAGAGAAACCAACTTCTAAAACAACATTGGATTGAACAGAGAACGTGGTTCGAGGATAACAGGTTATGAAAATCGAACAAAACAGTGACTTCGATTGTACCACTCGACCCTATGATTATTTTTTAAATATCAGTGATATAACGACTAATTTGTTCAATTCTATTACAAATCTATTTGTAATTCGGTGAAAGTTTTTTTCGAAACCGCACGTATTCCTAATGAAATGAAATTTCGTGGTTTTGTATGTATTTGATTAAATTGTTTATTTATTTTTACGTGGACTCGGAGTTGTTTTGTTTAATATACCAGCTCAGGATACCATATACATTCTCTTACTCGAACCGGGTAATGATACAGAGGCGGTCATGTCTTAAATAACGCGTATCGGAGGGGAGTGAGTTATAGTGTTTTTATTATATGCTGTGCAATACCCGTTGACAAAGTGGGACGTAACACTTACCCTTTGACAAGTGGTGCTTATACAATATTATACGAGTAACGCTCATGATCCGCAAGAATCCGACATCGTTCAAATTCTATACTTTATTCTCAACTAGCAAACATTCAGAATATTTATACTCAGAGCAAACGTTTTATTTTCTGAAGCATTAGCCAGTGCTTTAATGAAAAATAGATACAGACGAAAATAAATGCGACTTACACAAAATGCTTTATACATTATAAGATGAATCAAACGTTTACTTCTATTAACGAAAGAATAACTTGCAATGAAACTCAAACAGTAAAGATAACGAATTCAAATGCAATGAACATACTGATATGTATGTTAGAAATCCGCCCTTTGCTTAAGACGGGGAATGAAGATAAGGAGAATTGACTAATCCCATAATTCCGTGTATCGACCACCTGCAACCAAAAATATATGACTTTCATTTGCAATTACAAGGACTACGGCGAAGACATTATGCAAGGCAGAGATGATGTGATGTCAATATCGACTGAAAATATCTTCTACTCTTCTAAGCCCAAAGACCTTGTGACAAACAATTACCACAGTTGTCTCAAACCCTATATATAATCCCTAAAATTGCCTTGTTTGACCTTTGTGTTAGGCGTCTTTTAAGCAATTATGATTTCCAGTTTCACGTGAGATGCGTTATCAAAGAGCTAATTTGATGGTTGCACGAATTTGTTTTCTTATGTCATGTCCATGTGTTGCGTATTTCGACTCTTTGGTCTTAAGCTATGAAACAGAAGGAAGCAAAATCTACATTTAAAATTTAACAAGCAATTTATTCTCTAGAATAAAAATTAAAAATTAAAATTGAACGTACAGGGTTGCGATATCAATCAAAAAAAATCCTACATGTTCCATAACAATTCAATAAGTTTGGAATAGTATAAATGAATACAATATATTTCAAATTTGTATAAATTTAATTGAATTTAATATTATCCCAAATTAGTATTTAAATCAGAATATGCAGTTAGAATTTGTAAATCCAATGATTAATTTAGATAAATAATTTATCTTAAATTATAGATAAACACTGCTAAAGAAGATTATAAAAGTCTGATATTAAAATAAGAATAAATATTTATTCCGGATTGTTGATATTCAGACTGTGATCTGATTCTAGACACAATACAATGTCATGGACGGGAATATATTTTGTTCTAATAGCAAACATTATAAAGTTCTAGGGATGGATCCTGGATTAAAGTTTTTCAAAAAAGATGAATGAAAATGACGATAATCAGGTAGGTTAGATGACAACTCTGAAGCCTGGAGAGAGTCTAACATATACTATAGATTAAAAATGCATAACATAGGGGACGGGTACTGAAAATATATTTTCAATTTGTCTTTTCTGATAATACCCCAACTCATCATTAAGAGTGGAAGATATATACACTTTAGGTGATCTCGGGAGATGTACATATAAAACAATTCAATTTCAAATAGCGTTTGAATGACAAACAATGAATAAATAATGTTTGCGTATTTAAACTTATCATTGTGTAATGTTTTAGTTCCAGTTTGTCTAATATTTCTTACTGTCCTGGTGCGTTTTGGAGAGCCGGGATTTATATCGTTCACGTTCATTAAAGAAAGAACATACATGTTCTAGCTGATTCTTATGTCTAGTATAGCTGGAGCGTGCCATCGTGTATGATATAGAGTTCCAAACCGCATCCATTTTTCCATCTCAATTACGACACAGATAAGTAATTCATTATTATTTAATGACATATAATCACAAATAAATATAACATATTCTCGGGTGATATGTGAGAATAGGGTGGGAGTTTGTTTTGTTTTCATTAATCTCTTCCAAAACTGAAAGATTAATTTAAAAAACCTTCTTATGCAAAGGTGTGAATAGACCATTTTCTCTGAATAGTCAGAATTGTGTCTCATTCATGAGGATCTGACAATTTTCATCATACATTGAATGGGAATAAGGGATTCATTTTCATGTATATACAAATCAATGAATGAGAATTAGCTTGACTGATTATAATACCTGGTGAATATTTTCTTTGTAGTTTCAACACAGTTAAACGTCCAAAGCAAAATGTTTGTATTGATCATTGTATTAGCAAAATTCAGTATTTGAACTTTGCACTGCACAAATGTGAACAATGAAGTCATATCTTTTCATAAGATTAAATGACACATACATAAAAGTAATAATATAGTCTCCGCCTTATTTATATCTATCTATTGCCCTTTATAAACAATAATGATAATAATAATCTTCTAAAAGGTTAAAATAGCAGTAACGGTTTATTCAACTTTTCTTTAGGTTAAGCAATACGTACATAGCCAGACTGACCGAATCAGAAGTCCAATGTCAGGATAAAACTTATATGTTCGGAAGAATAGATGGATACTGTACTGGTGCTATGCCAAGGAAATAAATGACCATACCCATATACGACTGTGTAACAAAATTGTTCTTGGGCTATTGAGTACAACGAAGAAAACAAATTTCAAGACATCATAGACGAAAGAAACACATCTACATTTTCACAAATATAATGCTTAGAAATGACATTGACGTAAGAGAGAGAGAGAGAAAGAGAGAGAGAAATAGAGTTTTCACGTTGTGATATTTTCAATGATATCACGTATGTTTAACTATAGCAATCAACTTTTCAAAACCACACATTTTTTATAGAAGTTGGCTAACCAAATTACATACGTTTTGATTTAATAAATGTATAGCACTACACAATCTTGGTTAATTAATTAAATAACCCTATAAAGTCGTTGGTAAAGATTAAAAAGCCCTATATAATCATGGGTAATTAATTGAATTGCACTATACAATCCAGGGTAATTAATAATATGACCTTACATAATCCTGTGTAATGGGGAAACTGATTTTATTTTCAACAGAATGTTGATTTTCATTCGTTGTACATTGACCTGAATATTAACAGGCAATAAACATTGATTTTGAAAACATTCTGAGTGTTTAGTCCAATTCAAGCTGAAAAGTGAATTTATCACTTTATAATGGTTTTCAGACGTATTTGTTTAAATTTCCTACATAACTCAAACAATATCATTAGTTTGCTTGTTTGAAAGATTGACACATAAATACAATGAATCAACTTTAAATTCTGAGTGAATTAGTTGACATTTTAAATTAAGTTTTCGTAGCACATTAGTCATCAGATCTTGGTCCCAAAAGCTTTGTCTCTTTGTCCTGCAGCATGAGATATTTATCTACATCTATTAAACAATAGGCCTTAACGTCTTGTGAGTTTATTAACACTGTCCTTAACTATATTTCAGGGGCGAGATTTGAACGTTCTTAACTAAATCATCAAAAGGTAATTCATTACCCCATACACTACGTATTTATCTCAATACACTCTGTGGGAGGACAACATTTCATTTCGTTATCTGCCTTTCTTCCATTTGATAAATTCAGGTTGATCTTTGTATTGTAATCGTCTAATCTCTAACATTTCGTTGGCGCATGTGGACCTTGCAGAAGAGTCATCATTTTAATTCGAAACTTAACATTAGATATAATCATGAAGCAAGCAGCATCCGGGATGATATAAATGATGCATACTATTTTTAATCCATGTTCTCAAACAAGCAATAGAATCACAAAACCAATTAATTTTTTAGAAATTAAAAATTTATTTAATGATCTAACTTAAAGGAAGAATAGTTAAGAGTAACAACACATTATGAACTAAATAACACATTTATCCTAATGTTTGTATCACAAGTCCCGTATGAAAGAGTATATCTAATGAATTCCAGATCATGAATGGGGGACTGTACCCAGAATATTTTTAAATTCAAATAAACATTTTATCAAAATGGCATTTTTTTAGGCACATTAATGCCGCACTGTTTGTTTTATCAAGTAATATGAGTATTTGTAATTTCAATACAAAATTTAAGTAAAGGCTTAATATAAATTAAACTTGAAAACAAATATTAAACAATCTGCAGTCTGTGCCTATCATTGCACATCTCTCTCTCTCTCTCTCTCTCTCTCTCTCTCTCTCTCTCTCTCTCTCTCTCTCTCTCTCTCTTTATATATATATAGATATATATATTTATATTTGAAAGCGGTATTTTTAACCCTACAAGACAAACGTCACTACTTAAATTACGTGACTATCTACCATCTACATGACTTCATTATCGAAACCGAAATTTATCCAACCTCGTACACATTATTCATAATGTTTTTAAAGTTTTTGTCACTTTATTAATAACCCTTCCTGTCACATAATCTAGATAGACGTGTTCAAAGTGAAACTCACACACAAACACACACACACAAACACTCTCTCTCACACACACACATACACACACACATTCTCTCTCTCTCTCTCTCTCTCTCACACACACACACACACACAAACGAACACACACACACATATATCTATACATATATATATATATTTATATTTATATATATATACATATATATATATATATTTATATATATATTTTTATATCTATATATATATCTATATATATATATATATATATATATATATATATATATATATATATATATATATATATATATATATATATATACATATTTATACATATATTGACAATTTTATTTATACTCTAATATGAATCCCTGACAAGTCTGTTCCTAGTCTTTTCATTCTTTATAACCTTTATCTATACCAAGTTTATAAATAATTTCTTTTCATGTGATCCTGTGCCACTCCAACATAGAAAGATTTGTTAACAACAATATGAACTATATTATTAAATGATTGATGCATACCGTAAGTACAGGTCTGTCTGTCTGTTTGTCTGTCTGTCTTTCTCTGTCTCTCTCTGTGTCTGTCTCTCTCTGTCTGTCTGTCTGTCTCTCTCTCTGTCTTTCTCTCTCTCTCTCTCTGACTCTGTCTCTCTCTCTCACACAAACACACACACACACATACACACATACATACATACATACATACATGTATGCATGCATGCATGCATGCATGCATGCATACATACATACATACATACATACATACATACATACATACATACATACATACATACATACATACATACATACATACATACATACATACACAAACAGATAAGAAGGTTGTGCAGGTTTCTTTTTACGTCACTATTAGAAAGGCCACGTTTCGATTCAATAAAAGTTTTTATGCTAAACAGGCGTGCGTGTGTACATCATAGTTTATGGAACAATAAACGTTATATCTTACATTTAACACGTCCGTTGTGCTCTGCTCTGCATTAAACAGGGAAGATGACAGAGTTTCTTAGGATACATGTGGACACGAGAGGACGAAAACAGGCCCTGCTATTTCATCTAGGCATGTATATAAACGTATATTTTACAATCAAGGGAAATACAGTTTCCTTTCTGTTTGATATGATATGATATAATTACCGTGTTTGACAATAAAGGCATCTTATGTGTTAGTGATTAGACACTTAGATAGTTTATCGTATGTAGCTTACATAATTTGAAGTTGTAACAACTTCGTTGTGTTTTGTTCTGTTGTCGTGCTACTCTCCAGATTAAAGCCCCTTATATCTCATTTGTTTTATTCTGTTTTCGTGATACTCCCCAGATTAAAGCCCCTTATATCTCATTTCTTTTGTTCTGTTTTCGTGATACTCCCCAGATTAAAGCCCCTTATATCTCATTTCTTTTGTTCTGTTTTCGTGCTACTCTCCAGATTAAAGCCCCTTATATCTCATTTGTTTTGTTCTGTTTTCGTGCTACTCTCCAGATTAAAGCCCCTTATATCTCATTTGTTTTATTCTGTTTTCGTGCTACTCTCCAGATTGAAGCCCCTTATATCTCATTTGTTTTGTTCTGTTTTCGTGCTACATTCAAGAGTAAAGCCCCTTATATCTCATTTGTTGACACCTCATAGTTCAGTACCAGAACATTTGACTAAATGATGATTTAGAGATTCAATTCCATTTTCTAAAATGTTAAGGAGTTAATATTTTATATCCAGCGCAACTTGTGTGATGCAAATTCCCTTAAAACAAAATATAAATTGGAATACGATTTTTGTATTGTCTTTTTTATTCTTATGTTGAAGTATTTGATATTTTGCGGATATTTTTGGCTCATTTTGTCATCTCTAGCTATGTTATAATTACAGTGGAAATTTTGTCTTTCGTGATCTTTCTGTGATCTTAAGGAAATACATTGGATTACTCGGACATGAGACTATCTCCCCCTCCTTCAGGGCATATTACGCTTCCATCCTTCTTCTACAGTTGATATCGATACAATAGTAGTATATTATGCCGTATTGATGTATATTTTGCATTGTAATGCATTCCGTTGTGCATATATTTAGTCTACAACTTGTATTCATGTGTTGATGTCATGGGCCTGACACTAAATACATCATATTACTTCACGTTGCATATTGTCATAGTGTTAACTTCACCCCTCATATCACTCTTCATAACAAAGAAAAATACAAACGATTTGTCGTGTGTGTTCCTATGGTAGTTAGAATATACCTTTAAAGTATATTTGTAAACACACTTGACACCATTATTATAAATAATGCGTCATGACGTGCAATTTTTACTATGGATGCATAAGCAGCCAGCATAAACAAAGGGTTTGGGTTTATTTCATGCTAATAAACACCTATCTATTCAAGTAAAAACATTGAAGTGTTAAATTGATTTAAATCGTTAGCTGATACAGCAAATTAGAGAGACAATAAACAGTATTTAAAACCGATATGATTATTCGTGTACAATTACAACGTCACTTATACAGTTTAATATAAACTCTAGCATTTTTTAAGTGTCTCCGGTTGTATAAGTAAATTGAATGATATTTAGCAAAGACAAAAATATCATTCGAAACGTTACTGTTCCATAAACTCAACGCTGATAAGCTGATGGAGGAAATCAGTAACATTTATTCTTTGTATTGTGATGTATATGAATTTATATGTATGCAACGTTTGTATTTGCTTCTACGTTATAAACAAAATATTGAGATAGCTAGTTGGTCCATGATTTTAGGTTGTTAAAAGCATCGCCTTATCGTAGCGTTGGAATTCAAGAAGGGTCTTGTTTATAGTTAGAGTATTATTTTTCTTTGGAATCTTCCATACTTTTTTACGACGTAGTTAAAGTGAAATATGTACGCAAGGGGAACCAAAAAGAAAATGAAATGTTTTTTTTTAAATCTACACCAGCCATGTTCAATGTTAACAAAGATATATTAAGCTCCATAAAACTGTATAGAAAGGATTGCAATGTCAATGTCGATAAACCATATATATTGTGTTGGCCCTTAGGATAATATATTTGTTAATACGTCTAGAATGGAATGGATTCAATACGTACCTAAATTATAGCTAGCACAATCATGTTGAGTTACACAAACAGCGTTAAAGGAGTCATGAATACTTCACTGTCAAGGAATCTCTTGTATTTTTAGAAATATTGAAACAAATGGAGGAGATGCAAACGATAAGTAAGCGACTGCATACATCATGTGTCTATGTGAAATAGATGTATTAAGTTCTCAAAGATATGCAGAAGAAAGCGATTTAGAGTTTTAAAACTTGCCTAAACACATTGCCATCAATAATTAAATGTACTTTTTCTCCAAATGTGGACTTTCTCAGCATCTATGACACTCACTTACTCATCTTGCAAAGTTCGAATGAAATACTCCAGTATTATAAAAGGAGAGAATACAAGTAACAAATCTCCTTAGCTTCGACGAAGAACATAATTAATTCCTGAGTGATCATCGAAACAACTGGACCAGTAAGCTTTGTAAAAATACACCAAACGGTGTTGGCGATGAACATCTGACGTTTTGTCAGAGATATACGCTCAGCCAAATTTGCTCACTTAGACAATGACATTATGCTCGCTCTTCACAAATGTCTGGCACCGATTTAGAAACAAATTTGCTCTTGTTCCGTGATTTGTACCATTTGTGTCAACAAAATATCACCCCAGAGATCACGTTCTTCAAACTGATTATGGGTGAACCGACTTATTACCCATTTGCTCAGTCAAGCAGACTAAACTAAAACATTTCCGAATCACGATTGGGAGGGAGCACCTTTAAGTATCAATCCTGCGCAAGAAATATTTCATTCTGTTCCTTTATAAATACGTTTCGTAGTGTTTTGAGTCTTGTGTTAATAGTATGCAGTTACTGTTCCTGCTCGTCTATAGATTTCGACAATGACAATGATATTAATTACATATCGGGTTTCCCCCAGATGGACGTTACTTACGTATCTACACTGACTCTTTGTTTCTCATTAGCTCCAGTATGAATGAGACTCTACCGAGTGGAGTGATCTTGTATGAGATATTCGCAGTGGTAAACACCATCAACTATGGCTTGAGGGAACCATGAAGGTGACAGCCCTTATCAATGGCGTTTATTGGTTCCTCACCGGGGTTGGGTTGGTTATGATTATTGAGTCTAATATCTAATCGTGTTCCGGGGCCACAGTAGCTATATCCTGGAAGGTGTTTTTCTCCAGGGTATTTTGCCCATGGGGTTCCAGGGAATTTTGCTAATTTGGCTGCGATATCTCCTCCTCGTTTTTTTAAAGGTTCCTTGTGTTTAGAAACAAATCTAAATTTCCTTGTACTACATTGTACGCATTTACCAGAAAGCGCTGATCGGTTATTTTTAGTTGTAATCGTCGTCAAGTCATCTGTGCCAGTACGTTTTTTACACTTCACACAATATAGATCCATAATTTATATATAACAGCATGAATATAATTGATTTTTCAGCGACTAAAACAAGAGAACCAGTTAAGCATCATGCAGCGCTACCAAACTCTATCCGCGCAATTATAATCGGGCCATCTGGATCCGGCAAGACGCAATTGTTGCTCAATTTAATAATGAGATGGATGAAGTGGGATAAGTTGTATTTAATTGCCCCTAGCGTAGATGATCAACGATGCTATGAAGTGCTAAAAGATTTTAATGAAAACGCTTCAGAGATTACTGGTGAGAATATTATTGAATTTATTACAGATATTGACGAGGCACCATCAGTAGAAGACCTCGGTGGAAGTATCAACAATTTAGTTGTATACGACGATGTAATGTTAGATAAACAAAAAAACTCTGCAAGGATTTTTTCCCGAGGCTGGCATAAAAACACTGATATGATATATGTCACTCAACGATACACTCAGATTCCAAAAGTGATCAGAGATAACTGTAATATTCTTGCTGTATTCAACGGCGTTGATACACATACGCTACGAAATATTTGACAAACTTGGTGCTGCGGTGATATGAATCATAATAAATTTAGAAATTTCTTTAGCCACGCTCAGTCAAAACCACACGGATTTGTGACAATAAATTTAGCAGACCCGAGGACACGATATCGTATCGGACTGGATAAAATATTCGGTTGAAGAGTTTTTACTCCTGCAGGATCATGTTTCGTCTGGCAAATGGAGGCTTCTTTTCATTATTTTCATTTCATTGATTTATTCTTTGACTGATTTCATTGATTTCATTGATTTTTCATTATTATTTTTTGCCTGATTTCATTGATTTTTTTTTGCCTGATTTCATTGTTTTCTTGCCTGATTTCATTGTTGTTAAGCCTGATTTCATTGAAAACTTGTTTAAAAATGTTGTCCGGCTCGCCCCCTCTGCTGCTAATTATGATTTACAGTTTCACGTGAGATGCGTTATCAAAGAGCAAATTTGATAGTTGCAAGAGTTTGTTTTCTTATGTCATGTCCATGTGTCGGGTATTTCGACTATATGGTCTTAAGCTATGAAATAAAAGGAAGCAAAATCTACATTTAAAATTCAATAATCAATTTATTCTCAAGAATAAAAATTAATAATTAAAATTGAACGTACAGGATTGCGATATAAATCTCAAATAATCTTACATGTTCCATAACGATTCAATACGTTTGGAATAGTATCAATGAATACACTATACATCAAATTGGTATAAATATAATTGAATTTAATGTTATCACAAATTAGTATCTAAATCCAAATATGCAGTGAGAATTTGTAAATCCAATGACTATTTGATATAAATATTGAATCTTAAATTATAGATAAACACTGCTAAAGAAGATTATAAAAGTCTGATATTAAAATAAAAATAAATATTTATTCCGGATTGTTGATATTCAGACTGTGTTCTGATTCTAGACACAATACAATGTCATAGACGGGAATTTTGTTCTAATAGCAAACATTATAAAGTTCTAGGGATGGATCCTGGATTAAAGTTTTTCAAAAAAGATGAATGAAAATGACGATAATCAGGTAGGTTAGATGACAACGCTGAAGCCTGGAGAGAGTCTAACATATACTATAGATTAAAAATTCATAACACAGGGGACGGGTACTGAAGATATATTTTCAATTTGTCTTTTCTGATAATACCCCAACTCATCATTAAGAGTTGAAGATATATACACTTTAGGTGATCACGGGAGATGTACATATAAAACAATTCGATTTCAAATAGCGTTTGAATGCCAAACAATGAATAATTAATATTTGCGTACTTAAACTTATCATTGTTTAATGTTTTAGTTCCAGTTGTTCTAATATTTATTACTGTCCTGGTGCATTTCGGATAGCCGTGACATATATCGTTCACGTTCATTAAAGAAAGAACATACATGTTCTAGCTGATTCTAATGTCTAGTATAGCTGGAGCGTGTCATCGTGTATGATATAGAGTTCCAAATCGCATCCATTTTTCCAACTCAATTCCGAAACAAATAAGTAATTCATTGTTATTTAATGACATGTAATCACAAATCAATATAACATATAATCGGGTGATAGGTGAAGATAGGGTGGGAGTTTTGCAAGTTTGTTTTGTTTTCATTAATCTCTTAAATAATTGAAAGATTAATTTAAAAGACCTCCGGATGCAAAGGTGTGAATACACCAGTTTCACTCAATAGTCAGAATTGTGACTCATTCATGAGGATCTGACAATTTTCATCATACATTGAATGGAAATAAGGGATTCATTTTCATGTATATACGAATAAACGAATGAGAATTAGCGTGACTGATTGTAATACCTAGTGTATATGTTAAGTGTAGTTTCAACACAGTTAAACTTCCAAAGCAAAATGTTGGTATTGATCATTGTATTAGCAAAATTCAGTTTTTGAACTTTGCACTGCACAAATGTGAACAATGAAGTCATATTTTTTCATAAGATTAAATGACACATACATAAAAAGTAATGATATAGTCTCCGCCTCATTTATATCTATCTATTGCCCTTTATAAACAATAATGATAATGATAATCTCCAAAATAGTTAAAATAGCAGTGACGGTTTATTCAACTGGTCTTTAGCTTAAGCAATACGTACATAGCTCGACTGACCCAATCAGAAGTCCAATGTCAGGATACAGATTATATGTACTGAAGAATAGACGGATACTTTACTGGTGCTATTCCAAGGAAAAAATGACCATGCACATACACGACTGTGTAACAAAATTGTTCTTGAGGTATTAAGTACAACGAAGTAAACAAATTTCAAAACATCATAGACGAGAGAAACACATCTACATTTTCACCAATATAATGCTTAGAAATGACATTGACATAAGAGAGAGAGAGAGAGAGACAGAGAGAGAGAGAGAGAGAACTTTCACGTTGTGATATTTTCAATGATATCACGTATGTTTAACTGTAGCAATCAACTTTTCAAAACCACACATTTGTTTTAATAGACGTTGGCTAACCAAATTACATATGTTTTGATTTAATAAATGTATAACACTACACAATCCTGGTTAATTAATTAAATAACCCTATAAAGTCGTTGGTAAAGATTAAACAGCCCTATATAATCATGGGTAATTAAATGAATAGCACTATACAATCCTGGGTAATTAATTATATGACCATACACAATCATGTGTAATAGTGAAACTGATTTTATTTTCAACAGAATGTTGATTTTACTTCGTTGTATATTTACCTGAATATTAGCATGCAATACACATTGATTTTGAAAACATTCATAGTGTTTAGTCCAATTCAAGCTGAAAAGTGAATTGATCACATTATAATGGTTTTCAGACGTATTTGTTTAAATTTGCTACATAACTCAAACAATATCATTAGTTTGCTTGTTTGAAAGATTTACACATAAACACAATGAATCAACTTTAAATTCCGAGTGATTTAGTTGACATCTTAAATTAAGTTTTCGTAGCACATTAGTCATCCGATCTTGATCCCAAAAGCTTGGTCTCTTTGTCCTGCAGCATGAGATATTTATCTACATCTATTACACAATAGGCCTTAACGTCTTGTCAGTTCATTAACATTGTCCTTAACTATATTTCAGGGGTGAGATTTGAACGTTCTTGACTAAATCAACGAAAGGTAATAAATTACCCCATACACTACGTATTCATCTGAATACACACTATGGGAAAGACAACATTTCATTTCGTTATCTGCTTCTCTTCCATTTGATAAATTCAGGTTGATCTTTGTATTGTAATCGTCTAATCTCTAACATTTCGTTGGCGCATGTGGACCATGCAGAAGAGTCATCATTTTAATTCGAAACTTAACATTAGATATAACCATGAAGCAAGCAGCATCCGGGATGATATAAATGATGCATACTATTTTTAATTCATGTTCTCAAACAAGCTAAAGAATCACAAAAACAATTAATTTTTTAGAAATCAAAAATGTATTTAATGATCTAACTTAAAATAAAAATACTTAAGAGTAACAAAACATTATGAACTAAATAACACATTTATCCTAATGTTTGTATCACAAGTCCCGTATGAAAGAGTATATCTAATGAATTCCAGATCATGAATGGGGGACTGTACCGCATAATATTTTGAAATTCAAACAAATATATAAATTAAACTTAAAAACAAATATTAAACAATCTTCAGTCTGTGCCTATCATTGAACATCTCTCTCTCTCTCTCTTTCTCTCTCTCTCTGTCTCTCTCTCTCTCTCTCTCTCTCTCTCTCTCTCTCACTCTCTCTCTCTCGACCCCCCCTCTCTCTCTCTCTCTCTCTCTCTCTAAATATATATATATATATATATATATATATATATATATATATATATATATATATAATCGCGGTATAATTAAGACTACAAGAAAAACGTCACTACTTAACCTACGTGACTATCTACCAACTACATGACTGCATTATCGAAACCGAAATTTATCCAACCTCGTAAACATTGTTCATAATGTTTTTAAAGTTTTTTGTCACTTTATTAAAAATCCTTCCTGTCACATAATCTAGATAGACGTTTCCAAAGTGAAACACACACACACACACACAAAACCACACACACACACACACACACACACACACACACACACACACACACACACACACACACACACACACACACACACACACACACACACACATACATACATACATACATACATACATACATACATACATACATACATACATACATACATACATACATACATACATACATACAGATAAGAAGATTGTGCTGGTTTCATTTTTACGTCACTTTTAGAAAGGCCACATACCGATTCAAGAAAAGTTATTATGCTAAAAAAGCGTGCGTGTGTACATCATAGTTTATGGAACAATAACCGTTATATCTTACATTTAACACGTCCGTTGTGATGTGCTCTGTTTTAAACAGGGAAGATGACAGAGTTTCTTAGGATACATGTGGACACGAGAGGACGACAACAGGCTCTGCTATTTCATCTAAGCATGTATATAAACATATATTTTACAATCAAGGGAAATACAGTTTCCTGTCTGTTTGATATGATATGATATAATTACCGTGTCTGGCAATAAAGGCATCTTATGTGCTAGTGATTAGACACTTAGATATTTTACCGTATGTAGCTTACATAATTTGAAGTTGTAACAACTTCGTTGTGTTTTGTTATGTTTTTGTGCTAACCTCAAGATTAAATCCCCTTATATCTCATTTTTTTTGTTCTGTTTTCGTGCTACTCTCCAGATTAAAGCCCCTTATATCTCATTTGTTTTGTTCTGTTTTCGTGCTACATTCAAGAGTAAAGCCCCTTATATCTCATTTGTTGACACCTCATAGCTCAGTACCAGAACATATGACTAAATGATGATTTAGAGATTTAATTCCATTTTCTAAAATGTTAAGGAGTTAATATTTTATATCCAGCGCCACTTGTGTGCTGCAAATTCCCTTAAAACAAAATATAAATTGGAATACGATTTTTGTATTATCGTTTTATTCTTATGTTGAAGAATTTGATATTTTGCGGATATTTTGGCTCATTTTTTTTTATCTCCAGCTATGTTATACTTACAGTGGGAAGGTTGTCTTTTGTGATCTTTCTGTGCTCTTAAGGAAATAAATTGGATTACTCGGACCTGAGACTATCTCCCCCTCCTTCACGGCATATTACGCTTCCATCCTTCTTCTACAGTTGATATCGATACAATAGTAGTATATTATGCCGTATTGATGTATATTTTGCATTGTATTGCATTCCGTTGTGCATATATTTTGTCTACAAATTGTATTCATGTTTTGATGTCATGGGCCTGACACTAAATACATCATATTACTTCACATTGCATATTGTCATAGTGTTAACTTCACCCCTTACATTGCTCTTCAGAACAAAGAAAAATACAAACGATTTGTCGTATGTTTTCCTATGGTAGTTAGAATATGCCTTTAAAGTATATTTGTAAACACACTTGACACCATTATTATAAATATTGCGTCATGATGTGCAATAATTACTATGGTTGCATAGGCAGCCAGCATAAACAAATAGTTTTAATTTATTTCATGCTAATAAACACCTATCTATTCAAGTAAAAACATTGGAGTGTTAAATTGATTTAAATCGTTAGCTGATACAGCAAATTGGAGAGACAATAAACAGTATTTAAAACCGATATGATTATTCGTGTACAATTACAACGTCACTTATACAGTTTAATATAAACTCTAGCATTTTTTAAGTGTCTTCGGTTGTATAAGTAAATTGAATGATATTTAGCAAAGAAAAAAATATCATTCGAAACGTTACTGTTCCATAAACTCAACGCTGATAAGCTGATGGAGGAAATCAGTAACATTTATTCTTCCTATTGTGATGTATATGAATTGATTTGTATGCAACGTTTGTATTTGCTTCTACGTTATAAACAAATATTGAGATAGCTAGTTGGTCCATGATTTTAGGTTGTTAAAAGCATCGCCTTATCGTAGCGTTGGAATTCAAGAAGGGTCTTGCTTATAGTTAGAGTATTATTTTTCTTTGGAATCTTCCATACTTTTTTACGACGTAGATAAAGTGAAATATGTACGCAAGGGGAACCAAAAAGAAAATGAAATGGTTATTTTAAATCTACACCAGCCATGTTCAATGTTAACAAAGATATATTAAGCTCCATAAAACTGTATAGAAAGGATTGCAATGTTAATGTCGAATAACCATATATATTGTGTTGGCCCTTAGGATAATATATTTGTTAATACGTCTAGAATGGAATGGATTCAATCCGTACCTAAATTATAGCTAGCACAATCATGTTGAGTTCCACAAACAGCGTTAAATGAGTCATGAATACTTCACTGTCAAAGCATCTCTTGTGTTTTTAGAAATATTTAACCAAATGGAGAAGATGCAAACGATATGTAAGCAACTGCATACATCATGTGTCTATGTGAAATAGATGTCTTAAGTTCTCAAAGATATGTAGAAGAAAGCGATTTAGAGTTTTAATCCTCCCCCAAACACATTGCCATCAATAATTAAATGTACTTTTTCTCCAAATGTGGACTTTCTCAGCATCTATGACACTCACTTACTCATCTTGCAAAGTTCGAATGAAATACTCCAGTGGTATAGAAGGAGAGACTACAAGTAACCAATCTCCTTAGCTTCGACAAAGAATATAATTAATTCCTGAGTGATCATCGAAACAACTGGACCAGTAAGCTTTGTAAAAATACACCAAACGGTGTTGGCGATGAACATCTAACGTTTTGTCAGAGATATACGCTCAGCCAAATTTGCTCACTTAGACAATGACATTATGCTCGCTCTTCACAAATGTCTGGCACCGATTTAGAAACAAATTTGCTCTTGTTCCGTGATTTGTACCATTTGTGTTAACAAAATATCACCCCAGAGATCACGTTCTTCAAACTGATTATGGGTGAACCGACTTATTACCCATTTGCTCAGTCAAGCAGACTCAACTAAAACATTTCCGAATCACGATTGGGAGGGAGCACCTTTAAGTATCAATCCTGCGCAAGAAATATTTCATTCTGTTCCTTTATAAATACGTTTCGTAGTGTTTTGTGTCTTGTGTTAATAGTATGCAGTTACTGTTCCTGCTCGTCTATAGATTTCGACAATGACAATGATATTAACTACATATCGGGTTTCCCCCAGATGGACGTTACTTACGTATCTACACTGACTCTTTGTTTCTCATTAGCTCCAGTATGAATGAGACTCTACCGAGTGGAGTGATCTTGTATGAGATATTCGCAGTGGTAAACACCTTCAACTATGGCTTGAGGGAACCATGAAGGTGCTCCCTCCCAATTGTGATTCACACTTCTGTTGGTTTAGGTTGCTTGACTACATAAATGAGATTGTTGTATCTGGGTAGCTTTACCACTTTACGTTTTAATCTTGAATTATGACATAATCCATATGGGGTGTTTGCTTTCGTTTGTATTTAGCTGGATTATTCTCTTCATCAGGCAATATATATTTTAGACCGTACTTTCATAATTTAAACGATGATTGGAGAGATTTCCAAATGTATCCTTTCAATCCATATACATTTGTATGTCTGATAACCATTAAAAGGTAGGGTAAGGTATATTCATTGAACTTTAAGATAGAATGCTTGTGTTATGAATATCCATTTCTTCGTAAACAAACAATTTAAACAAACATGAAAACAATTTATTCAGATTAATCATTTCTTCAAAACCTGTGTACATCTTAAAGATTATTATCCTGTAAATCTTATAAGTAGTAGCGTTCTGATGTATTCAACTACTGACAAAAACTATTGAAATGATATCGTTGAAGAAGCGGGTAATATTGATCTACACACTGGTGTGATACATGCTATATTGCATTATTGTTTATATTAGAACATACTTTTATGCACGTTTGCAGTAGAACACATATTGAAATATATCCATTACTATGAATAAAGGATTTACGAAACTGAGAAACTAGACCATTACGTTGGCAACGGCTAATTGCGTATCAGCTAGTGGATATAAGATGCAACTAACAAATATATAAATCACAGTAAGAATTGTTTCGGTTATTCATAAGTCAAATCTTGATTCAAGCGGTATGGAAGTGTGTCAAGTTTACAAAGAAAGTTGTTAAACGTTATTAACCTTCTAATACATTTCCAATAGCAATGAGTTTTCTCAGCATATTGGGAACCGATGACACAACATTTGCACTAGAGCTGGTTCTAGCAGAATTAATATTTGATTTGATACTTTAAATCCTATTGAAGTAGAGGTCATCTTGGTGGTTTATACTTTTGATGATTATATGGTCGAGGTCATCATGGTGTTTTTGTACCCTGGTTCGTCTGTGGAACGGCTAACATATTAGCTTTTACTTTATAACTATATACATGAGGGTTAACATCGTGGCTTTTAATTTAGTCAGAGATACAGAAATTGTTAACATCGTGGCTTTTACTTTAGACATAGATAAAGAAGGGGTTAACATCGTGGCTTTTACTTTAGACCTAGGGGAACGGCAGGATTGCCAAGGCATCTGCAGTGATGGCCTGTCTTAACCAGAGGGTATGGAGCAACCCCCACCTCACCGAGAAGACCTAACTGCGTTTCTATCAAGCTTGCGTGCTCAGCTCACACCTCTACAGCAGCGAAACATGGACCACCTATGAACGACACGAGATAAAACTCAAGAGCTTCCACCTTAGATGTCTGCGGTGCATTATGCACATAAAGTGGCAGGACAAAGTAACCAAAACAGATGATCTAGAACGCACCAACATCACGAGCATTTTCCCAGTATCAGCAAGAGGCGCCTTCGTTGTCTCGGTCATGTCAAAAGAATGGACCCAGGCCGCATTCCTATGGGTCTGTTATATTGGGAGCTAGCAGAAGATGCACGACTGACTAGTGGGAATTATACAAAATGTGATATGATTATTACACCACAAATCATGGGGCATTTTGAAGACTTTTGATATGATTATTACATTGCAAATCAGTTTTCATTTTGAAGAATTGTGATATGATTATTACAATGGAAAGAAGTGGGCGAATTGTGACATGATTATTACACTACAAATTAGTGGGCATTTTGAAGAATTGTGATACAATTTATTTTGAATACAAATCAATGGGCAATTTGAAAAATCGGTATGTGATTATTACACTACAAATCAGTGGGCATTTTGAAGAATTATGATATGATCATTACACTAGAAAACACTGGGCATTTTGAAGAATATTGATATGAGTATTACAATACAAATCAGTGGGCATTTTCAAGGATTGTGATATGAATATAAAACTATCATGTTATGCCTCTGAAAATGATCCCTTACATATGTTTATTGAACAGTGTTAAAAAATGGACACTTACTCTGGTAATATATATATATATATATATATATATATATATATATATATAAAAGGCTATAATAAAGAAGAAGCAAACACTAGTCTTTAATATGCAAAAAAAGATGTGATGTTATCTCCAACATACTATGACCAGATGACGCCATTGTTGCTTTAGATGCAATTGTTACCATATACTGTGCATAGCCTTAACATATACTGTACATAGCCTTAACATATACTGTACATAGCCTTAACATATACTGTACATAGACTTAACATATACTGTAAATATCCTTAACATATAATGTAAATATACTTAACATATACTGCACATAGCGTTATCGCAATTCGATGAAGTCATCTAGTATAATGCCCAAACTCTCCCAGAAATTAAAGGTCACAGTCTGAAAAGTAAGACTAGATTCAACTCTAGTTACATATTGACTGCCATTGATGTAATTTTGTAACTGAGTTACACAACAAGACAATCCAGTTTACGTGATATTATCATCGATATCGATATCGTTTTCAATGCGGCAATCTCAATTGTGCAAAAGGATCTTTGAATACAAGTCAACGTAGTCACATACATTCCTTTTTCCTAGCAGATGAAAATTGCAAAACGTGTTTTTAGCATTCATACTGGTGACATTTTGTGTTGATGCAATCTCCTTTATTTGCTAATGTATATATGTCCTTGGCTGTTGTAGTAGTACTAGTTGTAGTAGTAGGAGTAGTAGTGCATAACGCCATTTTTCAGCACATTTTAGGCTATACTTGGCGGCAGGTATTAATGGTGGAGGAAGACTTCTGGAAAACCACAAGTAAGAACCACTGACCAACGAGAAGCTACTGGCAAGCTTTCTCACATACCCACATTGGCCGAATTTAAGACTCGTACCCACGCAGACAGAGGTGCTTTAGACCAATCGGCTGTAAGGTATAGTTTTCATTCTAGTTCTACTTCTTGTGATTTAATTGGGTAGTTGATAAGTGAATCCGATAGTTTTGTGAATTGAATCAGTTAAAACACCCCCACCAACCCCACGCACAGACACACAGACACACACACGTGTTTGTTTTGAATATGGAAGATCTTGTTTAGCCTACAATAAGTTGGAAATATGATGTAGGAATACACTTTTATACGATGTATTTGTGGTGTGCTTGGTTTTTGCGGCATCACCAAAAGATATATATTAGTTAGAATTGTTTACAGACCAAAAGCACCAGTGTGACTTCATGAAAGGCATGCAGTATTGTAACATAGTCTAATGAATTATCTAAATGACATGCACCATCCTAATTAACATACACATGTATATGACACTAGGACTGTACTGTAGTCAAAATCAGCAGCACAAACATGACTTATGCATGTGTTGTACAAGTACAAGGTTCTTAGAAAAACTGTATTTTGTGTGTCTGCAAACTGTTATAAAATACTCCCAAGAGTGTGTGAATATAAAGCTGGATAAAAATCCAAACTATTATAACACTCTTTAGAGTGTGTAAGTATAAAGCTGGGTAAAATTCACACTGTTATAACATACTCTCTAGAGTGTGTAAGTATATAGTTGGTATTATTCTCACTGTTATAGCATACTCTCTAGAGGGTGTGAGTATATAGCTGGGTAAAATTCACTGTTATAACATACTCTCTAGATCGTGTAAGTATATAGCAGGGTAAGATTCATTGTGGCAGTGATCCGTAACGAAGAGTTCTTTAGACCTCCTGGCTGTAGGGTATAGTTTATCTTTTAGTGCTGATTCGTTTGATACTGAAGTACTAGTGATTTAATTATATACTTGATGGTAGGGCGTTGGATTAGCAACCCCACCCCGTTGAAACGACTCTTGCTACGGAAACGACAACATGGGAACAACCAGCAAACGGCGCTGGTAACGAAGCACACCGGGCAACTGGCTTTATGACAATTGGGAAGCAAAACTGCAAGGACGTTCCCACCCCGATTGCGGAACTCCAATCGCCAAAAAATTTGGATGCTGGAACGTGCGAACGCTCTACCATACTGGAAGATTGGCACAACCAGTGAGCCAGTTGAATCACGACAACCTGATCCTCATGAGTGTAACAGAAGCAAGACGGATTGGTGCCGGCAAGCAGATATTGAGCTCCGGAGAATTCATCATCTGGTTTGGAAGGAAGAACAATGACCACCGGGATTGTGTCTCCATCATTATCAGCAAGAGCAAGGCCAATATCGTCCTACAGTGGAAACCAGTAAATGTTGTACGTCAGGACGAACTCCAAGTACGCCAAACTGTATGTTGTCGTGGCCTATACACCAACAGACGATGCGGAAGAAGAGGACAAAGACACCTTCTACTACTCTCTTCAATAATATAAGACATAGAGAGGAGCAAGGGGCGCCATTGAGTAGGAATGATGACTGACAATGGGACAAGACTGGTCAACGTCTCTGAAGAGACTTGGTGATTGGAGTGACCCTGTTTGAGTACAAGGACATCCACAAGCTCACATAGACGTCACCAGACGACATAAATCACAACCAGATCGACCACATCATCATCAATAATCGGTGGAAACACTCTTTGTAGGACGCGCGAGTGATCCGGAACGCAGACATCGACAGCGATCATTTTCATTTCGTGTCCAAGGTGACTTTCAAGCTTAGGAAAGTTAGGATTTGGGTCTCCAGGAATAAACACTTTGATGTGGTCAAGCTGAAAAATCTATAGCAAAGGAGAGTTCGGGCTGGCTATAAGGAATAGATTTAGTGCTCGACATTGACAATATAAACCAAGCAATGAAGGAGAAGAAGGTTTAGGCTATATGAATAGTTATTCTGATATATATCAGAAGAGACATGGACATGCATAGAAGAGAGAAGATAGATTAAGAAGAGACTTTCGGATTCCAAATCACCATGACTGAAAGAGAGAATTTCGAAGGAGTATAGAGGAAAAGACAAGGAGCTGAAGAAATCAGCAAGGAGAGACAGGAGAGAATACACAGAGAGGCTGGCAAAGGAAGCGGAAGCAGCAGCAGAGCAGAAAGACACAAAGACTGTGTATCAGAACACAAAGAAACTGAAGGGCGACTACAGTCAGCACCACGACCTTCCAGTAAGAGATGAAGTTGGAAATTTATGTCACAGTGGAATAGGAGAAGCTGAAACGATGGAAACAGCACTTTGAGTCTATCCTGAATCTCCCATACCCACCAGTACTCGCTGACAATCCTGAAGCAGAAGAGGACCTAGACATCAACTGAGACATCACCATTGAGGAAGTAAAGCAGGTTATTCGCAGGATGAAGAATGCGAATTCACCTGGCGATGATGAAGTATGTCCCGAGATGCTGAAGGCAGAATACACAGAGACGCCGCAGCTTCTTTGCCAGATTCTCCAAAAGATACAGGAAAATGAGAAAGTACCACATGACAGGAAAACCGGAATCATTGTCAAACTTCCCAAGAAAGGATCTGGGGAACTGCACCAACTAGCGAGGAATCACCTTACTATCCATCTCCAGTAAGATCTTCAGCCGCATCATTCTTCAACGCATCACAATAGCTGTGGACGGCATCCTACACCAGGAACAGGCAGGCTTTAGGAAGGGCAAATCCTGCATCGACCACATATTCAAGATGAGGCACATCCTTGAGCAGTCCCATGAGTGGAATGGATCCCTTTATGTGTTCTTTGTGGTCTTTGAGAAGGCCTTCGACAACCTGCACCGAGCCTCTGTGTGGAAGATTCTACGACACAATGGTATCCCTTAGAAACTTGTCAACGTCATCAGGTCCCTGTACGAGAACTTTGAATGTATAGTAATCCACAACAATATACTAACTGAACCGTTAAAGATGGAAACCGAAGTGAAGCAAGGATTTATTCTCTCCCCAATCATCTTCTCACTGGCCATTGACTGGATCAAGCGCCGCACTAGAGGGTGAGATACAAGGAAAACAGTTGACGTTGACCTCAATGCTGGATTACCTGCCCTACGCCGACGACATCGGGTTGCTGGCAAGCAGACACCAGGATAACCAACAGAAGACACAACAGTTGGGTCAGACAGCAAGCATCATAGGTCTTCGAGTCAACATAAGAAGACAAAAGTCTTCAGGAAGAACACTAGAGTGGGCAGCACAATTACCATAAACGACCAGCCCCTGCAAGAAGCAGACGATTTTACTTACCTGGGCAGTAAGGTCACCACGGATGGAGATTGCAAAAGGGAAGTCACCACAAAAATAAACAAGGCCAATCGGGTCTTCGCAATGCTGAAGAAGACAAGAAACCCCAGCTTCCACACTAAGATCCGTATCTTCAAGAGTAACGTGTTGAGCGTCTTTTTGTACGGGTCTATGTTGGAAGTCCACTCATACATAGAACGCATGCTCAAAGTCTTCCCAACCAAGTAACTGCTACTGATCATGAGGATCATTTGGTCAAACATGATCTAAAACAAGGAACTGCGGCACAGAGCGGGCGCACGCACAATCACTGAGATCATTGCAACTCGTCGATGGAGATGGCTCGGCTACGTCTGCAGAATGCCCCCTGACTCATTACCAAGCCAATGATACAATCAATCTTCTGTATTGTAAGATCTGTGCTAATCAATATGTTGAAGAAACCATTGAAATCACAAGGCGATTGAATTACACAAAACCACATTCAAAAAAAACAATCCGAATTTCTCAAAGCGCTACATTTAGTCGAAGCCCTCAAGACCTTATGGATATAATCATACCTGGGGATGGCATACATAGGAACGTTTAAAATCTCATGGAGAATATAGCCTTAATTAAACAAAATCCAACCTTCACGTTGCGGTACGATTCGCTTTTTGATAGACACAATAATTCGGACAATTTTGTATTGTTATATCTCTTGTTGCAAATTGCTCATGGTTATTTACATTGTTTAGCCCACAAGAAGTGGAAATATAATGTAGGAATACACTTGAATACGATGTGTTTGTGGTGTGCTTGGCTTTTAACGGCATCAACTGAAGATATATTACTTAGAATTGTATACAGATCAATCGCACCAGTGTGACGTCAGGAAATGCATGCATTAGTGTAGCATAATCTAATGAATTATCTAAATGACATGCACCATCCTAATTAACATACACACGTTTATGACACTAGGACAGTACTATAGCTAAAATCAGCAACACAAACATGACTTATGCATGTGTTTTACTACTACAAGATTCTAAGAAAAACTGTATTTTGTGTGTCTGCAAACTGTTATAGCATACTCCCAAGAGTGTGTGCGTATGTAGCTAGATAATACTCCAAACTATTATTACATACTTACTAGAATGTTTGAGTATATAGCTGAGTAATATTCACACTGTTATAACATAATCCATAGAGGATGTGAGTAGCTAAGTGTGTAATACTCCAAATTGTTATAACATACTCTCTAGAGGGTGTGAGTATATAGCTGAGTAATACTCACACTGTTATACCATACTCCATAGAGAATGTGAGTAACTATGTGTATAATACTCCATACTTGTATAATATAGGATGTAAGTAACTCGATAATAATTCAAAGCAGACAAAATTATTTATACAATAAACATTTTAACAAGCATCTTCAGGCAATTATAAATACAAATGTTTCAGATCTCAAAACGATGAAAACCAAGGATATCATATTTACATGTAAAAATGTTAATGAATGTTTGTATTATATCGGAGCAGCTCTTCGTTCCCCGGTTCATGTACGTATCCACATGCGTGTGAAGCTTTACACAGAGATCATTAGTACACAAGGAAAGAGCATTATAGTCGTATTATTGTCAGTAATATTATAAGTAGTAGTAGTAGTAGTGATTGTGGTGGTATGGTAGTAGTAGTGGTAGATGAAAGTAATAGTAGTAGTAGTAGTATGAGAATCAGTAGTAGCTGCAGCAGTAGTAGTGGTGGTGGTAGAAACAGTAGTAGTAATGGTGGTTATAGTAGCAGAAGTATGAGTAGCAGTAGTACTGGTGGTGATTATAGCATTATAACAGTAGTAGGGGTAGCATTAGTATTGGTGGTGGCAATTGTAGCAGCAGTAGTAGTAGTAGTGGTGGTTATAGTAGCAGAAGTATGAGTAGCAGTGGTACTGGTGGTGGTAGTAGCCATAGGAAATGTAGTGGGAGTAGCAGTAGTAGTGGTGGTGGTAGTAGCAGCAGCAGTAGTATTAGTAGTGGTGGTGATAATAGCAGTAGTATCAGAAGTCGGAGTAGCATTTGTATTGTTGACGGAAGTAGCAATAACATTATTAATAGTAGTAGTTGTTGTAGTAGTAGTATCAGAAGTAGCACTGTTAGAAAAGCTGCATTAATATTTGATAGTGGTAGTAGCAGTGGTAGTATAAATGGGTGTTGGTATTGTTGGTGGTAGCTGTATCAGTGTTGTAGTAGAAGTAGTGTGAGTAGTAGAAGTAGCAGTAGTAGTGATGGTGATAGTAGCAGTAGTGGTAAGAATAGCTGTAGTAGTGGTTGTGATAGTAACAGTAGTAGTAATAGTGGTGCGAAGATTAATAGTAATAGTGGGAGTAGTACAAGTAGTAGTAGTAGTGGTAATAGTACCGGTAGTGGTAATAGTAGCATTAGTGGTAGTACGAGTAGCATTTGTAGTAGTACGAGTAGCAGTAGTGGTTGTACGAGCAGCAGTAGTATTGTAGTATTGGTGGTAACAGTAACAATAATGGTTATAGTAGCAGTAGTGGTAGTACGAGTAGCATTAGTTGTAGTACGAGTAGCAGTAGTGGTAGTACTAGTGGCAGTAGTATTGGTGATAATAGTAGAAATATTAGTATGAGTAGTATGTTAGTAGTTATGGTGGTAATAACAGTAATATAAGTACTAGTGGTAGTGGTGGTGATAGTAGAAGTTGTGGTGATAGTAGTATACTAGTATTGGCGTTGGTGATACCAGCAGTAGCATCACTAGTAGGATTAACAGTGGTGGTGGTAGTATCATTAGTAGTAGCAGGAGTAGTAATAGTACTGTTGATAGTAGTAGCAGAAGTAACAATAATATAAGTAGCAGTAGTTGTGGTGGTGGTGACAGATATCATTATTCCAAACTAATAATTGGGGATTTTGAGGCATTTCAATACGATTATTACAATAAATGTGTTGGCCCTTTTGCAGAATTGTGATATTATTATTACAATACATATAATTGGATATTTTGAAGAATTGGGATATGAGTATTACACTATAAATCAGTGTGCAGTTAACGAATATTGACATGATTATTAGAATAAAGATCATTAGACGATTTAAAGAATTGGATATGATTATTACAATTCAAATTAGTGTGCAGTTGACGAATATTGATATGATTATTAGAATAAAGATCATTAGACGATTTGAAGAATTAGGATACGATTAATACAATACAAATCAGTGTGCAGTTGACGAATATTGATATGATTATTAGAATAAAGATCATTAGACGATTTGAAGAATAGGGATATGATTATTACAATACAAATCAGTGTGCAGTTGACGAATATTGATATGATTATTAGAATTAAGATTATTAGACGATTTGAAGAATTATGATAAAAATTTTACAATACAAATCAGTGTGCAGTTGACGAATATTGATTTGATTTTTAGAATAAAGATCATTAGACGATTTGAAGAATTGGGATATGATTATTACAATACAAATCAGTGTGCAGTTGACGAATATTGATATGATTATTAGAATACAAATCATTAGACGATTTGAAGAATTGGGATATGATTATTACAATACAAATCAGTGAGCAGTTGACGAATATTGATAGGATTATTAAAATAAAGATCATTAGACGATTTGAAGAATTGGGATATGATTATTACAATACAAATCAGTGTGCAGTTGACGAATATTGATATGATTATTAGAATAAAGATCATTAGACGATTTGAAGAATTGGGATATGATTATTACAATCCAAATTAGTGTGCAGTTGACGAATATTGATCTGATAATTAGAATAAAGATCATTAGACGATTTGAAAAATTGGTATATAATTAATATATTCCAAATCAGTGTTCATTTGACGAATATTGATATGATTATTAGAATAAAGATCATTAGAAAGTTTGAAGAATTGGGATATGATTAGTACAATACAAATCAGTGTGCAGATGACGAATTTTGATCTGATTATTAGAATAAAGATCATTGGACGATTTGAAGAATTGGGATATGATTATTACAATACAAATCAGTGTACTGTTGACGAATATTGATGTGATTATTAGAATAAAGATCACTGGACGATTTGAAGAAATGGGATATGATTATTACAATACAAATCAGTGTGCAGTTGACAAATATTGATATGATTATTTGAATAAAGATCATTAGACAATTTGAAGAATTGAGATATGATTATTACAATACAAATCAGTGTGCAGTTGACGAATATTGATATGATTATTAGAATAAAGATTATTGGACGATTTGAAGAATTGGGAAATGATTATTGCAATACAAATCAGTGTGCAGTTGACGAATATTGATCTGATTATTAGAATAAAGATCATTGGACGATTTGAAGAATTGGGATATGATTATTACAATACAAATCAGTGTGCAGTTGACGAATATTGATATGATTATTTTTTAAAAATCATTAGACAATTTGAAGAATTGTTATATTTTTATTACAATACAAATCAGTGTGCAGTTGACGAATATTGATATGATTATTAGAACAAAGATCATTAGACAATTTGAAGAATTGGGATATGATTATTACAATACAAATCAGTGTGCAGTTGACGAATATTGATATGATTATTATAATAAAGATCATTAGACGATTTGAAGAATTGGGATATGATTATTACAATACAAACCAGTGTGCAGTTGACGAGTGATGATGTGATTATTATAATAAAGATCATTGGACGGTTTGAAGAATTGGCATATGAATATTACAATACAAATCGGTGTGCAGTTGACGAATATTGATATGATTATTAGAATAAAGATCATTAGAAGATTTGAAGAATTGGGATATGATTATTACCATACAAATCAGTGCGCAGTTGGCGAATACTAATCTGATTATTAGAATAAAGATCATTGGACGATTTGAAGAATTGGGATGTGATTATTACAATACAAATCAGTGTGCAGTTGACGAATATTGATATGATTAATAAAAAAAGATCATTGGACGATTTGAAGAATTGGGATATGATTTTTACAATACAAATCAGTGTGCAGTTGACGAATATTGATATGATTATTAGAATAAAGTTCATTGGACGATTTGAAGAATTGGGATATGATTAATACAATACTAATCAGTGTGCAGTTGACGAATATTGATATGATTATTAGGATACAGATCATTAGAAGATTTGAAGAATTGGGATATGATTATTACATTACAAATCAGTGTGCAGTTGAAGAATATTGATATGATTATTAGAATAAAGATCATTAGACGATTGGAAGACGTGGGATATGATTATTAAAATACAAATCGGTGTGCAGTTGACGAATATTGATATGATTATTATAATAAAGATCATTAGAAGATTTGAAGAATTGGGATATGATTATTACAATACAAATCAGTGTGTAGTTGACGAATATTGATGTGATTATTAGAATAAAGATCATTAGAAGATTTGAAGATTTGGTATATGATTATTACAATACAAATCAGTGTGGAATCTACGAATATTGATATTATTATTAGAATAAAGATCATTAGACGATTTGAAGAATTTGGATATGATTATTACAATATAAATCAGTGTGCAGTTGACGAATATTGATATGATTATTAGAATATAGATTATTGGACGATTTTAAGAAATGGGATATGATTATTACAATACAAATCAGTGTGCAGTTTACGAATATTGATATGATTATTAGAATATGGATTTTTAGACGATTTGTAGAATTGGGATATGATTATTACAATACAAATCGGTGTGCAGTTGACGAATATTTATATGATTTTTAGAATAAAGATCATTGGACGATTTGAAGAATTGTTATATTTTTATTACAATACAAATCAGTGTGCAGTTGACGAATATTGATATGATTATTAGAATAAAGATCATTGGACGATTTGAAGAATTGGGATATGATTATTACAATACAAATCAGTGTGCAAAAGACGAATATTGATATGATTAATAGAATAAAGATCATTAAACGATTTGAGGAATTGGGATATAATTATTTCAATACAAATCGGTGTGCAGTTGACGAATATTGATATAATTATTGGAATAAAGATCATTAGACGATTTGAAGAATTGGGATATGATTATTACAAACCAAATCGGTGTGCAGTTGACGAATATTGATATGATTATTACAATAAAGATCATTAGAAGATTTGAAGAATTGGGATATGATTATTACAATACAAATGAGTGTGCAGTTGACGAATATTGATGTGATTATTAGAATAAAGATCATTGGACGATTTGAAGAATTGGGATATGATTATTACAATACAAATCAGTGTGCAGTTGACGAATGTTGATATGATTATTAGGATACAGATCATGAGACGATTTGAAGAATTGGGATATGATTATTACAATATAATTCAGTGTGCAGTTGACGAATATTGATATGATTATTAGAATAAAGATCATTAGACGATTTATAAATTTGGGATATGATTATTACAATCCAAATCAGTGTGCAGTTGACGAATATTGACATGATTATGAGAATAAAGATCATTAGACGATTTGAAGAATTGGGATATGATTATTACAATCCAAATCAGTGTGCAGTTCACCAATATTGATATGATTACTAGAATAAAGATCATTAGACGATTTGAAAAATTGGTATATGATTAATACAATCCAAATCAGTGTGCGGTTGACGAATATTGATATGATTATTAGAATAAAGATCATTAGACGATTTGATGAATTTGGATATGATTATTACAATACAAATCAGAGTGCTGTTGACGAATATTGATATGATTATTAGAATAAAGATCATTAGACGATTTGAAGAATTGGGATATGATTATTACAATACAAATCAGTGTGCAGTTTACGAATATTGATATGATTATTATAATAAAGATCATTAGACGATTTGGAGAATTGGGATATGATTATTACAATACAAATCAGTGTGCAGTTGACGAATATTGATATGATTATTAGAATAAAGATCATTAGACGATTTTAGTAATTGGGATATGATTATTACAATACAAATCAGTATGCAGTTGATGAATATTGATATGATTATTAGAATAATGATCATTAGACGATTTGAAGAATTTGGATATGATTATTACAATACAAATCAGTGTGCAGTTGACGAATATTGATATGATTATTAGAATAAAGATCATTAGACGATTTGAAGAATTGGGGTAATGATTATTACAATACAAATCAGTATGCAGTTGACGAATATTGATATGATTATTAGAATAAAGACCATTAGACGATTAAAAGAATTGGGATATGATTATTACAATACAAATCAGTTTGCAGTTGACGATTATTGATATGATTATTAGAATAAAGATCATTAGAAAATTTGAAGAATTGGGATATGATTATTACAATACAAATCAGTGTGCAGTTGACGACTTTTGATCTGATTATTAGAATAAAGATCATTGGACGATTTGAAGAATTGGGATATGATTATTACAATACAAATCAGTGTGCAGTTGACGAATATTGATATGATTATTAGAATAAAGATCATTAGACATTTTAAAGAATTGTTATATAATTATTACAATACAAATCAGTGTGCAGTTGACGAATATTGATGTGATTATTAGAATAAAGATCACTGGACGATTTGAAGAATTGGGATATGATTAGTACAATACAAATCAGTGAGCATTTTGAAGAATTGTGATGTGATTATTACTATACAAATCTGAGAGGATTTTGAAGAATTGGGTTATAATAACTACAATCCAAATCAGTGAGAATGTTGATGAATTTTTATATGAACATAACATTATCTTGTTATGCCCCTGAAAATGATCTTATTTATATGTTTATTCAACAGAGTGAAAAACTGGACACTTGCTCTGGTAATATACATTTTTTTTAGGCTCCAATAAAGAAGAAGCATACACATATATGCCATTGATGCTTTTGCTTATATGCTGTTGTTACCATATAATTTACATTGTCTTTCACCGACGTTTGCGTTTTGTGTCCAATTTAGCTTTCTGTTCGTTAGTTCTAGTCACTAAGCATGAATCTCGGTTTAAATGTGCAAATTATATATATTTACATATGTATACCCCAACAAAAAACAAACATAAACACACACAAATACACACAGACACACACACATAATTTAGTTACGATGCATTGTCCTCTACTTCGCAACTAATAATTCAGTTGGAGATAATAAAGTATATATTTCGTCATTTAACAGGCATTTTTATAACCTTCGTTTATGACGTCCTAAGCATTTAGAAATCGGCGTTTAAAATGTTTCAGGGTTGGAATACATTTTTCTTATATCACCCAATGTTGTAAGTCTGTTAGCACTGAAAGCTCGGACAATATATATATATATATATATATATATATATATATATATATATATATATATATATATATATATATATATATATTTACAGATTGTAGACCACTCTCGACTTAAACATATATTTGAAATGGAAAAAAAAACCGTGACCATGCATGCATGCATGCATTTTGAGAGAGATGTTCCATCAGAGGTTTCCTGTATGCAAATCCATATCCATAACAGTAATATAACATTTGATCAGCTTGATATGCATCCCAATTACAGAATCTGACGAACAGCAGTCATTAGAAACACTATTTGAAATCAGTCGTGTTTTTCAGGTCTTTTACTTTTGTTTCTGGTGGCGTTGAACACTACTAATTCTCTGTACAGTGTCAAACATGGTGATATTTCAGGCTGATGCAGTCATTCTCAACTTTTAACACACATTAGGCCATGAGCTACGTGCATTTAGTTTCGTGTCATAAATCCTATACAACGTAGTACGGATCAGTGTGAAAATGTGAAAGCGTGCACATGAATAAGCTAGTTATATAGTCTGAATTCATGTATATTTGAGATATTCTCATCTATAAGGGTATATTAATAAGATGTAGAGATAATGTTATACAGTATAGGTTTAATTATATAGTATATGTTTAATTATTTAGTATATGTTTATTTCGTATTTGTTTTACCCTGGCATAAATCAAAGATTTAGAAAATAAAATTCTTACTGATAAAACACTTCTACATGAAGGAAGAAAAGTACATACGTGTAAGCTTGGTGTGATCTTTTCGTAATATTTGGTCAAATGATATTTAAGAAAGGTCAATATAATTATGTATCAGGTACTAACAAAATGAATGGCTGTGTTTTCAACGGTTTCTTTATGTGCTGCCTGTTTATGAAGAAAACTCTTTCCGCATTATTATCTGATTAAGTTATATTCATTATGTGTTTAAGAAACTCATTATGAAAGGCATTCGTTACTATATTATTATGGTTGACTTTGATGTCAAATATAATTATTTGTTCAATGATATATACAAATTGTCTGCTGGTATAGCTGCTTAGAAAGGAGGGTACGATATCTAATATTATTCGTTTGATTTAGCCTCCTAAAGAGCTTATGTATCCATCCAACATGGTATACTATCCTCAGTCAGTATTGATCATATATGCTAAATTGATAATGGAATTGGTTTACACTACTGTATGCCTTTCCTTACGTGACACAAGATGACGGCTCCGGTGGCTTAGTGTTCAGAGCTTCCGTTGTGAGTTCGATGCCCGAGTGAGTCATACCAAAGACTTACAAATATAGTACTGACAGCTGCCTCACTTGGGTCTCGGAATTACGAGGTTAGTGTTAGTACTGGTCGGCCTGGTGTCAGGATAATGTGAGTGGGTGGGGTATCATGCTACATGTCAGTGGCATGATGCCCTAGTTCCAGACATCACTAAACTGCCTAACTTCAGACATCGTAACGATATGACTGACATGTTTTTAAAGCTACTTTAAGATTCCTAATCACACGTACACACACACACACGCACACACACACAATGGAACTGATTAGGTACTAATTAAGCAAACGGTTGGGATTTACCTGCTCTGTACCTCAACAACCACATCCTTGTAAATCAGATACATATGATTCTTACGTAAAAATCAATTTATATTTATTAGCAGCATAAGAACTACTGATTATATTTATAATACTTACTCATATAGAAATACGATTGCGCATGTAAAAGTTGTCTGAAGGGTTCTCCATAGTTTTCAGGCATAGATATACTCATCAAGAGAGTGCCTAGTTGTCATTAGTATATCTGATTGGTAACATTTCCTGAAGTTATCTTATCTTTTAACATTCCCAATGTGACACCAGTTGTATCCCAGTCATTTGTAAATGGCCGTTCTAGCATTGTGCTAGGGATAATTAGTAATACTATCATCATAATATTTAATAGCACAGTCTTGCGGAATTGTTTACATAATCACATTGGCACTTGTGTTTTTATTCATGTTTAAATTGCTGAAAAATCTAGCGGAGTCACGAACTGTGTTACTATTTTATCAAACTGCTCGTAATATTTTGGATTTGATCAGCATAATAAAGTGTTGTTTTCTTTTCTGAGTATGAATACCTTGATGAGAATCAATTATCTAACACCCCAATGTTCTAAATTTGTCATAATCAATACCAAAGGTGACTAATAAATCTATCACCAGTATGTATGTATGTATGTATGTATGTATGTATGTATGTATGTATGTATGTATGTATGTATGTATGTATGTATGTATGTATGTATGTATATAAAAATATCCCTTCTAAAATGCATGAGTTTGAATTAGAGGCAGATATTGATCCTGGGTGTGACATTAACTATCGTTGTTAAGAAAGATTGAGTTTTAATAATTTTAAGTCATCACAAAATGCCATTTTATATTGAGATAGATTAGCTTAGTAAACGGTATATGTACAAAAGTACTTACGTGTTCTTTTCTTATTAATGGGAAACAAAAACTTTGATATAGCGTAGAGATACATCAAGTCTGTCAGACTCTGACGTAATCATGCCAAATGAAACGAGTTCTTTCCCCTGACTCAGTACGGCACGGGAGTGAATATTGTGTTTATTAAATTCCCCTTTTGCCGCTTTATTAATATTATTTTCAAAAGCTTTAACGAATTAATGAAATTCAAAATGTAATGGGATTTATAAACGATCAATTTAGTTCCTATCAAAGTATTTAAGTGCGAATTTTAAGTTGGAATCTTGGTATGTGATATTAAAATACTGACAATATAACAACATCCATATCGAACACCATAACAACAACCATATCGAACACCATAACAACATCCATATCGAACAGCATAAAAAGCACTGTCCATGGAATTCCCCCAAAAAAACCTCCAGGACAATCTAAAATTCCTTTGGAGCAACAAGATACCCCCATGACAGAATCCTTAAAAAAACGTGAAGCGGAAATCAGGAAAACTCTACTACAAAGACTTGAACTTTCAATTCTTCGCCTGGACCTGTCTCCTAAATTGAGAGGAAAAAATTCTTCCAACGAAGGATAACATATGCTACAGATACCCCATCAACAATTTTTAACTTTTAATTATCTTATCAATATTTATAACTTTTCATTTTTGAAATCCCTGCATAATGGCTGAGTCTCAAAAAGTAAAACTAGCCTCCATCAATGTAGGAGGTTTATCTTTATAAAAAGCTCAAACACTTATAGAATTTATTACTAGAATTCATTGAAGATAAATTTGACGCTTTATTTTTAGGCAAACTCAACCCTTCTGAAAAATCTTTAGGAGTAGGTTTTATAATTATTAACTAATTTTTTCAAAACAACTGGAAATTATTGGATACTCCTAATAACCTTCGAGGTAGATTGATCCACATTCAAATATATAAAACTAATGTAATAAATAGTTATGCTCCAGCTCAAAAAGAATCCAAAATGCAATATTACGAGAATCTCAGCGATTATGCATCAAATTTTAATCATGAAGACTTAATTTTCTGTGAAGATTTTAATACATGCAGAAAAAAAATTGATAGATCAACTTGTAAAAAATATACTAGGCAAGTAAACTCATTAAATGTGTTTATCTACAGTAACAACATTATGGATGCTGTTCGTCATTTACATCCTAAAGTAATAAAATACACTTATCAATTCCTAAATACGAATGTAAAATCCAGAATCGATCATTTTTATATTTTAAAGAAGAACCAAAATAATATTTTAAAATGTGATATTTCAGATGTTAAAATAGCTGATCACCAAATGATAACTATGGAATATAAAACATTTACATTTATTAATTGGGGTAATAGTTATTGGAATTTAAACAATAGCATTCTAAATTTACCGGAACTCAACATTGAAATTTTAAACGAAATTGAAATTCTTGAACTACAAGACTTAAAATCTTGGGATAATTTTAAAGATAAAATTAAGGATATTTGTCAAAAATATTGCAGAATAATCAAATTATTAAAGAGGAATGTAGAAGAATATTAGAAGATACAAATACTTCTGAAGAAAAAAGAAAAGACTTAAAAAGTTCTAGAAAGTCTTAAAATTATAAAACGAATGGAGAGAAACAAAGATCTGGTCTCTACTGTGATATTTATAATATTGGTAAGAAAATTTATAAAAAGGAAGAATGTTGAAAAGGTAGTGAGAAAACATTAATTAAACTAAAGAAAGATAATACAATTATCGAAGGAAAAAAGAACATTTTGAAATATGTTAAAGATTTTTATAAAAATTTATATCAAAGCAAACACATATCTATAAATAAAATACATACTTTTCTAAATAATATTAAACTACCAATTATCTCAGATGAAAATAAAGAACTTTGTGATCAAAACATATAACTAATTGAACTAGAGAAAGCAATAGATAAATTATCAAAAGGTAAAGCACCTGGTATTAATGGTATTAGTGCTTAATTTTACAAAAGATTTAAAACACCTTTATTACCAATTTTACAAAACTTGTACAATAAAAATTTTTGTTCAGAAACAATGTCTAAGACAATGAGAACAGGAATCATAACATTACTATACAAAAATAAAGGTGAAATTACGGATCTACAAAATTGGAGACCAATATCCTTGCTTAATATAGACTATAAAATATTAGGCATTATTTTGACAAACAGACTTTCTATTACACTTGGTGAAATAATAATGGAAAATCAATCTTGCGGTGAAAAGAAAAGACAAATTTCTGATAACATTCTATCAATTAAAACTATTATTGATTACATGGAAAACAACCAACAAAATGGAGCTTTAATCCAATTTGATCAAGAAAAAGCATTCGATTAAATTTAACTCAACTTTATCATTGAAACTTTAAAGAAAAATGGATTTGGTTCAATTTTCATTAAATGGATTAAGATCCTATATAACCAGATTAAATCTAAAATACAAATAAATGGAGCGCATACAGATCCATTCTCAGTTACAAGATCTGTTCGACAAGGTTATCCAATTTCTACGTTATTATACATAGTTAGAATAGAAACCTTAAATATTACAATTCAAAATGATGATACTATTTCAGGTGTAATGCTACCTAATATACCTAAACCAATTAAAACTTTTTACATGCTGATAATATGTTAAACTTTATAACAACTGCCATTTCTTATACTAACCTAATTAGACAATATACAAACTTTGGTCAAGCATCTGGTTCGGAGCTTAACCAAGAAAAAACTGAAATACTTTGAATTGGAGATTGGAAATATAAAAAATACTTATCACTTCCTAAAGAAAGGATAAAACATTATGTCAAAGTATTAGGGGTTATTCTAGGAAAAAACTATAAATTTAAAAATATAAAACAAATCTTGGATAAAATTCAACATCACATAAACATTTGGAATGCCAGAGATTTTATATTCATGAAAAAAATACATATAGCGAAAACCTATTTATTTAGTTGTATTTGGTATGAATTTAGTATAATTAATTTTGGAAGTTTTTACGTTCAAAAATTATAACTTTCAATTTATCAATGTATTTGAAAAACTGGTACAAAACTAAATAAAACCACATTACACCATAGTAAAATTAAAGGTGGTCTAAACCTTCCCAATCTCAAATTAAAACAAGATTCAAATTATTTAAGTAGATTAAATTCCCTTGAAATTCCTGCTAAATATCCATGGCAAGGAATTTACATTTACTGGTTTGGTTTATCTTTATCTAAAAAAAAGAGATTTATAATAATAATAAAATTATGAGAATGTTAACTCCACCAAAAACTATGTAGAGACAGATAAAGACAATTAAAACTTATAAAAATTCAACTACAATTTGGCATCTTAAAAAAACTACAGAAATATATAGCACAATTCAACAAACAAGGCTTTCAAAACATAGAATTGAAATTAATAATCCACACCTTCAGTGGGATTTGATTTGGAAAAACTGGTCCAAAATTAAACATTTGAAAAAAGCAAATTTAATGTATCATTATTTACATGATGTTTGGTGGACTGGCGAAGTAGCTTGTAAAAGAAAGATTATAAGGAAGATACCAAAATGTCAGTTATGTAACAGATTTCTTGATAGTAAAAAGCATTTAATATTATAATGTGAAATTTTTAACCTAAAAAGAATCTTAATTATAGACAAAATTAAAAATCAACTTAAAACTTTTGATGAAAATTTCTTACAAAAAATTGAATTGAAGAAAAGACTTTATATGATGATGTAGCAACTTTTATAACTGAAATTATAACAAGAAATACCAACATTTGGGTATCAGAATCTAAAAACCTTTTGTATTTAAATTAATAAAGGGATTTTTGTTATTTAATTTTTCGTTATAACAAGGGTCTCTTCATCTTATTCATGTATCTAATAATGGCATCTTGTTCCTTTCTATAAAAATACACTCCTAATAAAATATATACATGTATTTCTCTCTATTAAAGGGAGTGTTGTTAAACCCAAATTCAACTATTATAAATTGTACCGCATAGGTAACTCCAAAACTAAAGCTTTTCCAGCAATAAAACTACCACAGACCCTCTTTCACACGCCTGAATACAATCACGTGACATTTTCTCCAGACATTTGTCGTGCTCTAATCAAAAATACCACCATGTGACTGGCTGATAGAACTTCACTCACTCACCACGTGTTTAGACTTTAGCTGCCTTAACTTAACCACGTGACATTTGACTATAGATAATTGTTGCGCTTTCTACAATAAATCCACCACGTGCTGAGATTCCAGCTGATGGTATAACGGTACCAATTGTTTTTTCATAGACGTCAATCCTAATATTTGGAGAGATAAATATTTTTTCTATCCTAATTTAGCGTGCATCTCACACACTATTATAGAGAACAATGTTAGATTGTCAATTTGATGATGACAAAACCAGGTACTCCATTGCATTTAAGAGAGATAACTCTGCTGGAACTAATAAGGGGTATGGGTTACCTAGTCACAACATACCTATTTTCAGTCATGTGTATCACATTTTCAAAAAATCATAAAAAATACAAAATATGATCTATATAGGAATTAGCATAAGTTAACATGTTGACAAGAGGCTAAACTTTTTTTAAGCCTAACAGAAAGTACAACTCTTACATAATCCACCAATCATAGCTTGTGTTGTTCTTTATTTCTGAATGGTTTGGAACCTACACCTTAAGCACCTCCCACCTGGACTGGCGCAATTGGTACCGTTATACCTATAGCAAACCTTGACTTTTCCAATAATCTGGGAAATAGCTCGAGACTATATAAGTAACACATGTACCTAGTCTCGCTTGTCAAAAACAATTTTATGAGGTGCTAAGCTATGTTTTATATGATTGTGTATAGAAATGTTATTGAGATGTTTGAACCCTTGTTTTCATACCTTTGCTTCACTATCAAACTCATCTTTTGAAATAAAATGAATTCTTTTAACTATGAGTTGTGTTTTATTCATATTAGCACTTATCGAACTTCACTTTGGTGATATGGGTAAATCACATTATGTCATATTGTTTAATAGTAAGGTCAAAGGTCAACACACTAGTTAGCATGTACCAGTTCTACTCTTATAGAGACCTTTCGATCTAAAATAAAGGACTTATATTTGTTTCATGAACACAGAAAGTAACAACAGGGACAGGTGGACATGGTCCAATCTAATTATAAAATCTTAGCTTTGAACACTTTACAGTGTCAGCATAAGAATGAGGTCAGTAAACCCCAGTCCTCACACAAAGGTCAAGCTACCCAGCCTCTTTGTCATGCAAATAGAAAGCTTCCCTCCTTTGTGTAGTGAATACAGTTGATGTAATAAGCCAATCTGACACCAAATAAAGTAAGTAATAGCTTTCTAAGTGGTTATGTAAGATTTGGGGGTGAAAATGGGGACTAAAATACAGAAAAAGACTCCAGTTTTACAATGAGTATAGTGAGTCCAATCGATTTAAAAACAGGAGGAAAGTGTGTATCTAAATGGGAGATGTAGCGTATGATAATGGAATTAAAGGAGACAAAAGCAGCAATGAGAAAAATGAGAAGTGAGAGCTTGATAACATTATCTTAGAAAATATAGGGCGGCAGTGGACCATAGGTGCAAATACAATTCAAAGGCACCTGTGCTATAACATCCCTTACATGCACCAAATATCAGGTGACATGGTGTTCATTCCAAGCTGATATAAAATAATGTAGATAATATAGATGCGTATCAGTTATATTTCTTCTAAATAGACAGAAAAATACCTAAACCAAACAAAGCATGCTTGATCAGTTTTCAAACTTATAAACTTTACTGGGAGAAATTATTAAAGTACTTCTAGTTCAATTTGCATCAAGACTAAGGGCTAACATGATACTTCACAAATCTTGTATTTATTTTTATACACACTCACTTAAATTGTGGGTTTTTATCTATTGAAATGTTATGTCTGTGTAAGGGAGATAACTGAATGTTATACATAAGGTGTGGTCTTTTTATTTCCTCCAATAAATTATTAATAATGTAATATAGATGAGTTCAAGAACACATGTAATAACTTCAATGCAATTAAATTATCCAAAAATGCATTGCTGATAAAGTGAGAACCTAAAATCAAGGCTTCCTTATGTAGTAGAGACATCAAGAATGATTATCTAACTAAGGAATTGCATGTTCATTTTTCAAGGCACAAAAGTTTACAACAAAAAAAAAAGACAATTTGAGCAGGACCATTCAAATCAAAATAGGAAGGAATACCATATCTTTAATAAATTACCTCAAATACTCATACCATAATATTCTTTATAATACAAGTGAACTATGAACAAGAGGACCAGTAGTCTCCTCTATCCTGGTCTATTACATGTTTTAGAAGAACAAGAGAGTTGTTTTTTATCCATGATTTTTCATCTTTTGCGCATAAAATAGTCAATATTTGGCTAAAATTAACTAAATTAACTTTACATAACTTATTTTTGGACTTGCGCAATTGGTACCGTTATACCTGATGGAGAATTTTATTTCATTCTTTAAAAACAGATACATACATTATATGAAACAGAGAAAGCAAATGGAAAAAAAAAATTTCTTCGCTAAGGTGCTGCAAATCTCCAAAAATAATTTAAGCAACCAAGAAATTTAAAAAACTATTCTAAATAATTTTCAAAAATTTTATAAAAACAGTCTAATCTAGACTATTTAATGTTTTAATGTTTACGACCGCTATGACAAAGGACAAACCGAAAAGACTAACGATAAAACACATCACAGTTAGACACATATAACCTTTTGGATAAAGCCACAGCTTCTACAAAAAAGAAATTCTTAGCAACCAACTACACATAAACTATCTAAATAAAATGCACCTCCTTTTGAATTAATTTAGAAAATATTCAAAATTCTTTTCTTTTTCATTTATTTTGATTTTAATTATAAAAAATATTCAAATTTGCATCAAATATTAACTTAAGTGAAACAACTCTTTAATTTGAAATACTTAGTGCCGTCCATACAGAATATCTTTCATACATACAAATTAAAAATACAATTTACACACAAAATGGACAAATGACTCTGGCAAAGTCAACTGGGAATTTTCTTAAATAAAAACTCTATAGGGAAAAGGAGTGGAAATTGGCCCTGGAAATTAATAGTTCTAAGGGAAAATAGTACAATTCTAAGTTTAAGGAATTAGACCGTAAATAAATCATATTCTCTATAGCTCTAATAGAGATATGAAAGTATTATAGGTCGAAATTCCTGTATGGGTAATGTAACTATTATAATTTGACAAACAGAGCAAAGATTAAGCATCATCAAAATTACTAATAAATTAATAAAAAATTTATACAAAAATATACACAACAAACTGCACTCACGGGTGTACGAGATCCACTACACCATTACCATTACATTTTCTAATAGATGGCGTCCCTCAATCGACTCAAACCAGCTGTATGTGCTTGGGAGAGACACGAGGGTCAACACACCCCAAGATTAAATGACTTTGTAATAACATGTCGATCAAGCATCTAAGAATGAATGACTATGTAATACAATTGTAATTAAGCATCTAAGAATAAATGAATATGTAATACAATTGTAGTTAAAAATATAAGAATAAATGAATATGTAATACAGTTTTAATCAAGAATATAAGAGTAAATGAATATGTAATAAAATGTTGACCAAGCATCTAAAAATAAATGAATAAGTAATAAAATGTTGATGAAGCATCTAAGAATAAATGCATATGTAATATAATGTTGATTAAGCATCTAAGAATAAATGAATATGTAATAAAATATTGATTAAGCATCTAAGAATAAATGAATATGTAATAAAATGTTCATCAAGCATCTAAGAATAAATGAATTGGAATAATTACATAATTAATTAAATAAGAACTGATCATGATAAATAATGATTTGTGAACTATACAAAAAGAACTGGTCATGTTTAATTCGACTGAAATGGTACATTCCAACGAAGATGAATGTATGTGGTTGATTACATGCAATTGTTTAACAACATCTCATTACAAGGTGTGGAAAGTTGACTGCAGAACTTAGTACTGACAAAACCTATTATGTATTTACATCGTACACCTCTCCCATGGATAATCCCATGGCCTTGAAAATCAACCACTATTATATTAACACTATAAGGATTTTAAAAGTGATTATATGAGCTTGAATGTGATAGACACGCTGACATTAATTCCAATCATGTCGGATATCAATCGAATAATCGGTTCATTGGTTTTAACAGAGCGGCATACACAATCCTAATTATGCAGAATAATGCTGTATTATGCAGAATAATGCGAGGTAACCATCTTTCTCAAGGTCTCGCCAACGCAGACTAACCAGTGTGCACTAGGCAGTTGTCTAGTCCTTGCAATACGTGTAAAACTCTCTACAGACTGAACAACCGCTTCACCCATCAGGTGGTACGGTATAACAGTGTCCACATGGAGTAAGCAAGGTTAGATTGTTTGATATGTTATGAATGATGCATATTTGTTTGTCTGGATCTAACATTTGGATTGCATTAAACATGCACCGTGACATATTATTTCAATTCAAACATATACTCACTTTTTTTTCTCTGTCAGGTGTTGTAGTATTTATATTTGGTGTGGCCGGTTATTACGACATTTATCATCCCATTAATTATTTTTATTCTAGATTCAGATCTGCTGTAGAGAATAAGCGACCTTTCTAAATTGAATTTTTGTGATACGATTCCTTAATTTACTTTCTTAATCTTGAGGACTGCTCCGGTGTCATAGTTATTAGACAGTTCGCCCCGGATGCGGGAGGTCGCAGATTTGAACCATGCCGAGTCCGACCAGATATTTATAAAAATGGGAATAACAACTGCCTCATTAGGGACTCCGAATGGCGATGTTAGCGTTATGACATACTCAATTTTGACATGTAATAGTGGTAAACGCTACTGTTTATTTTGCGAAGGGAAACATCGTCCAGTACCCAAGTACATGATCGTGAAGGAACGTACACATCGAACACAGTACATGGCACAGAAAAATATAACTGACCGAATCAAGCGTTTTAAATTTAAAAATGATTATATCTGTGCGCAAGTAGATGGATTAGTTGCTAGGTAGGTAGATAGGCAGGTGAGTATACATGTACATGCTTAACGACTTTTCCTAGTGATGCACTTGTTGCACATACATGATTAAATATATGCTAGCTCCACATTATCACGGCCAGATAGCAATGTGATTTGTGAAAATGTTTGTGTAAGTCTTCGTTTAGGATTTCACTTTAAGTACACTAATATAAATCCCAATTAAATGCTATAAGTCAATCTAATTCCTTACACATTGAAGGATTATAATTGTCGCCAAGTGTAATATATGTAGCCCTTAAGTTAAACCTATTATGGAAACTAACGTTATAGAAAAACCTATTAATGGTGTTATACGTTTATTAATGATGTATTTCACAAGAGACATTTGAATAGATAACTCGTCTAAGATTTACGATTTGATTCAGAGAGTTCCTTTGTCAAATTATACGTATAAGTCAATGTGACTAGACCCATTCTATGCCAGTTAAACTTTTGGATCGAAATCTGCATGCTAGTAAATACAAATATAGTAAATCATGATGCGAGAACAATTGCAAATACATGGTACAGACAACACAATTAAATACAAATATAGTAGTAAATAGATATATCTGCAAGATGCAACAAAAGCGTAGATACATGTATCTCAGAATATGTACATTAAAGAAAAGGATACAACATGATATTATATAAATTTATAAATGATACATTATTATAAATCAATTGACACAAACGTACAAAAACACGGACCATTTGGAGAAGCGATTAAAGATAAAAAAATATGGATACATGGAAATGGGAATTTTGTAGGCGTATTTTCATGTTATCATTTAATTTATTTAAATTCATAATCTTGCTGAAATATGTCATATTTTGCGTAGAAAACATTCAAAACGCCCATAACATAGAGCAGCAACATAAAAATACAACAAAGTAACATTTAACTAAAACCCTTAAGCACAGAGTCATACAAATCAAACAATGCATTAGTGTTCACTCTAAAGATACAATGCCCATAATCACTTTAACTTGTCACTACAAAAACAATCGTGTTGTAATACATTCTTGGAAACAGAGACTTGGATTTCTAGTGAAATACTAGCAAAATGATATATTTTCAAAAGGCGGTTTGAACATCAATATCATACAGGTTATTACAAACATAGCAATGCCTTCAGCGGTGGACATACTATAGATTTCTACTAGAGTTTATTCGGATTATTACGTTATTGTGTCTATATTTCTAGGATGATCTTTTGATTTAATTTGCAATATCGTACATTCTTTTCTTAAATTTTACTTTGTATTATCGGAAATTAGCTATTTGTTGAATTTTACAAAGCTTGTTGCTTTTAACTATTTTATTTTACTTATTTAAGGACATATGCCTCTAACACAATACAATCAGTCTATGTGCTATCGTGATTACAAAATAAATAAAAAAAATGAATAGATAAAACAGTGACGGTTACAAGGAATAAATGAAACAAAACAAACGATGCAACTTCATTAAAATTAAAGCAAAACATGAAATCAAATTGAATACATTTTAAGGAAATACTTAAACGTAGAAGTTGTGATGATTCTATCTACTGAATTATGTCACAGATGGGTCAATTTCATTTAATCTGAAAATGATCGACATATTGATCACGTAGAACAGCGTCCATAGTTTGACCTAATAAATTTAAAATAAAACAGGTCAGGGAAATAGCTTCATTAGGTGAAAATCTAATTACTGTAATATACATGTGTATCATAGCTTTTTCTCTATCTATATAAAATATGGAAAAATGTTTAGACGAATGTGCAAGATTTTGGTAGTGATTACGTCTTTAACACAAGCTGAATGCTTCATCACATGCTGGTTATTATTTAACTCAATAGGTAAAATAGTAGCAATTGCCTAGCTTGGAAACATAAATGCATTGGGATATGGGGATGGATGCCAAGCTTTTTCTTTCCTATCTGATCATGTATTATTTACTTTGTCTCTTGTCGGTTTCTTGTTGGGATTTGCAAAAAATGGTATCAACACGTCATAAAATGGAATGACGAAATAGCGCATTATATGAAAGATCAGATATGTCTTACTTCAAACGTATAGCCGTAAACGAAGTCAAAGTCTTAAGAAAAGGAAACATATTGGGGAATATCAGAAACATTGTAGAAAAGATGATCCCTTTTGACTATATGTATCCGTTCAAATGAGTGTTTATTTATTTTACGGGAGTTAATATTCGATATTCTTACCTGGATTCTGTACATATTTTGTGATTACAATATATCCTTGTGTCAAATACAGTGCTTGCCGAATGATGTTTTGTAATCTATATCTAATTTTGTTTCTCATACTGTCTTTTTCCTCTTTTGATTTTAATCTTCTATATTTTCGTTTTGTAATATCATATATGTTAAGCTGCTTTTTAAAATTAATCTGTATATCTGAAGAAATAATGGAGGTTAAATTAAGCTTAAAGTTTGTTTTGGATTATTTAAAATTGTTGTTATACGCCATGAGACAACCCACATTAAAGGTCTTTCTACTAGTTATTTTGTAGGGTAGAAATTTGCTGTATTATATACATTTCCTTCGACCTGTTGATGCAGCTTGAATTTCTCTTGACAGGTGTCGTAATACGTGTTGTCACAGGCGAGAGCATTCACTTGGTCATATGTGCCAATATCATTCACACTATTTCTTTGGTCTTGAAGTTCGACATGGTCATATTTTCAACGGTTCGTTTTCTTCATTCTGACATGTTCATACGAATTCGCTGGGACTCCCTGTCTCAGAGTGTTTGCTGAAAATGTAACTGCATATGTTCCATCGCCAATGTTGAAATTGAATGTATCGTACAGGTTACCCGTGGGAGCAGAAAAAGGTGCAGGGTAACCTGTACGATACATCCAATTTCAACATTGGCGATGGAACATATGCAGTTACCAAACATCTCAAAATGGGCAGCCCCCGGACAATAATGTGCCACCCCGCCATACTTCATCTGACATTCTGGGTCCGTAAGGCATAAAGTGCGCGATTACTTGACAAAGTGGACTTCAAATATAGCTACAAGAACCAACAAACGAAAACCTCCAATCCACAAGCTTGTTACCTGGAATATTTGAACCATGCTGATTGGACTCTCAGATGATCTCCAGGCAATCAGCAATTTTCGATAGACTTCAATTATCATTGTGGAATTGGCAAGATTCCAGGTCGACATCGCCGATCTGCAGGGTACACGGCTACAATATTACCGGTCCCTGAGAGAAGAGAACTATAGTTTGTTCTGGCAAAGAACGAGTGTTGACGAAGCCAGAGAGTTTGGATTTGGATTCGCCGTCAGGAACTCTCTGCTGGGGATGATCGAACCCTGATAACAAAGAAACGAAAGACTGGTCACCCTCTGTCTCCACACCACAACTGTATGTCAATATAATCGCTTTGTGGCTCCACTTTAAGCGCCACTCCAGATACCATGGTCGAGTTTGACAACGAATTAAACTGGTTCATCGACAAAATTCCAAAGAAGAGAACATTATATTACTGAGAGACTTCAACAAGTTGATGGGTAATGACCATGACTTTTTGCCCTCCTGTTTTGGAAACGTTGGCATTAGAAAGATGAATAAGAACGGGCAGCGACGCCTAGAGATGAGCTTGTACCATCACCGATTCATTCATTCAGACAGATCTACAGCATAAAGTGTTTAATGAGGCATCCCCGGTATAAACGCTGACACCATTCGGACTCGATCATTACGATACTGTCTGCCACGAAAAGTATGTTTCTTATCCGTACTTTCCACAGAGCTGACTGCGACGCTGACTATTCGCTGGTGTTTTGAAAAAGAAGTTTCGTCCAAAGAATATTTTCCATTTTAGACAGGAGGTTAAACTACTCATTGACGTCGCAACGACGTTTTATCCAGACAAGGCTGATGAATGCACTTACTACTCTAAACTGTACTCAGGAGAGAACCAGGTGATCAATGATGAACTGAACGTCATTAAAAACCTCCCGCGCATGGTCGAACTGGACGAGAAGCCTACTACAAGACCTCATATTACAGTACTGGGATGAGGGTGCGGTGTTGCAGGACATGAGAGACGCCAACATCGTAACTCTGCTCACAGAGGCTATCACAAGTCGTAGCGCGGGTACCGAACAGAGGGGGCCACAATCTTTATGATATTCTCTGTGGGGCGACTGCAGGAGAATGTCAGAGAACAAGCAAAAGCTCTCTTCCTGGCCTTAAATGACCTTATAATTGCATTCGATCTGGTCAGCAGAGATGGAGGCGTCACAATACTGGCAAATATTGGATGCACTCAAAAGCTGCTAAGCATGTTACTTCTTTCCACGATGACATAAAAGGCACAAAGCAGTACAACTACTGTCCGACCCTTCAAACAACAACAGCGGAGTGAAACAGGATTGCGTACTAGCCTCCCCGCTCTTTGTCACCTTCTTCGCTGTTCGGCATAAGCATGATTTTTGGAAATCCACCGAAGCGATCTACTTTTAAGCGGAATTTTAATGCACACTGATGAACCTGGCACGACTAAAGGCAAAGAGCAAAGTTCTTGACCCAACCATCAGAAAGATACTCTTCGCAGACGATGCTGCCATAGACACTCACACAGAAGCAGAATTACAGCATCTGAATCAGTGCGTTTCTAACTAATCCGGTGAGTATGGTCTGACCATGAGCCTAAAGAAAACAGATGTGATGGTTCAACAACGCAAACCACTCTCAACATTATCAACAACAGCTACGAACTTGATGTAGTCAGTCAGTTAAAGTACCTTGGCGCTTCTATCACCATTAACGTATCGCATGATGCTGAGCTCAACAAGCGGAGTGGAAAGGCATCAACAACTTTCTCCAGGTTATCGCAAATAGTGGAGAATAACAGTATGCTGACTCTGAACGTTAAGATCTCCATTTATATGCCAGTAACACCTGGACTTTGTACCTCTCACAAGAGAAAAGACGGAGCTCCTATCCCATGCAGCGTCTCCGACGCATACTCTAGGTAACTTCGAGTGATTGAGTAACAAACAACAAGGTTATTGAACTTGCAAATATTTTCAGCATGGTGACACTCCTCCGCGAACGTCGCATCAGATGGCTGGGACATGTAGTCGGATGGATGACGGATTGGACCCCAAAGGCCTTCTCTATTCGGAACATGCCTCTGGCAAATCGATCGGACGGCCACAGCTCCAATTCAATGATGTCTGTAATCGCGACATTAAAATCCTTAACATCGATGTCAACGTCTGGGAAGAGCTTGCTATAGACAGTACAAGTTGGCGACACGCTCTGATCACTGGTTTGAAAGCCGATGAGGACAAGATACGCTTGCTAGCTGATGAAAAGCAATCTCGGAGGAAGAAGAAGCATCTCCAAACAAAGCAGACTCAGCTATCACGTGCAGAAAAGACTGACACTCCCGTGAATGTCTACATAGCAACTACATAACGGATGACACCAATATATAGGATCCTACAGTATCAATTCACTTACAATTCTATAAATACCTAGTCATTGTAACCTGCTTTGTAGGAAAGACTTTTTGTCCATAGTGTGAAATGTTAGCATTGAAGCAGTATCTTTCCTTAACCAAGGAATGAATCATCAATGGAAGAGGTAGAATGTAATTTATTTTTTCTATCCATCATATTCGTCATTTACATGTATGTACATTGTTACCTTCTCCAACACACAGCACTTAGGGTAACCATGGTAATCAATGCCAGTATTGACAGTCCAACAGGCAATATAATCGTCAATACTGGAAGTAATATAAATTAGACTTTGTAATAATGTATATAGTACACACCTATATACTTTTCATTCAAAATTTACGCATTAGGCCAAGCGGACATCGGTTATGTTGTACTAATAATCAACTAAGTAACATTTATTGCTAAATACCATCAAACTGTTACTTGCGAGAGCATGCATATTGTCATAACATAATTAAAGGGTTTACATGCATTAATTATAATACTGTTTTTGAAAATATGCCATCATACTAATTGATGGAGTCTGCAAGAGAAGAATATTTCATACTTTAAAAGATTTATTACCTAAGTACGTTTTACGATCAGACAAGCCGTCCATCTTATCTGACAGTGTTGAGACATATGTAATATTTTTACTATACCACAAACCAGTGTGTGTGTGCGCGAACGCGTGCGTGCGTGTGTGTGTGTGTATGTGAGAGAGAGAGTAATATTTGTAACGTAGCTTTAATCTTTTACTTTTTATCATTACAACGTCTGCATTACTGAAGTTGTTTGTGATGTCATTCATTGGGGAATCATGCCGTAGACGTGTAGCTTGAGGTCCCACCCAGAAATATTATCCTGACACTAATGTCGTAATGCTGATTGACATGCGAGGCAGCCACTAGTACAACTTTTATGTCTTTCGTATGACTCAGTCGGGGTTGGAACCCATGACCTTTCACATCTGAGGAAAATGCTGTAACCACTTATGACACCGGAGCGGTTTAAATATCTTAACGCTTCTGACAAAAAAAGTTCCTTTTCCCTTATTTTTTAAAATAGATTTTGTTTTGATTGGATCATAATATGAGTCTATAATTTATAAAAGAAACGCATGCAATCCCAAAGATAGCAAAATCGTTAAATCCCTCAGTACAGAAGCATATGCGCTTCCACTCCATCTCTTCACCGATATCTGTGTGGTGTCTAGCAGTAGCAATTTTCTAAATTTGTACGTAAATAGTTTAAATAACTGATCGAATTATGTTTACCAGGAAGGGTAGAGAATTATAGAAACATCAAGGAAGTATTTTATCCAGATTTACTAATCAGTGACAATATTTTGTTTGGTTAAGATAATGATTCCTATATTTTATATAGACAAATATATACTATGGTATAGTCATTGTTCATTTCAGATACGTCTATATTCATCCAACCTGCACTGGTTACGTACACAATATGCTCAAAAGTTGATTATTTCATAGCGAAATTTTAAAATTTATAACTAACTCGCACAAAAAATACGTCGATATGTTTGACGCCTACATTTCGGGTCCACTTTTCCAGTTCATTTGATGTGAAGTGTTATCTATATCAATATATTACACCCTAATAATAACAACATGCCCCCAGCCACGCAATACGGTGTTATCCGATCAACATTTGCAAAGTTCAGATTAAAATCGACCATCAGAAGGTACAACAATGGTATTGCAAATACATTACTAAATATAAAACAATCTCTCATTTTGCCGAATAAGGCATTTGACAGGATCATCAAGCTAATGCTCAGGTTGAGGTCAGATAGGTTTCTCAGTCCGTCAGTGGAACGTAGCCTCTAGAAATAATGTTGTGTTTGATTCGGGATCGATTGGATCCCCAGTGCAGGTTACATATCATGGGGGAGGTGTAATCTCTGATCGTGGCACTCAAAGGATTATCCAAGCAGAGGTGTTTTGAGTCTTTTGAAGTTTTTGGAGTAGATATTGAGACGAACCAGACATAACTGAGGTACAGTAGTCCAGCTTTGAAGGTACTAATGAACGTACAAGAGTTTTAGGGGCACCACTTGAAAGACGTTTGCGAATAGATCGGATACGTCTCAGCTGAAAATATATAGCTTTGCATATGTTCTTGACATGCTGGTGCAATCTGAGAGTATTTTCCAGAGTAACACCTAGGTTTCATACTGACTCTATGAATTTAATGTTGGTGTTGCTGGTTGATATTTATTGTTTGAGGTAAAGGGCGGGAAAGAGAAAGTCTTTGCGTTGTGATCAGAATGGCCTCAGTTATAGCATCATTCATCTGCTGCTTGTTACATGTCATCCATGATTTTATATCAGAAATGCGCGTCTCTACTCATTGGATGGTAGCATCAACTTGAGTGGCTAGATAATTAATTATATTTTGTGATATTTAAAGTATTCGTCTCTTCGGAATTTAAGCTTTTCAAATATGCTTCTGTTGCAAGTATAACATTTACTTTTTGTATCATGTTATACCGGTTATCAGTGAAGTTATTGTTGCTTTAGATATGCAGGTTTTCCTGGTATTTGCCGATTCTGTGGAACTTGTTTTTGTACTCTACGATTGTTCACTGGTGGAGTGTTCTAAAGTCAAATATAGTTCGCCTTGATGAATATAATGCACTTGTTTCGTATCAGCTGTGTGGTCAACAAATATAATCTTATGCAGGATTTTATGGGTTTTGCCGATTCTGTGGACTCTACTCTTGATCATTGGTGGAATGTTCTAAAATCAAATATTCTTCGCCGTTTTGAATATAAGTCACTTGATTCGTATAAGTTGTGTTGTTAAAAATATATTCTTATGTCCGCTCATGTCTCTCGCAAATGTATAAATGGACTCTGTTAAAATAATGTCTGCGTTACCAATAAAAGCAATAAAGACAATTATATAGGCAGTAGTTCATAAGCGTTCAAGGGATATAGAGGGAGTAATATATGCTGTATGTCATCTTGTGTGTTACAGACAAGTTCGAGTCAGGTAGACGCTCATGTGCTAATTAAATTTTGGAATATGTAAAGGACATTACTGCGGAATTTACAATTAGTGAATTCAGAGGTAACACGCGAGTCGTAAGTTAACATAATATGTTTGAACAAGCGTAACGTGATTGGCCAGAAACATATGTGACTAATAAAAGTGACACAAGTGTTCGTATGCATAACGTCTTTAAGCAAATTCAAGTTGATGAAAGACATGCATACACTGGCGCATTTGTCGCAAAAAAGTTTTAGTGTCAGTTATATTTCTGACACACTTAAAATGATGTTATTATTACTTCCTCAAACTTTGCTATATATTGCGATTCGCTGATGTGCACAGTGTGTGCCCATTAGCTTTGGAACTAGAACAGGCCTCTTATGTGGAGCGTACGGTGCAGATGGAACAGGGCTATCAGGCGGCTTTCCGCTGTTGTGTATATTTGTTTTGTATATCAAAATGTAGAATGGACTTAAAGGTTCTAATTATCTGCACACTTAAACATCCAATTCCTTATCGAGACAGCAACTTAGAAATAAACCAGGTAACATAAGAATTGAGAAAGTGAATCATAAATATGGGTCAGAATGAGGAATCATTCACTGAAACGAAAGACTTCACTTTCTGACTTTGCTCAAAGAAATTTTTCGTATGATGTGAAACGTACTTTCTGTTACTATTCCTGTTACTTTGAAACAACAAATACCGATTGAAAGTTTCCTTTATTTACGATTGATCGCAAAATGTGAACCTGCACAGGGAAATTCAGTATTAGCTGTAAATTAAGTTCAAGCAACGTTTTGATTTCAATTAAACAACATTTGAAACGACTGTAACAATGGCATCACATTTGTACACTGAGTCTATGTAATATCTAATGTTACAACTGTAAAAAGGTAAAACATAAAATACAATCCTTTCACACGAAATAATCCTAGATTCGATAATTAAATAGAATTAATATACTTTGCATGAAGTAATAGCGAGTATATACGAAAGCAAACTTCCATACCCTATTAAAGAAATAAAAAAAACTAGCAAAGCAAACATACAATTGCAGCATTCGATTTACTCGACACTAAACCGAAAAAAATAGGTCGTAAAAGCAACTATGTCAACATCTTTCCAGTGCACTTAATTTCATCCACTGAACGTTTAGGAAAATAAATTAGTTGGAATTAAAGTTTATCTTAGTTTATTTGCTATTCAGAAGCATTGTTGAAGTGAAGATGTGAATTGGGAGGTTGTTGTTACTTCGGAGTAGATATATCGAATATATATACCTGATGGCAATAACGCTGTCGTTGTTTCATGTGTTGAAGGGGACATCATAGTACTTGCTCTTTCTTTTGATCTTGTTGTTTCTTCCGCGTCTTTGACCTCTGGTGTAGATTCTTTACCTATTGCAGAAGAAACATCAAATTGAATGAATATTGAGTACATTTAATGCAGTCTAATGTAATAATTATGTCAAAACGTTCTTGCTGAATATGCACACACACACGTATATATATATATATATATATATATATATATATATATATTAATATGTATGTATGTATTAGCCTGACAGCTTTTTGAGTGTTTTTGCTGCTAAGAAACTTTGTTATATCTAAAATAAATTAGGATTTTTTTTTACCAGGCAAAAGGTTTATTTATGCGACCTAATGCAATTTTCGGAAATATTGTTAATGAACCAGGGAACGAGTTTTGTTTTCAAATGAAAATTTATCAAAACTTCCCAGTAAAATGTGAATGTTGCTGAAATCCATGAGCACCAAATTTCAATGATGTTGAGTGTGGGTATTGAAGTGGCATTATTTATTTTGTGGCGATATTCACGAATTCGCCATGAACTCTTATCGACATACGTGCTTATCATTTATCGTGATTTAGAGAGTGACGAATTGGGTGATAATACTATTAGATTCAATTGAATTTTTATGCACAGCTAACAAAGTTGTCAGCCTTACAAACAGACTCAGTTATTGTATAAATGTGTTTATAGAGACATACCCATACACACGCATACACACATTCATCATACAATACAAAGACATTTGGAGTAGTGTGCGTGTTTCTTCCTCGGTGGACAATCAGCATTAAAGTAGTGTTAGAATTGGTCGACCTGGTGTCATGATGATATGACTGGGTGAGACATCAAGCTTAATGTCTGTGGCATAATGCCCCAGTGCTAGACATCACTATAAACTGCCACACTGCACACATTTAACAATTGTTAGCGCTACGTTAAAAATCCAAATCAGACAAATGACACTTTAAGTGAGAAATACAAATATTGTGTTTGCCTCAATTTTGATGGTGACACATTCCTATCAAGATGTATATATTCATATACTAAAATTTAACTTTACACATTTGCTCTTCAATGACCATGACACTTAACTGTTTTGTATGTGTGTATTATTATCTAGGCGAAGGTAACTGAAATTGCATTAAGTATAGACATGCATGCTAAATTTAACTAGGACATTTGAAGGTGATGATATTAGTTGTAGTAGTAGAATGTATGCTATTACTACGACTACTATTGCTACTTATAACGAAAAAACCTTAATTCATAGTATATATGCATAGTACATCGCATTTAGTTTATCTGTTCATCTTTGCCTAATGCCCAACGTGTGTCGACCGCGCCATTGGCCAAATTGCTTAGAGCATCCACATAGGGATCGGAAAAGCGGGGTTCAACCCCAGTTCGAAGCATATCAAAGACTTCTAGAAATATTACTAGCTGCTGCCGAACATGGCTTTCAGAATCAGGAGGTTACGTTTATGACTGGTGGGCTTGGTTTCAAGTGGTACATGATGTTTGAAACGACCATATTAATGGCATCAAACATCGCTTCATTTATACACTGCAGATAGCATGCTCAAATGTATCATAACAATGCTTTTGGAGTGGAGTGCCCTGTCCATGGACCGCAAAGGCAGCCAACTGAGGATGATCCATGTTAGATTCGGTACATCGGTCTTCTTGTTTTAAGTCCAGAACACTCACGTACAAGTCATGGGTTTAATGCATATGTTGTAAGTATAAAATTCACTTGTTTGTATCATGTGATACCGGTTATCAGTAATGTTATTGTTACTTCAGAACTGCAATTTTTTATGGTCTTTGCCGATTATGTGGAATTTGTTGTTGTACTCTACGCTTGTTCATTGGTGGAATGTTCTAAAATCATATATTCTTCGCCTTTTTTTAATATAATTCACTTGATTCGTATCAGCTGTGTCATTAAAATATATATATTTTTATGTCCGCTCATGTCTCTCGCAAATGTATAAATGGACTCTATTAAAATAATGTCTACTTTACCTACAAAAGCAAGATGGACAATTGTCTATGCTGTAACTCATAAAAGTTCAAGGAACAAAGAGGGATTAATATCAGTTGCCTGTCGACGTGTGCGTTAAGCCAAATCCGAGTCAGTAAAATGTACTTATGTACTATTTAAATTTAGCAATACATAAAGGACATTAGTGTGGAATTTAAAATTAGTATATTCAGAGATAACATTCGGGTCGAAATGCTAACATAATAAGATTGAACAAGTGTAAAGTGATTGGCCAGAAACATTTCTGGCATAATACAAGTGATACATTTATGGCAAACGTGTGCGTGTGCATAATGTCTTCAGGAAATTCAAATTCATGAAAAGCAACCATAAACTGGCGCATTTGTCGAAAATCGCCGAGCTCAAAATCGTATTAATGTCGGTTATATTTCTGATAAAGTTGTCTTTACGATAGATCGCAAAAGGTTAACCTGTACAAGGAAATTCAGTATTAATTTTAAACTGAGTTCAAGCAAGGTTTTGATTTCAAAGAACAATATTTGAAACGACTAAAACAATGCCTTCACATTTGTGCACTGAATATATTAAATACACAATGTTACAAATGTAAATAGATTAAAGATAAAATACAATACTTTAAATAAAATTAATTAAGACGAAGAAAATAGAAAATCAAATAATCATAGATTCGATTTTTATTTAGAATGTTTTTTAATTTTCATTAAAAAATAGTGAGTATATACAAAAGCAAACTTCCATACCCGATAAAATAAATACATAAAACAAGCAAAGCAAGCATACAATTACAACATTTAATTTACTCGACACTAAACCAAACTAAATAGGCCGTACAAGCAGAAATGTATATATGTTTCCAGTGCACTTAATTTCATCCTCTAAACGTTTAGGAAAACAAATTAGTTGCAATTAAAGTTTATCATAATGTATTTGCTATTCAGAAGCATTTCTGAAATGACATAGTGAATTGTTACTGCGGACTAGATATGTCGAATGTAAATGACCTTATGTTACTTTGGACTATATATATATATATATATATATATATATATATATATATATATATATATATATATATATATATATATATATATATATACCAGATGGCAGTAATGCTGTCGTTGTTTCATGTGTTGATGTGGACATCATATAACTAGCTCTTTCTTTTGATCTTGTCGTTTCTTTCGCGTCTTTGACCTCTGGTGTTGATTCTTTACCTATTGCAGAAGAAACATAAAAATTAAATGAATATTGAGTACATTTAATGCAGTCTAATGTAATAATTAAGTCAAAACGTGCTTGCTGAATATGCACACACACACACACTCACATATATATATATATATATATATATATATATATATATATATATATATATATATATATATATATATATATATATATATATTTATATACATTTATTTATATGTATGTATGTATTAGCCTTACAGTTTTTAAGTGTTTTTGGTGCTAATAAACTTTGTTTATATCTAAAAAAAAATTAAGATGCTATATTTCCAGGCAAAGCTTTCTTTATACAACCTAATGGAATTGTTGGAAATAAGGTTAATGAGCCAGAAAACGAGTTTTGTTTTCAAATGAAAATTTATCAAAACTTCCCAGTACAATGTGAATGTTGCTGAAATCCATAAACACTAAATTGCAATGATGTTGAGTGTGGGTATTGAAGTAGTATTATTTATTTTGTGGCGATGTTCGCAAATTGAACTCTTATCGGCATACGTGCTTATCTTTTATCGTGATTTAGAGAGTGACGAATTGGGTGATAATACTACTTAAGGGGAAAATCTATTAGACTCAAATCAATATTTATGCATAGCTAACAAAGTTTTCAGCCATACAAACAGACTCAGTTATTGTATAAATGTGTTTATAGAGACATACCCATACACACAAATATACACATTCATCAGATAATACAAAGCCATTTGGAGTAGTGTGGGTGTTTCTTCCTCGGTGGACAATCAGCATTAAGGTAGTGTTAGAACTGGACGACCTGGTGTCATGATGATATGACTTTATGAGACATTAAGCTAAATGTCTGCAACATGATGCCCCAGTGCTAGTCATCACCATAAACTGCCACACTGCACACATTGAACAATTGTTAGCGCTACGTTAAAAATCCAAATCAGACAAATCACACTTTACCTGAGAAATACAAATAATGTGGTTGCCATTATATATATATATATATATATATATATATATATATATATATATATATATATATATATATATATATATATATAAAGATATATATATATATATATATATCTATATATATATATATATATATATATATATATATCTATATATATATATATATATATATATATATTTGAGACAGACACGAACGCACCTAAGTGCATATTTCGTGACATATATATTACGATTAAAAGCAACTTATATTCACAAAACTGAAATTTGTTTATTTTGTTTTGGTTTTAGAACAACCAGGAAATGATAAAGAGAATCGTACAAATAAACCAACAGAGACCATGATAACTATTTAATGGGAAAATCTATTATATTCAAATGAATTTGTATGAACAGCTAACAAAGTTTTCAGCCATTCACACAGACTCAGTTATTGTATAAATTTTGTATCACCAACGAATCCAAGCGATTTTTCTCCCGACTTTGAAACTTTATGTAGCTAAATGTGTTCCTAATATGCATCATCAGCAAAGCAACACGAGAAACATTTGGATCAATCTATCCTGCTGTTTTCTGTGACATGTTTCAAAATAAATTAAAATATCATATGGATAACAATATACCGCATCACGGATGTATCGGTAATGTTCCACAACTCCTGCTCTAGTTAACAACTGCTATATGATTATCATAGATTAAGTCAAAAGTAGTCGACAAATGACTCAACCGTTTTCCACATTATATTTGAACTAAATCGCAGACCTGGCAGGAAGAAAAATATATTCCTAAGATATTGATTTGATACTTTATTTCGAATTGTTTGTTTTTAGGTTGATGTGAAAAGAACCGTGTGTGGGTGCATCAAATACCCTTTGAATGTTTCCAAAAAAGGAAACGTCAGTGTAAACATATAATAAAGATTGAACAACTTTTATAGTAGAAGGAAACTAATTTTGAAACGACGATAGTAATGGCACCTATTTCAAACATGTCATCGAATTAACGCAGCAATAAAACTATCATTGCTAACTATATAACGTCGAAGAAATGTTATGGGATTATTCTGCTAGTGATTATATTCCGTTTGCGTCAGATCTTATTCATAATGAACGGGGTCATATACGTGGTTTCGTTATCCGGACGTATCTCGACTCTAATCAACGTAGGGGTCGTAGCTTACCTCCGAGTGAACCGTATTTGTGGTAATACTGAATCTTCTGGTATCATTTGTAATTCCACAAATCCATGTTGAGGAACTAACGCCTGATGCTCAGGTACTTCAAGGAAATACATTGATGTGACATGCCAAATGTGATATTGAATGCGTTGTCTAATTCTAGATCTGATCATTAACTATATGTATTGCAGTTCTTCTACTTTTCCTGGCTAAGTATCTGATAAAAGCGTCCCTAGTGCCTTACACGGTCGGTTCTTGTCGACCAGTTATAGTGGAGACATGCTCTGGTATTTTTACTTGTTTTTCGATTACTTACGAGGATTTCATCAATATGGTCCGTATAATTTTATTGTTCTACGCGGGGATCTTCCTACCCGTTTACGTTATAGTGCACTTTCCCCGGGGTTTTAGCAATCCGCAACAACATGTATTGTGCCCTGTGATGTCCAAGTAATCGTTTTGCGACTGTATATCGTTCAACGATAGACTGATCGCGATAAACTTTAGAATATCTTTGTCGAAACAACAATTTACTAGTCCCAATGTTCACTGGTACAATTAATTTGGCCCAGCACGTGGTATTGGATCAACAGAGCAGCACAGCGCAAAGATATCTCAAAAAGAAGCATCTACTCTGCGCAGTGTAGCTATAGGCAGCTTTGATACCGAGTTAGAGTCCTGGTTTAACACTTTTATTACGAAGATAACCGGAGAAGTTCTTCTTAATTCTATCAAATTTTGAAGTTTTAGAATGGCTATAAAACTTATCGATTGTAACGAATATGCCTAATGTTATGAATAAAAACGATTGTGACACTATTTTTTCTTTACAACGAGACTGTTACCGCAGGCAGGACATTTTAGACGTGTTGGAATCAATCGTTTAGAAATACACATCACCAATGAGATAGCCGATCTTACGGGAACTTTATTTGAGGAAATATCTGCATTATCGTATTTTGCATATAATAAATAAATGTAAACAAACACAAAAAAACGTTTCGCGAGTACCTCCAACGATTCTATATGTAATAAGGCCATGATGGTCTTTGGAATACCAATTATAGACCGGCCGTCATAATTTATGTAGATACGGTCGCGTGCTACCCTGCCAGTGGTTTTGGATGTGGCAGACATGGGTCTGTTACAAAGCATATAACGAGACAGTTATGCAGTAAGATTCATTCCAATTTTGAGAAGTCATTCACACTTTTTGTGTTCCTGTTGTATGTTGGCAGATGTATTTTATGATCTACTTGTATCTTTTTCGAGAGGAAAATCATTATGTTTTGGACTGTTCAGTAGGAAAAAAGTGCCGACTAATCGGACTATAATGTTATTCTGGAAGGATGACTAAACAGCTCCATATTGACACCCTCACGTTTCTTGGAGGATCAGTACATTTTCGGTAATGAAATTTTACAAGGAACGTTTCTTTTATTTATGAAATTCATAGACTAGTATTGCGACTACTTTGGATTTACTTCATAATTCTCTTCGTCCGTCTCACAGCTTCATTTAGTACTTTCATAATTAAATTTTTTATTAAATGTTTTTACAAATCTTGTTGATTTAATTATTTTCTGTTAACTACGTTTGTGACCATACAGTCGTAACAATATAATGATTGATATGGAGAACAGGATTTCAACCAAACTATGAATTGCCAAGAGGATTGATGACAGAGTTTAAATTAAACTATGAATTGCCTAGATTTACGACAGAGTTTTAATTGTATACGGCCACGCACATTGGCGTTTTTCAAATGTACTAACACCTCGCGGATGCTTTTGTCGTTTGAGTGATTGAGGGACGGCCCACGTTAGAAACGATTTAGCCTGGGTGGCAGTTAGCGTTTCGATACATCAATTTTTATCACTTGGAAGGGATGGGATTCGGAGCAAAATAAATATTTTACGCTAAATCCTATGCTATCGGGCCTCAACATTGAGAGTGATTCGTGCATGCAACAATATACTTTTAACATGCTAAAAATATACAAAACAACACGCATATCTTATTAAAACAGACTCTGAAGCTAACGGGATTACACTCTGTAACGCATTTTTTCCCCAGGGTAGTAAGTGTTTCTTCGTAATTGCTTGTGCCGAAATAGTATAGAAAATGTCTATTATGTTCCACAAACTTTGCGTGTGCGACCTAGACAGTTCTATTTTGAAATGAACTATTTCCAGTGAGAAAACAAGCGAATTGTTTGTCCGTTTTGCCACATAAAGTAAACAGAAAACAAGGTATGAATGAAAATTAACATGTATTTATACTCAAGTAATACAAAAATGAACACAAAGGATAGAAGTGAGCAGTCTTTCGTGATTTACGATTATACTGTAAATCATTTTCACGAATCAGCCCCCAAATATAGCCTCCTATCATCTTCTCGTGATACTATCCTTAGTATCGGTGATCAAGGTCCGGTACATCCTGGCTGTAGTGCTCGCCTTGCTCCTCCGCGTACGCTTTCATGTTCTTGATTTGATTAAGATGAGCATCAAGGATATGGACTTGGAGGGACATCCTGCAGCCCATTGTGTCGTAGTTCTTCACCATAGTCTCAACCAGTTCCTAAAATCTGTTCCAAGTCGCTTTCCCCGTATTAGAGAGCTTCTTGAGAAATTAATTGCACTCCATGATCTTCTTTATCTGTTATCCGACGACTCCTTATCTAGAGCTTTGACAACTTTCATAAGGCTCAGTTTGATGTTCAGTGGTGGTATCATCATCTTCCGAGGGTCCATCAGTCGCTAACACTTGATGTTGTTCCTCCCCACAGAGAACTCTGTCTGATATGGAAAGTCTCACCTGTGTAATTGCGCTTTAGTGTCGCAAAGGCAACAATAGCAGGAAAAATTGATTAAATCGACAAGGACACCCAATAGGAATTCAACCATTTTTAAGACCTTCCAGCCCTACTACAACCGTCATCATCATCATCATCATTATCATCATTATTTTTATTGTTATTATTATTAGTAGTAGTAGTAGCAGTAGTAGTAGTAGTAATCCTCCCGCAATTAATAATGACAAAGCGCATTCTCAATCATTAAGATCAAACAAAATTGCTATATCAGTAACATATTTTATATATGCACCAGAGTGAACCAAAAGTTATGGCAACACCAGTAAACATCGCCACATGCATATTATTCATAAAGTATTAGCATACATTAGAGGTCAATAGTAAGACACAACCTGATAAGTGCAGGTATATTTGAGTGGTTGAGAGGAAAAAGTGAGACATTTTACAGATCCATAGGAAGAAAGTTAGTAGAAAAGGCCTATAAATAAACGACTAATCCACATGCACAATTCATCGGACAATTGAATGATAGAGATGGGACGAACTAATACATTATAATGTGTAAATCGGTGAGGTGGCTGAGGACATATGGATTATAACATTACAATTCAACATGAATAATAATTCTTGTCTATGACCATACCACTTCAGCATCGTCAGGCTGATACGTTGGTACGATTCGAGTCCGAATCCTACTATGGTATAAGAACAAAGAATATGTATATATATATATATATATATATATATATATATATATATATATATATATATATATATATATATATATATATATATATATATATATATATATATTGTTACGCGCTAAGGCTGGAATTATCAGTAACATGGAAAGAGTGAAAATAATAAGCTTGTAAAACTTAATAAACAATTTATTGAGTACAAATATATTTTTCAGAAAAGAAAAATAACCTTACGGTTTCAAGAATCAATTCCAAACATAATTAAAAATAATTCAAAATATTATCCACTAGAGAAATGGCAAAAGTCCTGATAATAAAATGTCCAAATAGTTCTAAGTTCGAATTCCAGCGAAATATCCAAGATGGATGACGATGTCACTTGATTTAGTCAGTTCTTGTAAATAAAATATCTTTGAGCACAACTCTTTCACAGATAAATAATAAAATAATTCCTCTTGATCCAAACGAATTGACACAATTTCCAGTACCAGATAATTTATAATAACTCAAAAAGACACAACTTAATATTCTAACAGCCCAAATCTTCTACTGATTTGTTCGCTCTAAAACATAATTTATATAGCTGTTTTAACTTAAACAGGAAAGGGTCACGTGATCTTCTAGAAACTATCAGATCAAATTTACGTTCAAAGAATCAAGTACACACCTTATGACCAAACTAAAATAGAAAGATGTTTGTATAAAATCTCCATTTTGGGCTTAGAACCATCCAATCATTTTAAAACTTGTTTAGAACTCTGAAACCAGGTCAGAAATGTGGTCACCAACTGGTGTTCACTCTGTAAAATACAGGTCATCCCCACCTTCAATGAATGAAGCTTAAAACTTAAAATGCCAAATTTAAATCTAAGAAACAAACAAAAATAAAAATATGACATATATTAAATATACGTAACAATTGAACAGTGTAAATGAACTGAATGCATTTCAGGAAATATATTCATTATGTGGACTTTAGTCTTAAGTTTTGTTAGCCTGGTTTGCTATAATGTAGGATACGTTACACATGTTTACATTACAGAATTTAGTGTCTTAAAGATGCATCATATTCTAGTGCAGAATATTAATTCCTTTCTGGGGAGTGTGAATCCTATAGAATTCTGAGATATGTAAATTGCACAAATTTGAATAAGTTATAATGTAGTATTTGCCATGTTTGAATTGACGTTGCGTAAAGATTTAAATTCCTTAATGTACGGCTAATATATCTGTGCACAATTGCGATCAGCTGGTAATCAACGTCATATTGTTTACAATTAACGTTTACTTCACAGGTTCGTTCGATTTTAGCCATTATCCTGTCCTTTTCATTGGCAGTGTGCTAGAGTAAACAAGCACAAGACTGCATAGGTATATGTTGTGGGGCATTCATAATTCAGGTCTGGTAAGGGTTTATAAAAGCCAGTGTGACGCCAAATAGCATGTAAAATTACTAAACGGGAAACATATGTCTTTCGTACAAAGTCTTAATATTTACTTCAGAGAAAGTTATATTGTTGTTTATGTACGGTGCATTATTTGTATAAGCAGGACACCTCGTTGACTCCGTCACAAGAGACAGAATAAAATAGAAGTGTTTGAAAGTCCCAAAATCGACAAGATACTTTTTATCTCACGTACCGTTTCAATTGTAAAAGATGTTCCCAATGGCTAGGTGCAAAAAAAGCTCTAAAGCTTTTTCGAATAAAAGGATAATCTTATATTTTCTCATATGCAAAATATGACAAAATTTAAAACAAATAAAGATCTCAAGTAGATTAAGTAAATACACGTACTGGTTTATTGGTGGTGCACTAAAGACATAACATAAGACACCGGTTATAACATCTGCACACGATAAGGAGTGTCCTCTCACTTGTATTTTAGTGGTACACAAAATGCATAATGCACGCATAACGTTTGACTGCATGTATATTTAGCTAGGTCTCTGTCTGACCAGATCTTTGATTTAATTTGATACTTCGATCTAAGTAAAAAAAAACTGTAAAGACTACATGTTTCTTTTTCAATTCAAAACTCGTGCATATCAGGCAATTATTATAAATATGTTATGCAAAGAATTTTCGAATCTAATGATGGAGCTGACATTTGAAAGTCAATCCTAAATTTAAAATTCTCGTTGATCAAGACCATCGCTTGATTTCTTGTTAAAACTATCAGTGTAAGTAACATTTTGAAAATAAACTATGAGTAAGCATTTTAACCAGTTGTTATTTGCAAATATCTACAAGCATTTTATTTCCATTCTTCAAGGTACATTGGTAAATTAATGAAGTGTGTTTACTAATCATTCTCTACCTGAAACATCCTTCGTCATAACACGTGATCGATTCCATTATATCGTGATGCACCGAGACAGAAAAATACAATCCTTAATTTAAGGGAATTCTCTCAGAAAACAAAACAAATACAATCAAAACCAAAATGATATTTGCATCAACATTTGTTGATAAAACTACTACTATTACTACTGTTGCTTTTATTTGCAATATGTATTAAGAGTGGATTTCTCCCCCACTTCTTGTTCCAATTATTGGCAGTGGTTGTAGTAAGATATTGATATTAGAAAGGTGAATCTCATTTGAAAACTTCTGACAATATATATATATATATATATATATATATATATATATATATATATATATATACTATTTGTTTTATTAAGATTTTTAATTTAGCTTTTAACAATTTAATTTGTTGCCGAAAAATCCATATTCATGTTACGGATATATTTCGTCAACAAATTTTAACTAATTAATGGGAGTCACGTAGGTGTCATATTTTCATCTCTCTAGTGAAACGTCACTGAGTCAGGATTCCATGTGTACCTACCAGACATACACGCTACGAACATCTTCTGCGCTTTGGCCCATGCAGGGATAAATTCTAGTGCTATTATTCCATTACTGGTTTTCAAGAAGCCTTCATCTATAGGTGTTACTTTTATTGTCCTAGCTAGAAAAAAAAATATATGTTCAGCGCAACATTGTATATACTTTCATGTGATCTAAAAAATGTTGAGCAGGTCCATATAACAAGCTGCATTGATTTTATATAACTGTCCGATATTGCTATGAAAAGAGTTTTTACCCTGAACTAAGTACCTGATGAAAAATCTTATACCATCTGAAAGCTCAAAGATGTTTCACCGTATCATAACAAATGTTATATTTAGTCTTCTGCCGACGCCGCACCACACGTCATTACCATAAACAATGAATTTATCATAATTTACCTCATTGAAACTCAATCTCTTTCAGAACACTAGGTGAAGTACTAAATAATTACTAAATCATAACTCTTATCTTCTCTAGGAATATTTGCTCTCTAATTTGTCAGATGTCAAATCATACCATAATTACAGGTTGTTTTCAATATAAAAAAACAATAGTAATGCAATATGAACATGGTGGTATGTAATCACTGAAAGTTTATACCCACATTCAGAACTATTTCGAATTACGAGATCTCGTACAACGCTAGTCCACCACGATCGAGAACTGTTTGAGAATACGAAATTGATTCCATTTCCAATAAATGTTGTAGGTGCCTTGCCAGTCTTTGGGCAAATTCTGATTGTATACACCCATTGGCCATTATTTAGACTCTCCTCAAGGTACAGATCTTGACCTAAAATGAAGAAAAATCAAAGGCAATCCGGATGTCATTATGTGAAAGGAATTTTGCGATAGATATGAAAAAGTTATACAAATAGCTGATACTTAATTAAATATAGAGATACGATTGTATGTCTTGCCATTGTCCACCAGTTGTGATGTGATGTTCATGATTCTTGGTTTCTATGCATAGATACACTTAAGTATGATACTGTTTAGTTACGAGATTTTCACAACAATACCATTTATTTTCCCGATATCATATTTCAGAAAACAATAAACGGCCAATTAAATAGTGTCAATCTCTTTCACGTCACTAAGATAACGAACATGTTGTCATAATGGTATTGTTGTAAAAGAGGATTATCGTCAAAGGCAAAAGGTAGTTTTGATGTTTTACTGTAGATTTCGGCAAAACGGAAAAGATTATAGGATCGTTATTCTTTCAAATCATTACGAAGTTTAACAAGTGTGTACAGATCATCTTAAAAAAGAATGAATGGAGACATAAACATGTACACCTTTTCTTCAATTATACTGCGTGAAAAAAATGACGCATTATAATCATTCGGGATATAGCAGATTAAAGAGAAGAAAAGGTGTATATCAAATTGTATGTAACTTCAATATAAGGGAAACTTACCATTCTTAGATTCACACAGATGTGGAAAACTGTCTGAGCAATTTGTTACTTTCATTTCATATTCTCTTCCCTTAGTAACTATTAAACAACCACTGCCATATAGCCTCTGATATCACTTGATTACATGGAAACTACAAATATATATATATATATATATATATATATATATATATATATATATAGATATATATTTATATACATATATATATATATATATATATATATATATATATATATATATATATATATATATATATATATATATATATATATATATATATATATATATATATATATATGGATATAGATATAGATATAGGTATAGATATACACACCTGTCTGCATGATAGATAAAGGCAAAGCAACGGCTGACTTTGTAGTTTTATAGACAGATAACCTCAGAAGGTAAGTATTATCTCTCAAACTTGACTCTGGACAAAAGTATACACTAAGGAAATAACATAATTGGATAAACTAAGTGCCATTATACCTATCTCTTCTTGTCATATAATGTGTCATACAACCAATCTGATTTAAATACATCAAGTCAAAAGAAAACTACAACTGGGTACGTACAGATATACATCTATTTATCCCATTTACACACACACACACACACACACACACACACACACAAACACACACACACACACACACATACGTGTATTCAGATACTTGTGAGGACCTTGACATATTACTACATTTCGAGGACCATGAGAAGGAATGGAAGTATATGTTAGAAATTTGAAAGTAAGCTTAACTGTAAGATAGGCAATATCTGTATCACTTCATTTTTGCCATATACTTCTTTATGCATTATGAGGACTATTCTGACTTTGCCATCATTGTGAGGACGTCATTCTGAGGACTAATTTACACACTATCAAAGACTACCATCAACCTGAGAACCTGAATATTTTTTATTCTTTTTATTGCACCTGTCTTGTAAAAACATAAGAAGATATTTAAAAGTTTAAGAACAAATTTATCTGCAACTAAAACTACAGACAGACAAATAGATACACGAGCTTAAAAGTTCAAATCTCATTAAAATATTAGTTTTAAGTTCATTTTTAATTTCATCTATTAATATAAAAAAATGTGATTTCTAAAAATGTAGGTTGAAACCAAAGCAACTAAAATGCCATAAGGCAGTTGCCTAATGCAAATTCACTGGAAATGAAGTTGCCTTTGGGAAATCTGCACTTGACTCATTATATGAAAATAGATCACTACACAAGTTTAAATATTCTGCAGAATAAAACGGGAAGTAAAGGAAATTGTGTTCCATTCAATTTAGTTATTTTTCTTCTTCTTCATGTTTTTATTTGATTATGCCTTAAAATCATATGTCCATAATTATCAGTTATCAAAAAGTGTAAATAACAAATGAAGATAAAATATGTATGTGGGAAGGAAAGGAAGGGTTAGAATGCATATATATGCATGTGTATATGCATGCATAAATATACTATGGTTTTTAAATATTTAGAACTGAGAGAGTATAGATGGGGGCGGGAATACATTGAATTGAAACATTAAATATTTTGTCTTCTAACAGGTTAATTTGACTTGTTTTTGGAACCGTTATTAAATTCAGTTTTATACGCTATGATATGCTAACAGATCAATATGTGCAGTAATGAAAGCTAGACTTTAATAATAATATTTTGTTCTAAAATCTAAATGTTTTCATAACACTGCCTTATTCATTTGCTTAAAAAAAATTATCTAGTCACCGTGATGTCTGCGATATGCATTTAAAATCTCTCTGACGAGTTGAAGTTGGAAGAGTTAAGTACACTTACTTCAAATTGTTTACTTTTTTTTCAAACAATAAAGAGTTATCAGCATTCTGTAATTTGCAGGTAAACAATCATAGAATAGATTATACACATCGATTAGGTTGCATGTGTTTAGGTTGATTTATTAGGCATTTAAAGGAAAAGAAATAGAATTTTCGTATTGCATGTCTAAATAACATCAGTTTTTGAGGACTGAATCTGGGTTGCATTTTACTTAACACATTAACCTCTGGAGGATTTTTTCTGTTTTCGCATGCAATGCGAGTTGCAAACACATTTTGGGGATATTTCTGAATACATCCTAATACATCGACTTCCAAGCAATATTTTTTTTTAGAAAATAGCTAGTTGCGCTAAAGAAAATGTTTTTTTTGCATTGGTTAGTTTGCTGGCGTATGAGCAGAAGGTGAAAAAAAGGACTCTTTTTGCTTAACGGACCCATAATTTTCGTATGGAGAAGACTCTTTATTCAAAATGTCCACCTTATCCTACTTTTTAGCACAGGTTCACCTGTCTGTTCGCGCTTCAGATTTGTCTGCCGTAGATCTGAGGCCATAAAGTCTAAAATATGGACACAAATTTGGAATCCACCATGGGCGAATTTGGGGAGAAAAAAAAAAACGTGTCCAAAAACTTAGGGTTTTTTCCCCTGTATTTGGTAATGCAATTAAAATGTCCGGATTGTTTGCTATCATTGTAGAGCAACATGTCTACTTTTCTATAATACCACCCACTTTAGTGTATCATGCATGACCTTGACGCTACAGACATTGGAGGGGCCCCGAGTGGCGAATGGTCTAAAGCGCTCTCCGTTACAGATCCCTGCCGTCTCACCTCTGTCTGCGTGGGTTCGAAACTAAGATTTGGATAATGTAGTTATGTGAAAAAGCTCGCCAGTAGCTTCTCGTGGATCGGTGGTTCTTTCCGGTATTTTCCTCCATCAATAATACTGGCCGCCACGTATAGCCTATCGTGTGCTGAAAAATGGCGTTAAACCCTTAAAAAAATACACAAAAAAGCAGACACTGGAAGTATGCTACTACCTCATGCCCTGCAAAGTCGTCGGTAGGGGTTAATGTGTTAACAATCATTTTGAAGAGAAAAATGTTCACGCAATGGCTACATTTGTAATTCATGTGCATTGTTGATGCACAAGTGATTAAATACGCATAGAATATTCAGATTTTGTGGTATCATGTAAAGTGACTGTTTAACACAATAAGCCCTGGAGGGTTTTGCTGTTTTCGCACGAAATGCGGTTCGGAAACACATTTTGGGGACTATTTCTGAATACATCCAAATACATCGACTTACAGGCAATATTCCATTAGACAAATGGCTAGTTGTGCTATAAAAAATGTTTTTCATTAGTTTGCTGGCGTATGAGCAGAAAGCGAAAAAAAAAATTAAAATTATTTATAAATGTTTTTTTCTTAAGGGACCCATACTTTCGTATGGAGAAGACTCTTTATTCAAAATGTCCACCTTATAATACTTTTTGCACAGGTGCACCTGTCTATGGGCGCTTCAGACCGGTCTGCCATTGATCTGACGCCATAAAGGCTAAAATCTGGACACAAATTCGGAATCCGACCATGGGCAAATTTTGGGTGAACAAAATGGGTCCAAAAACGTAGGTTTTATTTCCTCTGTATCTTGTAGTGCAAAGCAAAATGTCCAGATTATTTGCTATCATTTTAGAGCAACGTCTGTCTACCTTTCTATAATACCACCCATTAAGTGTATCATGCACGACCTTGACGCTACAGACCGTGGAAGTAGGCTACTAGCTCATGTCCCGTTAAGTTGTCACTAGGGGTTACTGTGTTAATATTTAAGAAGATTCATTTCTTTAAATTATGAACTGGAATCTCAAGGTTCATATTCTTACATATTAAGGGACCCCGAGTGATCTAAATCGCTCTCCGTTACGGATCACTGCCAAATCACCTCTGCGTGGGTTCAAGTATAAGATTCGACTAATGTAGTCATGTGATAAAGCTTGCCAGCAGCTTTTCGTGGGTTGGTGGTTCTTTCATGTGGTATCCCCCTGAGACAAGAAGAATGTTGGCACATTAGCACATTCTAAGCTATTTACATATCTAGTTTAGTATTGGAATTGGCTTGCATCACTACTGGATATCATTTGAAGAGAAAGTCAACTGCAATTTTAGAAAAAAGAGAGCGAGAAGATATGCAAATTGAGTTATGTGCATGTGTACGATCTGGATATTTATCATAGCTTTAAAAAAAAAATCAGTCATATCACTATAATGTTTGCAGCATGGCAGTATATAGTGTTGTCTAGCACTTGGGTATCATGCTGCTGTCCTACCAAGACACATTATCCTAACACTAGGATAACAAGTGCCAACATTAAACTCTTACCGCCGAGTATCTATCGCATGTCTTTGGTATATGACGACCTGGGTTAGAACCAGCACCCCCACCCACCCCAATCTAGGACTAACGCTCTTGCCACTAAGCCACTGGAGTGGTCTATAGGCAAATGAAAATAATATATTTAAAAAAAGAGATAAACAACAGAAAAAAAAGAAAAATGGAGAAATGCAATTTAGATTTAAAATTTTAAACTGGAAAGTGAATAGCAACCCTTCCTTTACATATATGCTTGTGTTTTGATGCTATCATAAATAATAAGTTAGTATAAATTGCCAGATAAGAGGAAGTATATCAATATGGCCAAGGCAGCATTGAAATGTATTTGTACAAAGTGTACTTATTGGCAAAACTAATAAAATCCACACTTCATCCTCCTTGTAACAGTGTTAATTATGATGTGGTTAAGGTACATATCTTGAGGCGTGACGAGTTGGTACCTGATGTTTATGAACAAGTTAGACAATTTTTCAAAATGGAAATGGGATAAATCTATATTGCAATGAGAAAGTACATGCTATTTCTGACTGCCAAAGATTGAAATATAAGCAACATAATAGAGACAGACTATCCGAAGGCTCCTATATTAGGAGGCCAATGTCACAGTCCTGTTCTGAAAGCAATAAAGTTGTTGGATCAAACAAATCAGTCTGATTTTATGATTGAGAATTATAAGCCATTTATGTTGAAATGTTCTATATCAACTGTGAGCAATTCTAACGAACCTATCACAATTAAAATATTAATGGACACGTGAGCTTTACAGTCTTTTATTAGCAGGTACATTGCCTGTCTCTGGGCACAACTCTGGTCAGTGTTCTTATTTAGGATGTAAAAGTCAGGCTTTGCTTTTTTTCTCCAGTGTATTGAACTCATCACCATTGAATTACAAAATGCAGTGATCCACCTACTGAGCTGCTATGGCCACCTACCTAATACTGTTTGAAACCAACAAATTAAAAATAAAAAACAGTAGAAAGTTGAGAAGAAAAAGAAAAAAAAAGACATTAAATGGTTAGACTGCATTATAATTTAATTGAGCCAGAGATTAATGTATGAATATGACACATATTTCATTGCATAAAGTAAATGTTCATCTCCAAAAAATATTTAATATAAAAGATGCAACCCAAATAAGTCATATCAGTCATTATGTATGTCATTTTTGAATAAATACGAGAAGCTGGCCACAGCCTGCATATTAAGTCCACTTGTGAACATTCAAAATGTTGGTTACAATGGTATTAAAGACAAATAAATTAAAACAACTGTACCATTGAGGGTAATGAAAGGATGTTCATGAATAACAAAACATCGACTTCCATCTAAGGTGGAAGAGTATTGACAAAAATGGCATCACAGGAAGACATGCAATACTGCAGCATTGTTATACGAAAACATCATCTTATTTATCATTAATATCTGCATGGACAATCTCAATTATAAAAAGATAAGGTAATTCCTTGTTCTAACCTTGATGAAACATCACACTGTCAATTTCTTCTTGGAAGGAACATGAAGAAGCAAGACAATTTCGTTCGCAAAGTGTAAATGCATTTTAGTAATTCAAATAATTTTATCTTTACTTATTCAATGAAAGAAGCAAACACAATTTAAGTTAGCTGTACCATAATTCCAGTTAGATTTTCCCCTCGAGTCCAAACAGTTCAGAATACTAATAATAAATGAGAAATGATAGCAGACCTTTGAACACATTCAAAACATGAGCTAAAATGCAACTAAAAAATGTAGACGTGGCATAATCTCATTGATAGACCTTTTAAACATATGACCAATACAACTGTTACATAAACCAGTTCATCTGAAAGAAGTTATTAAGTTTTGCATTCACAAATATCAGACAAACTTAATTTGGAGAAAAGACACTGTACTGTACTTGCATTTACAGGATGCAATACCCCATTTCAAAACTGCATTATATTTCTTACCCATGTAAACATGTATGTACTATGAGTAAAGAAATTAAAATCCAAATTTCATAATTGTAATTGTAAAAACTTTTTTTTAAACATCATGTTAAGAAACCACAATGACTAATTATCATACTGAAGTAATCATGATGTCAGAGACAACACTATTTTCTGGGGCAATATTCAAATATATATTTTTAAAACATGGCAATATATTTCAATATTTCTTAATGAGTGACAAATATCAAAAGGACTTCACTGCCTGGAAAATATATTTGCTTAAGTAAAATATATTTAAAAAAGCAAATAACAAAACTGTACATCCGAACACAAATTTAAACTTTCATGGCTTGCAGACTTGATTTTAACCTTTAAAAATTAGGTTAGTATAAATTGCCAGAGAAGAGGAAGTAGATCAATATGGCCAAGGCAGCATTGAACTATATTTGTACAAAGTGTACTTACGGGCAAAGTGTACTTTGGTGGTACGCCCCCAACGGGGTCTCAAGGGGCAACGCCACTTATCAGGGGGTTCCGGGGGTCGAAGACCCCCGACTAAAAATGCATTTTTTCACGCATAAAAATCTGCCCCTGGTGCAACTTGTGACCATAATATGTAACAAAAAAACATTTGAAAAACTAAAAAACTTACAAAATATCTGAATAATTTTTCAATATTTATTGTCACATGAATTTGTTCTCCAATACTATTATTACTTAATTTGATTCATGTGCATGTCAATGGCCACATCGTAATTAAGTCAATAAATAGTTATCATTTGCTGCCAACATATACTTTTCTCTTTTCATAACAAATATGTAAAATAAACACCAAAATACATCATCTATATATACAAATAATCTCATATATTCACTTGTCTTTCTGTCCACTGAACACAACCTCTTGATATGCCAGTTGAGCTCTTTTTGCGGGTTTAAGATAAATTTCTTTAGTCTTACTTTTCATCACCAATGATTCTGCTGACTCAATGTGCATTTGTTTCTATTCCTTCTCAACGAGAGCTTTTCTCATTTCCAGCTCTAGCTTGTATTGGCGACATGCAGTGCACATATTCTGACAGAGGGCTTCATTTTTTTTTCCGTATGCAACTTCAACCACGACTTCTGTAATGTATATATTGCAGTAGGCACAAAATGCCAGTCCTCGAGCATTCAGTTTTCTTACAAACTGACCAACTAAATTTCCGTCGACGATTCGCTCCAGCTATTTCTATCCGTTTTCTTAAAACCTTTATTAAACATTTCGTATCATCGTCTCTCTCAACAACTAAGGACGCCATTTTTGTTTGCGAGCACGCTTCATCTTTCTATTACCATCAGTTTCCTTTACACGAAGATTCATTGGATGAATTTAAACTTTTGACCAATCAGAATACTCTTTACGAGAGTTGCGGGCTAACCAATATATGGAGCGAATACATTACAAAGGTTGTTGTGGAATGGGACTGAAAAGAACCGTTAAAAACCGGGAGAAAAAAAACGGATCGGACATTATTTTATAAAAAAACGGACTATATAAAAAAAATCGGATTCAAGTCAGGAGAAAAGCGGAATTCCATTTTAAAGCGGAGAAAAATCATGTCTGGGCCTGGATGCAAATTAATCAAATGACCAAACTGAAATTGAAGAATACATCATAAACACAACTGGAGAATATACCCTATTTGTTGGCCTATACGTCACTATGGAGCTTACGTCAACTTAGCCAGTTTCTGTCCTTCATTCATAAACAAGTAGATGCCAGGTATAAGACGAGGCTAAAGCAATACCTAAACTTTGTTTTTTGTCAGTTTGACACAAGCATCATGAATTTTATCCAAGCTTTAACTCCACAAATTTACAGGTCAGCACAATTAAATGGAGCTAAAAGTACTTAATTTGCTTGACAACAAATATCTAAAACAATAGTGATACTATTAGCCACAAATGACCTGACAATTTACTGAGTTACAGATAGGATAAAATTTGTGATGCTGCATAAAATGTACTACAGCAACTTCTGTTTTCAGGAATTTTACACTGTATGCATAGCTGCCAACCCGCCAGGCTCGCAAATCGTTAAAATGGTGATAACTGGTACCATATTCACAATATCCTATGGGTAGCTTCCAATTTGATCTGGTCTGCCGAACACTAAGCTCACACAGGTTTCAACTAGAATGACCTGACCCAAGCATGAGTATATTTGATTAGCATGTAATTAACACTATAAAGCAATTTTGTTTTGAGACAATGGATACCACAATTTAGACAAAAAGGATTTGTTGACACAGTGATATCAAGTGGTGCATTGCCTTTATACAGGAGTATGATCACTATTGTCATCTAACTTTTAATACAGATTAAAATTCTCTGGAAACCTCTCATATCAGAACATATTATATCACAAGGTACAATAGAAATGGATTGAAGACCCGTCTTTGTCATGGATATTCATTTTCTAACTTATCTATTATATGTAATCAAATTACTAGTACATGCTGCTTTTGCACAATTACATAAGATGCACCAGAATTTAATACTTAAACACATGTATATATTTTGAAATCCTTCTAATATTGGCTTCTAACTTTTTGAATGAAAAATAAATTGAATGGCAAATTCCATACACAACTTGATTAAGAGTGTAAGACAAAGACCAGACTTTATGATTCAACATTATGGACTTATAGGCCAGCAAATATGTATTATCTCTGTGAAATTCTTAGTTCTTTACGTTTAACATCGAAGGTTTACAATTAGAATATTTTATAAAAAATTTGATTTGGATCCATGGACGCCTTGCTAGAACAGGCTTCTTTCTCTTGACCTCGTCACATGCTGCTTTTCCTGGCAGTGAAGCCGTTCTAATGAACTGTCCCAGTTGTCTTTCGACAGCTGCCTTCTCCTCCATGGGCCCACGGTACCCTTGCCGTTTTTTTCTTCTCTGCTTTGAGAATTGATTTGCAGCTTTTATCTACAAAAAAATATTCCCTCTTAATTTTGGATGTTATATTCACCAGACATTGATACTATTTTAACTAGGAATTATTCAAATGTTTACCATATAAGCAATGTAAAGAAACCAGTACTGCCAATACGAAACATTAAATTTAGAATCTCGATTTCACACTAACAAATATATTAGTGCAACATACTATTTAGTTTGCTTTCACAGCAACAGCTACAAGTGAATATCATCTACAAACCCAGTAAACATTAGGTATTTAACCTCAGCATTACGGCCATATAGTATCTGAACTCTAGTCAGTGAAAGAAAGAAACAAGTTTAATTGTTAACATTCTCTAGATACACATCAAATCACAAAAAGGATTACGTTGCCATTAACAAAATATTAATTACATATACTGAAACAATAAGTTTTGACATAAAAAAAGTTAATGTTTTGGGATCACTGATTTTATTAAACAATCTTTATAGTACAGATGTTAGCATTAACAGTAATTTATTTTATTTTTATGTGAAAATCTTGTAGTTTTGTAAAAATATATTTCTATCGGTGCAAATACACTACGTCACTAATTATGTTTCATGTGGAGAAATGTATTGCATATCTTGTTTATTGTTGAAAATGTTTGCTAGGTTTTTTCTAACATATCTACGAGATACGTTCATGCTTTGTTTATTATCGCTAATTTAAGGAGTCTACAGGTTATTCATCATATATATCAAACAGCATTTCAATAAAATTCTCTAAACTAAGCTGAACACAAGACGAGAATGATGCTGCACAGGTGAGACATGAATTCGATATATCTTTCTCTTTTGTGCAAACACCAGCATACAATGGATCACAAGCAAATAAATATGTACAGAACACGTTAAAATCTTTTGAATACATGAGCTATAAAGAAATTATGGCAACATTTTAATGTCAAATTAGGCAATTTCGCTGTTCAAGTTTACAGACATGTTATAGTCAATTAGATTAATGTCATTAAAGATAGGCCATCAGTGAAACCAGCAACAAAAAAAAAAAATTAAAGCCAAATGCATGGGCAGGCATTCTGGATAATATTACAGTGACACTCCTGTTCATCTGGCAGCCATATTGGAGGTCAGAATTGTGAAATTAACATATAAATACTACATTCTGCTTCTAACATACTTGCAGGAGCAAAAAGTTTTTTAAAAAAAATTAGCAATCCATTTCAGTTCATATTTCCAAATGTTTTGGAACAATCTACACAAACTGGGCAACTGACCAAACGTTTGTGTGCCTAGCTTTAAAATTACATACCTATGTATTGACTATATCAAAACATAAGTGTTGGAATAAACAGCAGACATTACAATTTGGAAATTACAGGTCAATTACATCTGCACAGCAGTTGAAAACAAGGACTACACAAACAACTGACACTGTTAGATTTATGAGTAGTTTATGTTATGTGTCATTGGTTTTCGTGCTTAAACATACCTGATTGCGAGTCCTTTGCCTGTTCAAACTAACAATAATGGAACATGGGATGAAGAAGAAGAAATGTAAATTGTGCAGACCCCCACCCCACCCCCAAGTATTTCTTGCAAGTAAATAAAAGTGTAGCAAGATAAATAAAAATGTTATTTTTACAAAATTCCTAATGAAAGTGTCAATAGTCCAGCTCTTTTAAATTAATTACTACTTGTCCCTACTACGGCAAATTACCCTGATTGTATTCATTAATTATACTCAGTTTGATACTACCGACACCACATCCTAACATAACAAATATATTAAATGCAGAAAATTACGATACCAAAGATATATCAAAGCAGCTTTCGATTTAAATGCAAACTATATTAATCTGAGTTAAATATTGTATATTTGTTGTACTGGAGATCTATGAAAATGAATTACATCAGATTACAAGAAACACAACACAACTAAAGAATCTGAAAAAGTGAATTGCATTACATAATACATATTGGTAAAGTTTAAGCAATGTTATAAATGAAACTCAGATTACAATCAAAATGTTCACTCTGTAACAATGTCATTTCAATGCAACAAAACTGTAAAAATTACCTTTCTCCATGGAAGTCCTGGGACATCATAACTAATTTCTTCCCCTTTGGAAATATCTCTCACTGCAAACATGCAAAGATGCGGACACCCATCCAAAGGTAAAATGCCGATCCCTGCATGTGCCATGGCTCCAACTCCTTTCTTTACCATTCTTCCAATGGAGAATTTTTGATTTGTTGCATCAACACTGTAGAAATAGGATAAAGGTGTAAAAATATCCTTTAGTAGCATCTGTAGTCAATAGCAGGTCAAACACAAGAAAATTATTAAGGAAAGTGTCAAGAATTGGAATTACATTAGACAGTTTCAAAATGCAAAAGTTATGTCATGGATAAACAGCAAATTAGCCTTTAATGATAATAATTACTATTGCTTATAAAAGATCACTGACAGTTTGCTTTGATATTTTCTAAGGTCAAAAGCACATCAGATCAATTAGGTTATATTAACTACCCACAGTGGCTAATGCTAAATCGGTTTTGGTTCAGCTGTACAGTTTTTCAACTAGCTTGTAGGCGAAAGAAAATGACAGTGTACTTCCAAGAAGTATACCTCAATGTATTATTTACTCGAGGTGTGACAGTTCAATGATAAACAAAAATACCAAAAAAACTGTATCCTTAATATAAATCAATGTACACCTCTCTCTTACTAACTCGGGCACATCAGGGTTTAAAAATCATTGATGACACTATAAGTGAGAAGAGTCATTGAGGGACCTATAAAAAAAATCAATAAAGGGATCAACATAAACACAAAAGAGAGGTTGGTTGGTTGGCAGATTATGGTGTTGAATACATAACTAATAATTACGTGGAGATTAACTGTGATCAAATATCTCATCATAACTGTGTAGTTTGCTTATTTTTTCCTCATATAGTAACTTTAATTTCTGGATAAATTACAATATATTGAGATTGTCAAAAACATTATTCCACATGGTTTCCATTCGTTTAACATGTACCACTTTACACATTGTGTACGTCACTAATTTCTGTGTTGAACTGGATACTTTTTAGAGTAAAAACAAAAACAAAAATCAACAAGGGTTAATCATTACATAAATGGATTTAATGGGTCTATAAATTTGAAACAGCATAAATTAAAACACGATATAACATGCAGTTTGTGGTACGTTTGACAAATTACAATTCACTTTTGTTTGAAATAATCATTTATTTTTTTGGTGATTAACTCTTTGATTCCTTTGCGCCAAGCAAAATCCCTCAGATTTCTCAACTGCATGATCTTTATGTAGTCAACATTTTGGGTATCTTAAATTTTATTGCAAAATAACACTTTTGATCAAAACAAAGCCAGCAGGTAATTACGTATAGCGAGTTGTAAGAGTAATCTAGAGTTATCAAGGGAGTGGTGTACTTGTCATTTTGATTACATCAATGCACTATAAAGTACATATACAACACTGTCTTCTCCTTGTATGTAAAAAAAAAAAACAACAGAAAACTCGCAGCTGATTTTCACGATATAGCTTTTCTCTCTGGTAACCTTCTTTATACGAAATAAGTTGTCCCTGATATTGTAAAATGTATTCATCTTTCTTTACACTCTTTGCAGCAAACACACCATGTCCAATGTAAAGAATGTAAATGCATGTCTCAGTTAACAAAGGCAAATTATGGTCACTAACAAAGTCAAATCTGTCACATGAAATGCTTAATAATTATTTTAAATAACTGTACAATCCATTATGATGCAGTGAATAACACTAAACATAATGCAGCGATTGAACAAAAAACAAGTCATTTGGCAGTACAATTGGTGTCCAGCACACTATAAAAAATGTGGATGTGCCCAAGACTTATTAATATGATTTATCATCTGAAGAAAATGATGCAAATTGAAGGCCAGGTTTATAGTGATGTTCCATGTTCACCCAATGACTTGCCTGAGACTTGTGTAGATTATTACTGAGGCTGAAGACAGTTGTATGTAATGCACTATAAAAAAATCATTTGCATTTTTTAATTATTCTCTAACTTACCTCAACTAAATGCCAAAGTCAATTTCTACTATAAACTTCACATTCATTTGTTTTCAATTTACATGGCAACCAAAGTACTGGGCTTATCAATGTAAACTTTGAAATGGCAACTAAAACCTTCAAATAGGTTGTCCTATGGATTTAAATGTTTCTGAGGTACTTAGAATGCACAACATTTTTTCATCTTCTGATCTCCGAATTACGCAGGCTATTGGCAAACTTTTATGCATAGCAGAACAAAAATAAGATATAAATTTCTTAGGTTGTGTTGAGTTTCCAGTCAGTTTTGTATATTAGTCCCAGATAAACTCATTACTTTATCTTTCAATAATAAAATACAGATACAAATTACTGTACAAATACAGGGGGACTAGATGAAAGAAAAAGATAAACTAATTACTAAATATGGTATTACATGCAGTTTCAAAATGAGACATACAAAGATGGAACTCAATACATAAAATCTTAGTATTCAGTTTAGAGATGACTTGTTTACTTTTGGGATATCATTTTCCATTAACTAAGATATGATATCTCCATACACATTCTTGTGATCAACACGAATAGTAAATGAATTCAGAACCATTTTGTAGGTGGGTTGTAAGCACAAATAAAAGAATTCAAATAAAAGTAAAAGTCTAAAATGAAGTAAACTTTTAAACAAGACAAAGAGTTTGGAAATCAGAAATAATGTTTAGTAATGGACTGATGGCCTTAAACTAACAGAAATGATCAAAACAACCTTTGTAAAACTCAGCAAACCTATGAAATCATGAAGTCAATTTGAAAATAAATTAATTCTGAGAGAGTCTAAAAAGTTGTATCGCAAGTCCTAAATAATAAAGTTCTAATTGAATTCCTGTTGTCTCCAACTGACTGATGTGCCAGTAATAAAACAATCCAAGTTGTCCTTGTCTGAATTCACTAAAAGTACCAATCAATGTTTTAGTCCAAGATAACTGAACACTATGTAATGCCAGTAAATCATTTCAAAAGTTACAAGCACCAAAACTAAAAACAGAACATTACAATAAGACTGATTCTACCATAGATAGTAAAATAGGAACGAGTAATTTTTCAAATAGCCTAAATTGATATGTAAAGCTAAGACACAATATTAGAGCCAGAATGTAGGTCAGTTCCTTTTGGAAACATTAATGTTGCAAAGAAGTCTAAGAGTTTCCAAATTAAAACCCAATGTACTAGACTAATTTTTTTTTTTATTATAAAAGTAACTTCATTGATATTAATCCTAAGATATAATCCATATTCACTGAACAATATGAACTATGTATAATGCAGTTCACAAAATCAATCACAAAATACAATCATCAAGAAAGTTAACAAATAACGCAAATTAATAAATAACAAACCTCAAAAAGATGTTTGAGTTATAATATCATAAAAATGTTTTAAACAACTGTACCTACTAAACATAACAAAACCATCTATTTAATGTTGTAGAATTATATTAATTACATACCTATATAGTCATCTATATATTTCACCACAAATCCAGCTGGGTCTATGCCGACCTTGCATGATTCCAATGCTTTATCTATTTCACTATGCAGAAGTTTTTTGTGTCCCCTTAAAACAAAACATAGGAATTCATGAAATGATTATTGCAAAGATTTTCACCTAGGTTCACCAGAAATGTGTATACAAGAAGAGCAAAGATATCATCAGCAATATTATATTGTCAGGTGGTTTGTTTTGTCTACTTTTTTATCTAACAGGTAACACCATGAAATATTAATAGCTTTTTAAAGTATATATAATGTCACTGCCAGCTTGGGAATAACTTGGATTTATTCCAGGTAAATCTAGCTCAAATTATCATGGTGCAGTCAATAATACAGAAGTTTTACTGACTGAAAATTGAATGACTGATGGATGAGGACCATCCAAGGAAAGACCAAAACATAGCTGTAAAAGAAAAATGTCTCACCTATTATGTTTATAGAAGGTTTATAGACTTATTTTATTTGCAATTTGTATACTTTTAGTTTTTATTTAAAGAAAATCTGAACCACCTTACACAGTCTAAGGTGTAGACAACTGAATACCAGTTGAATATTTAAAAAAAAGCCCATTCTGAATTTTCAAATCCCATAATGACTTACATCACGAGGCTGAACATGCATACTTATTCAATAGTAACTATGTGTACCGCACAGGACTGGCCATTCAATGAGGCAAGATTGTTTCTTCTGACCCGCATATTTTGTCTTTGTTATTAAATTCATCACAAGATAAATTTATTTAAAATAAGAAAAATAATGATATGTTTCATTTTTATAATACAAATCTCAAGTTTAAATCACACGTCAATAATACTATGATAGGATATCAAAAGAAATGGTACAAGATATTACAGAGACCTCATCAGGACATCTACCAATTGTCCCCTCAGCCGAAAACCCCTAAAGTAAATGTACAGTTACTTGTCACTTGAAATTTGGCTAGTTATATTCTTGCTCATGTTTATTGGGTAATAGGCACTTTAGGTAAAGAGTCACATCAGTTGAGACCCTTTTGTAATTTTGGAAAACCCCTCCCCAACACCTCATCTGATCCTGCTGTGGTCGTGCATGGGGTAACTATCAAAACTTGTGCAGTATTGTTTTGCATCAAATACGAATGCGGTTTGTTGTAAACTGTTTAGTGTCTATTGTTTTGTAATCGTTATTTTCACTACTGATCTTCACATGATAATTAAAGTACATGTATATTGTATAAACTGCAGGTAACGAATGTCTGTACATTCTGATAACATAGTGTTGAAAGATTTTAAAAAACACATTAAGCTTCATTAGACCAAATGTACACAAAATAATTCAAAATTTGTTATATTTAATATAAGTTATACAAATTATAATAAATTGTACTTTCTTTTCTGCAAGTGATGCAACATGAAACTAAAAAGAAGCTGGAAACCGCATTTCGGTGAAAGTTCAAACAGTACCATAATCTAATATTAACAGCGTGTATTGCAATTTACATAAGAGTTTATTGCTTCAGTTATTAATAATAAAAACATATTACTATTAATTTAATATTGATTTCTAAAATGGATTATTATGTTGTGGTTATTAATTATTACATTTTTCTTATTATGCTAAGTTTCGTGATGTGTGAGATTTGTGCAACTCAGTATGCAAAACAGCTATATACATGTAGTTTTTGATTGTAATTATCATGAATTATGCGCAATAATGGCCTAAATGTAAAGATTCTGCAGATCTTTGCGTATGTACTATATGGATGACCCCTAATGTGAGATCTATGAATAATACACATTCATCAAACAATACATTTTCTCTGTGCAAAACAAAAAAAAACATTTTTGACAGGTGTAATGGTTTAGACACCAATTATGTAAGTTGAAACAATATGGCAGTGTTCATATACAAGTACGTAATCAAAGGTATTTATTTTCAATATCTTCTTTATATGACATATGAATACGTTTCAGTGCGAACAGTAATTTTAAAGATACATAACTTATCCATGTAGAAGTTCTTCAAAATATCAGATAACGGTAAATAAGAATAGTTCATGACAAGCTACGTCAACTTTATACGAAAGTGTAAACGATGATAGATAAAACGTTACGAGTGACGAGAACACTTATTAATAGAATCATTACTAATATGCTTTTGTTTGCAATAGATTAAGCATTAAAACTATGTAAAAACTGTATTAGGCACTATTAATAGTAAATGTTATTTTCTTTCAAAAATGTCGCAAATTTAACAAATTTCAGCAATGGTATACTACTGTACATGTTATTGCGTTCCGGTGTTTGTATGCATCGTTGCGAAATGTGTTCATCAGCTTTTCGTAAATGAAAATAGTACAGTAGTAAATAGTTGTTTTTCAGAAATTATCTAAGTATTATCTACAATTTGATCTGGCATATATATTAAATGATCTGCTTTAGAACTAGAAAATGTGTATGATCATCAAGATAACTGATAAGCTCATTGGCGGAAATGGGATAAAACCAAGTTGTCGCAAATAATAACGAATATAAAATCTAGAAGCTGTTTTAGAAGAATACAATTAACAACTTGAAAAAGAATTGTTTTGTTATTTACCAGTTTGATCCAGCATGTCTTGACATTTTCCAAGAATTTAGTGTATTAGGCTAACTCTTGCAGGAATGGAATCAATGTACGCGGTTAAACAACAACGCGCCGAAATACCGCACAAACAGATGCCCCGGGCTTAAAATATCGCACTTTATTCTGGCATCGCCAGTTTGCCACTATTACAAAATTATTTTTTTAAAACCAATAATTATTTTTAAAAGTCGCATTTATCTGTATATTAAATTAACAGGGACACTGCAAAGCAGCGATATTCTGATTGGATGACAGTCTGAAATCACACGCATTCTGATTGGCTAATAGTTTGCACACTAGTCAAGTGCCAAAGGATGGCTGCAAATTGTGTGACTGTTACACACGGAGTGTGACTGTATGTCAAACATTACCGACTTTGTGAGGACTTTTACAAAAACACGTGGTTGGTATCATATGATCATTCTCAACCATTTTCCGACAAAACATTTCGAGGACTGGTGTGTAAGTCCTCGAAATGTAGTACAGTCCTCGATATGTTGGTGTGCAACCCAACTCAACTCCTCGCAAGTATAGCAAAAAACACCCACCCATACACACACACACACACAAACACTCCTAAAAGAAAGTACTATCAAATAGCATTTTTAATTGTGAATCTCTCTACTCAATTTGTGTCATTGAGTTTGTAGAACAATGCATGAAAATAAATTTCGAACTTAATACAGTTCATGTATTGAGCAGTTGAACAGCAAAATGAGATCGAAGGACAGTCTGCCTTTCAAAGTCATCTTTGATAATTAGGTAATGAAAAAAAACTTCCTGGGGCTTTGTGAGTGTCACCTGTAATACTCTGGCCTTTCCACCCCATTGTTGATATTTTTACATTTATGTTGTGGTGTAGGGCCAGACAATAGTCTAACGAACAGAGAGTAGCCGATTAGCGACGGGCCTACCAAACTTAAATGAAACTACGTCATATCAACCCTGCATGAGATCAATAGGAAAATGATATATTGTATGAGAAATGGCTATGTATTTAATAGGCTGATACAATCACTATTTGCATTTTTAGTCACATGACTTCACCAATCGCTCAACTAATTATTATGAAACCAAAGCATTGAAATGAGCTGCTGTCACAGCAACTTGGAGAAAGTCAGACATCACGGATAATATAGCACGTGTCTACCGCTTAATATCTGCTCTGTACGTGTCACTGTAATAGCGTAAAGTCATTTGAAAGATGACTAACAATATCATTTTGGAAAATCACTACCTGAACAAGTATGCCGAGATAGCGTGTGTTCATGATGGTTCTGTGAAGACGTTAAAGATAGACATTCCAGGTCGGTAACTGATTTTCATAACGGTTTTTGTATTATATTGTACCATCATAATATAGGTGGGAGCCTGGTTCCAAGTGTTTCAATTAATGTTCGTGTTTATTTTATCAAGTTGTTTATGTTTTGAACCAAGATGCAAGGGATACCTTGTGTCAATTAATACAATAAATGTTAATATATCTTCTGTACACTATTTGGTTAGTTTGATACAAAATGTTTACATTATTATTATTATTATTATTATTATTATTATTATTATTATTAGCAGTAGTAGTAGCAGTAGCAGTAGTAGTAAGTTATGTTTTCAATTTGGGTATTTAGCTGTTTCAATTGACATTTAGCCTTATTCAATAAAATGGACGTGATTTACATGGCACGTGGCTTAGATAAAATATTGGGACGTATTTGTTTTGTTTTATGCATGAAATACCTACGTACATCAGGATTATGCAAATAATAATAATACCGGAAGCTAAATTCGATTGATCAATTGATTGTATTTAAACAGCGCACCAGCACTTTTATTCTATTTAGCGCCAAACAATAGGATAAATGTAAAAACGTTTAAAACAAATAAACGTTTTTGTATCGGCCAGTGATATCAAAAACCAAATAGTTGAGAGTAAAACGGTAAGATGTTTGAAACATTAGGATATAATAATCGGTTGTACGGAGAAGTGAGGAACTGGTTCGGATATTGGATCTATTTTCTGATTGCATAGCTGCAGTTATTGAGTGCTTGAGAGCGTATATTTTTACATGGGTAAAGGTAGTGATGATTCAGTCAAATGTGCTTTTCATGTCAAAGCAATATATTATTATGAAATATACATGATTGACTGTTATATGTTTGTGGATATTAACATTATATCTATCTATCTATCTATCTATCTATCTATCTATCTATCTATCTATCTATCTATCTATCTATCTATCTATCTATCTACCTGTCTGTCTGTCTGTCTATCTATCTATCTATCTATCTATCTATCTATCTATCTATCTATCTATCTATCTATCTATATATCCTTTGATTCTTTTGTCAGCAACGAAATTGCATTTTCAGCAACCAATTTACCATTCTTATAAACTGATATTTTGTTGTGTAATACATTTCCACAAAGCATTCCATTTGGACAATGTAATGGATCCTCGCAGCTGCTGTTGACAATATGTATGTCTAGGGTGGAAAAGGTCATTCCTTCAATACAATAGCATAGGCCATCCTGAAATTCACCAAGTACACTGATAAAAGCACTTATGTATAGCTAAGCAAATTTATTTATTAATACAAGCTTTTCTTTATTGTGGATACAAAGTTATATATTTTGCAGGTGGACTGTGTATTCAAGATGAGGTGCCAACAAATATCACATTAGTGTACTCTAGCTGCAGAGAGATCGATCCTACCCTTTCTAAGAAGGTTCCACTTGCTAAACTAAGACTCTTACAAAACACGTAAAATTGCGTAACATTACGCCAATAACGTCAAACCGAAGTCTCAAACTAACCGAGAGTCTCTCTTACGGGTTAGTTAATTTTGTTACTGTTTTTTTTTTCTTTCTATTCGTCTTTTTTTTAAAATTTATTATGCGCGCAAATTCACCCTACATGACACTTATTTGTGGTCAAGTCCTCCCTGCTGCTGAAAATTATATCATTATTATATATCAACAATATGGTATATAGATATTATACAGCAAGAATATCTCGAGAGCGACTAGAAGCAATTCAGAAATTTCTACCTGTTCGTGATTCTCAGACAAATATTATAAAAGCGTCTGGAGTCACGGATGTAATTTGCAGAAAGATTCAGAACAAGTTATTTAGACCCGTTACAAAAATTACTAAAGGAATTACAACTGACATTAAGGAGGATATTCTTCCAATATTAAAAATGCTGAGCAAACAACAAAAACAGCAGATAGAACTAAACAAACAATCAAGATTTTACTAGATCTTCCAATTTAGATAGCTTCAGGTCATCTTCGACATCCTCAATTTGATGACGCAGTTGGCGTAGAACCCAAAATGGAAAGGGGGATTAGATTTGCTGAAAAATTTACCTAACATGGTACACAAATTTTACAAAATAGGGTACTGAAAATCAGTAATGATATAATTGAGTTTAGTTCGTATGCTGCTACTAGTCATCTTTCAAGAAATAAAGTTTTAAAACTTGAACATGTTTAAGGTGTAAGTATAGAATATAGATCGACACGGATGTTTAAAATAAACCAGGATATTAATCAGGTAGACAAACAAGATCATGTTTATATCAGACATTTAGACGGAGTGGGAATTCGTGATGATTTACAACAGCAAAATAAGTAACAACAACAAGAACAACAAAAACACAAAATAGAACAGAAAAAACAAAAAACAACGACAGCAAGAAAAAGGAAAAGGCAAAACACTTTCCAGCATGAGCCGTCTGATAAACTTCCTCCACCTGTGCAACAAAAAAAAAATGTATGAAGATATTCATGATGTACATGATAATGGTGCTACTGTAAGTGGTTTTACTACCCTGACGACATTAGGAGAATGTGGTCTTTTTCTTGTCGTAACAATAATCGCGATGACGTACAATGACTCATAATCCTCATAGGATGATAACGAGCTGGAACTAATTCCCCCTGAAAAAAAATAATGAAGCAGCTGATCTCTGCCAAAAGTTATTTACAGGTGGTATCATGGACATTTGCATTTATCGGAAGTTAACCAATCAGCTCGCTGATGACTATCGCAGTGATTAGATAAATGGATAACAAATAAGATGATTATACACAATTCACAACGTAGACCCGTAATGGTCAGGTTGATTCATTCACGATAACGAGTCTATAAAGAAACGTACGGAGGTAGACTCGGTGTAGAAGGATTGCTCCAAAGGCAATATCGATCCAAAATAAATTATAAAAGAAAAATATTGACATTGTCCGTGAAAAAATCATCCGGTGCTATTGATAGCGTTCCCTGTAAAGCATTTTCGTCAATCAAGGATAGATTAGCACGATTAATACGACGAACACCAGTAACAGTAGAATCATCCAGCATTATGCTACGCCTGCAAGTGTCAGTCAAATAATAAATCAAGCCGGAAATCAGAAACTAGCAGAATTGGCCTTTGTTACCCGACAAGTAGAACAAAACACACATGCAAGGTTCATTTCAGGAAGTGGTTTCCATGTTACCCGAGAAAGATACAATAAAGATGTTTAAACATCCCTCCGACATTGCATTTTGATATGTATAAAGCTGTTCTTAGAGATGAATCTGTACGCGATTATCAGTATCATTTTTAAGAAGCATGACATCCAAATCAGCTTGGACGAAATGAATTACAAGCTCAGGTTACAGGTATATATCTGGTACTTTTATTGAAGTAGAAAGAGAACTTGGCCGCTAATACATAATACGGAGCTAATGCTATGGTTGGTTTTCTTAATAATGTTTTCATGGATTTATTCAAAAGGGCTACTTACATGATTGATGCTAAATAAATCGAGACAATCCCAGATAATGTCGATGTTGCCACATCAATATTAGGTCTAGCATAGTATTCAGATGATTATACAAAATTTAACTGGTCTAAGATGATGTTTGCCATGGATAATTCTGACCATCCTGCTGACAATACATGCCTAGCGGTAAAAAATGCACGGGGTTCAGCGGCTGATTCACAACCAGCTGAAATGATATCGCGACCAGATGCTCTGTTGTTGATATTACAATTCGCCAACTAAAAATTACAATTTATGATTTAGAAACCGTAATGTTATGGTAAAAGTAGGTGCAACAGAGTATCATGCGCAATTCCACTGTCTCACATCTTTTGATTTTGCAGAAATGTTAGAAAAGTTATATTCGGAGCTAAATATACAAGTGTAATCGTGCGAAAAGGTGATGATAATAAAGCTATCTGGCGAGCAAATTGAGCTGCTGATAGTAAAGTAATATTGTTTAAACGTTCGATGTTCATGCCGGTAATGGCTCCGTCGATCGCTAGAGCACAGAGGCTTCTTTCTTTTATGGACTCAGGCAGTAAGTATATCACGGCATATATCATGAAACTAGGGTGTTTCTGCACCTAGACAAATAATCGTAGCGCTTCCAATTATTGATCGATTAAACAATCAATAACATAATTCCATGATGATTGATAAAATCGGAGGCTCTGATGCGTCCTTGAGAATAAACGGACACCAAGAGCCATCACAATATCTAATATTGAAGTTTGATCAAACTTACATAGCCCGCGCATATCATCGTTTGATGACTTTTATGGGACGTGATCTAAATATAGACACTTGTTTACAAATATCATAACTAGATTTTCGAACGCTATATGCTATTTATTATTTTCCATTGGATCATTTAGTCTTATTTAGACAATATATTGTTGATATTCACTTTCAAACTTGTGTCAACCCTGCTGGTGGTGTTAATTACAGAGCGATAATGCAATGTTACTTGAGGGTGTTGTTGGAATAATGCGAGGTTATTGATGCCCCATTACAAAATATGTAAAATTTTCTGAACATCAAGCACAATTAAATAACTGTAGATATTATAAATGTCATATCATCATGTAAATGTTACTCTAACTCTGGGGTAAAAGTCTACAAAACAACTACAGTGAAAATATCCGGAACCACATTATCGCTAAATAAAATTTACAACATAGGTTGTCAAATTAAATTTTCACTGACGAAACGCTAGCGTAAAAAAATAATTATGCGAGACATAACAACACCACAATTCGAATTACTCTATCCGCGAATGCTATTTTCGATATAACTAAATCAGGTGGTACATTTCCACTTCTTGCAGCTATATCAGCGTTAATAGACGCTGTCGCCTCAGATATCGCAAAAGCTGCAGCACTTGGGTCTGACCGATAAGCGGCAGGTATGGTACTTCAAAAGGAACGGGAACAAATATTTTACATTTAGATAGCGTAAAAGATGATCACCCTCACATAACCCAGGAGAACGTCTAGAAAATTAGCATGCCTTAACCAGGTCATCTAAGATTGCCAGGCTTACAATATGGAAAGAGTCTAAGACTTGCCGGAGACCACATTAGTACGAAATGAGTCTGTGAATTCCAGAAACGATGTAATAAAGAGAGATAGTTTTTCATCTATGTCAAATTTTGATTTACACGAGGCTACTCAAAATTAAAAACAAATATAATTTTTGTACAAGTGTTTTTTTTTAATTAACCATCACAATAAAATCGAAACGGATCATTAATCTCGACAATATAACTGGTATAGGTACACCTTGGGTTGCATACGCAAATGATCCACGTGGAATTGTTCATTTTGATTCGTACGGGTTAGCCCCGCCAAAAGAGTTTATCAAGTACCCCAGAGTAGTATATACTCCAATCAAGTATTCAGCATTACCAACATGGACAATAACTGACCCACCAATATGCAGGCATGAAGCAATTGCTATTCTTGACGCGTATCAAAATCAACCAAACCACCTGATAAAGTTGTACACGAAAACGAGAATAATTGCTATCGTTTTAAAAAGATTTTATAGTACAATGGTTGATATTGAGGGATGATCTTCCTCTAAATAAAAACACACAACAAACTGAATATCACATGAAAATATAAAAAAAATCAATAACGATGAAATATCCGAATTACTAAATCAAGCATATCTGGATCAAAACGATGTAGTTATGTTTCAATGAAATTTACAAACGGGTAACCCATGCTTTGAGGATAGTATAGACAGAATTAATGGAGTAACTGAAAAAAGCATAACCGTGTTTGATAATAACGGAACAATTAAACCTGGTGTTTTTATGTCAACGATATCGGATAATAGTCACGCGCGTGAACACAAATCAGGTGATACAATGACTGGTCATCTCAACACGAGTAATAATAAATTGTTTGGTTTTGGAGAACCCGAAACAAGCAATGACTCTGCATTAAGGAGATATGTTGAAGTTGAAAACATCCAAACTAAGGTCTCATTAACAACAATCAATACTGTAATGACATTATTTAGAACTGACAACTCTAATCGTGTAAACAAGTTCATTAATGTTCGTAGAAACATAAATAGGGCCAGTTCTGAAAAAGGATCACAGACAACGTAATATAATCGGTAGCGTCTGGTCAAGTATTATGGTCACCTCCTATACATTTATTAAACATCGCGTTGATGATATCGGGTTAAACAGGTTGTCAGTGATCGGTGCTACAACATTCACAATATCCACTCCAATATCACGGCGGTATTCACTAACAAACCTTTACATGTTGTATGTTTGTACTATTAGATCAAACCATAGAAGTACCATTTGAAGTGGAAGCTGACGATTAAAGAAATCGCTTGATTTACAACTGGTGTATTGAATCAATCGTTAAACTAAAACATTATAAATACAATATGGTGCGTGCATTGCAAATCAAAGTAAAACATAGCATTGATGAGTATACCCTGATAGTAAAATTATATCGCAGACGTGTAGGTGTCGTTGATGTAATCGTGTATTCGGTGTCAGCTCTTATCGTTGGAACCGGTGTAGTGTGATCAAGAGCAATAACACCACTATCGCTAGCGGTAACGATCGCACCTGCGGTTAGAACACTTTGTGTTTCAGATGCAACAACAATTGATGGTGGTATTAATATCATTGCAAAAGTATCCACGTGCAGTCAGGATAAATGTTTCGACTACATAATAAAATTACACATAGCGACGTTAGCATAGTCCACGTTATCCTCGCTGATAGCTTATGGTTTTAACGATGGAATAATATCAGATAGCGAGTTCACATAAGTGATTAAGCATAACGACGAGGTAATAACTACATCTCGTGTAAAAAACAAATTATAATCATGTCGTCCTGGCAAGAACTACTGCAACATATCTTAGTTAAAACAACTCCGCCAAAAACAGCAATGATATCAAAATTTCAACTAACACTAATCAGTGTTAGGATGGCCTGATATCCCATCTGAATATATAAAGACCCCAAGAACACAACCCGGGATGATTTATACGAACGAATATTCTTTTATAACGGTACTAGAGTATAGGAAAGATATTTGGGAATGAGAAAGGAAAGCTTTTTTGAGATATATGTTAGAGTTCAAATACAGATTACGGTCAACCACCACCATGAATGTCTGAAAAATGCTGTAGATTGTTATGAGGAGATAACTGGTGGTCATATAACGCATAATTCAAAATTATGAGAGTTCAACAAATTAATCATAATACTGTCAAATAAAATTATTGCGAAGTAATGCGTGAAATAATTTCAGAAACTTCTATAATGCAATTTTGGGATAAATGGAGCCCACATGATTTTATAGTGGCAAGTAGAATAATAGTTCGTGATAGACTTCAGCAGTAATTTTTTCAGTTGCACAAACATAAGTTTTTAAATCTACCCATACCATTGTGTCTTAGACTAGCTGCTACACAACGATAGAATATAGACGTTGATATACCAGGACAGACTGAAGAACAAAATCTTGTATTAAATGGGGTTGTCGCAGTTGATATCAATGATGTTGTGCCAATTCTTCGCGGATGCTGGGACACGCAATGAGAATCCATTCATCTGAACGATTAACTATTACTGATCAGTGGTTTGGATCATTGATAATCGAATAAAAATCTTAAACTTAGTCTATCACGCAGTGTCAGGAGTTAAGAAAATAACTCAACTGCAGAGGGTTATTGGAAATTGTACTGGCACCAACAACAAAATTGTTAGCGATGATACAGTAAGAAAGATACTAGCTAGTTATAAACAATGTGACAAAAAATCTCAACTTTGATATTGATGCTGAATTTACTAAGATATTAAAGCAACAACATAATAATCATTGTGCGAGATGTAACACAAGAATGTTCTGACAGTATTCAAATAATGATCAAACAATTTTACCGTAGATAGAAAAGATAGTAGACTTGGTCAAATCCGAGCTAATGTGATGCTGTCATGTTTTGAGTGTAACCGGCGTAGAGGTGCAAGTTAAGTGATCGCGGTGGTAATTGTGTAACCGTATAAATCCATGTTGAGAGAAGTTGAATCTAAACTGTAAATTGCGGGTCTACCCGTGGATGTAACTGCACTGAACATGGTATGTGTTGTAATACTCCAGATTAGTCGTTATTTTTTACCCCCTTCATGTTCACCGGATTGATATAAATATCATACAGTAACATTTTCAGTACTTTTTGTTTAAAAAATCACGTCGTTGTACGGGTAAACTTTTTGTGATTGCATTATTAATTTTCATAGAAGTTATTAGAGTAATTTGATTATTTAATGCAGCTATCAGACTTACATTTTCCTGAATGATTTACTTTGCATACTGATATAAAAATAACCGCTCAGCAAGAGTTCGATTAAATCGTTACACGATTGGCTGATCACGGTGTGATGCAGTTTGTCCTCGTCGCATATTAACATTATATTGCTTATCAACGCTTTAAAAAACATCTTCCAGGATAAAATTATCCAGTAAACGATATCGATAATGCATGTCATGCCCATGATGATGCATACAAAAGTAAAGACCTTCAGCAACGACATATCGCAGATGTGAAATTGATTCTCGCGTTAAATTCTGTACCTGATAAAACATTCATAGAAAGACTAGCTAGTTGGTTAATACAATCTGCGATGAAGGGTAAGGTCTTATTTAGAAGCGGTAGTTAATTAATATGGAATCAATTTACTATTCCCCGAGCGGATATTGGAAAGGTAACTGCGCGATTAGTAACCTCGCTAACTCAGCAAAGGTCTAAAGATTACCGCGACAGATTGCTTATCCCGACTAGCAATATCGCAAATTTATTTATCACCTTCTAAGCAAATTCACTTTCCACATTTTGTTGTCAGCGTTCCAAATGATGTTCATCAGGAGAATATATTGTTTCTCCTGCACGATACTGTAAATAAACCTACTTACAAATACGCGTTAGCAGTTGTTGATATTGCTAGTATATACAAGGAAGCAGAATAATTATTGACTAAGACTTCAGCTGAAGTTGCCTCTGCGTTTAAACGAATGCATCAACGAAAACCTCTATATTGGCCAAATATATTACAAATGTATCGGGTAAAGAATATCAATGTGAAGTACCATCAACGATGAAACAACAGAACACCGCCATTAGGCGAAGACATACTGCAATACACGGCGATCAGGCAATTGTTGAACGATTTAATCGAACACTTGCATATCAGTTATTTCGATATGAATCCGCGAGGGAATATATTCAGGACAAAAGGATCACGTAAATGGGTTGTAAGATTACCGAGTGTGATAACCGCGTTAAATAATGAGAAGACTCAAACAATCAATATGAAACCTGTAACTGCGATCACAAAAATTATATAAATTTACAACAGCGTAATTTTTCAACACAGCCGATATTGGATAATGTCGTTGTAAGGTATTTGTATGAATCCGGTGAAACTCAAGGTGGTAGAAAAAGGTCAAATGATCTTATCTGGAATATAACCGTGCATAATATTTCTAGCGTGGTCACACCTACAGGTAGACCAGCGATCTATAGATTAGATTAAACTGCTCCTCAGAATGGATTTACACGGGAACAACTGCAGGTTATTTCCGCGGATACTCATTTACTACCACGGGATCTTAACTAGCACCACGACGACGATTACACTCAAGACAGTTCAACATTACACTGTCCCGTGTGTGACTACAACTACTATATTTTCTATCTACGGTAAATTATCGTGGTTCCTTTTCTGACCACGACCAGTATAATATACAATTACAACTCTCGCAGTGATTATCGTGTTGTTGTTTTAATTTTATAATAAATTCAACATCGAGATCATATTCTCTCTTATCAATCTGTTTATAAACTAGCAATTTTTTTTCTTATCGTTGTATCGTTGACAATATTAATAATATTATCATCGTTGAAATCTAACACAACTATTCCAAGTTGATTTATTCTTCTTCTCGTGACACTGCGAGATAAACTAAGTTTGACCACTCGATGTTGTCATCGATGATCCAGACAGTTGTATCACTGATAGTCAGTCCTTGAGATGATTGAATTGTCATTGTGTATCCTAACCTCCAGGGAGATGTTTCAGCATTTATTGCATCTTTTACAACAACGATGTCTACTGGTACAATATCATTTAATACGATTTTGTGTCGCTCTGTTTTCCCGGGAATATCAACATCGATGTTTTGTATCAGCAGGTCTATAACACCGTGGAACTGGACACGTTGGAAATGTTTCATCGTGGGCATAACACAATTTCATTTGAGGTGTATCTCTGACTTTTTGTCTGCTCGAGGTTATCAAATTGGTTGGTTTTCACGTTTCCCAAAAATCATCAATAAGGGTTTCTGGAATCGTTTTGAGCATTATTTCACACTGGATATCTTCCGGTTGTAATCCTATCGATGCTGTTAACAATTTTAATTCTGGATCAAGTGATCTGTGATCGGATTCAATATCTTCATAATGATCTAGCATCGCTTTGAGCAACTTGTCAGGAGATAAACCGATAAATGGTGGTGGCTGACTGTGATCTCCGCACATTATCACAGAATTGTTTTGTTAATAACCAATCCAGAAATGTTTTTAGTATATTCAACGATACGGTACATATTTTGTCAATAATTGTAATACCGCGAATATATTTTGTTCCCATTCCATCAGGAGTCCACGCGTCGCCTTTCTACGGAAAGAAACTATGATAAGTACAAGATTATACTCCTTGGGTTGTCATCTCTCTGGCAAGTCAATGTGTGGGTGTTCAAGCAATTATGTCAGAATTTTTTTCCGAATAAATCAATAACGCGAATTGTCTTACTGCATCCCCCTGGTCCGTTCAGATAAACAGTTTTATGTCTGGATATTGGCTCGTAAACAGATGGTAACAACGACATTTCTGATATTGTTTCTCCGCGATAATCATCCTTGATGACAACATCGGTGTATTCGAAAAAATCGTGTAATGTTTATTGTTTTATTCTCAACGAATCGCTTTCATTAACAGTTGTAGTAAACGCGGTTACTATATCTTTATGTTCCCGGTTAAAGTAAAATAAATATGTTGCAACTCTAACAGCGATCATGGAAATTGTGTTTATCATCGATAACAAATTAATGGAAGCGTAAGCGATCATCGAGGATCTTATATATATATATATATATATATATATATATATATATATATATATATATATATATATATATATATATATTGTTGTGAGTCACGGTCAAAACATCCAACAATATTGCCCATTTTTACACCGTTAGACAGATAAGCATTTTATCTACTTATACATATATTTTTTTGTTGTATAAGCAATTATAAAAGCATATTCAGCGTCATTTAAAATTAATCTTGAATAACTTCGTTTATGATCGCACGCTCCAGCTTGAGTAAATTTACTAATCATTCTCCTGCCGAGATTTCTTCATCGAGGCTAGCCAATCGTGTATCACTATCATCCCCTGGAAATATATTAGGTGTTGGTAACCAAACCGATGTCAACATTTTACAATCAATCATATATCGTAATAATACTATTGGAACCGATTGTTTTTCTGAAAAATGTGAACCAAAAAAGCATTAATAGATAGGATGAAGTCCTGCAGTGAGTTTAAACGATATCACCCGAGCGAATCCTGTAAAGTTAAAATCGCGTAAGGGTCAGTTCATGCTGACTCTAGTCATTTCGTGCAACAGATGGAATAGTAAAACATCGGTGTACTAATTATTCTGTATTTGTCACTGAATACCGCGTGGCGAGTTCATTGCCGAGTGAAGAGATTCTGTTGGGAATAATTCCCCGTTAGATCTTATGAATTGGTCATACTTTCCATCTTCGGAACTTTTAAATAACCATACCAATACCGCATCTGTTTTCTTAACTGGGGAATGTAATCAGACATATCACGAGAGTAATGTTTTACCACGCGATCTAACATAAATATCCTTGCAAAATTTGTCAACGCATGTGAATTATGATGGATGATTTCAAACGAAGTTCCACCTTTTTTTTTATAAAGATTTGATTCATATAATACTTCTTATTGGACATTTTAATTTTTTTTGCTAACTCGGCAACATATTTTTTTAAGCTAAACTGTTTTTCACTGAATCTTCCCATTTATTTATCTTAAAACGTTGCAGATCAGTTAAACTATTTCCGCGCTTCACATTTTTGAAATGTTCGATAACGCGTTCACATACATAATTCAGCAACGATGAAATTCTCATCCAGGAAAGTTTGTCGATATCCATTTTTTTTAATCAAAGAAATTCCATAAACAACTACTGTTAACGGATACGCTTTATTGTAGTATACTCGATCAATTCTGGTTAACATTCCAGATTTTGTTTTATCATCGATAATCGCATAATCATGATTCGCCATTTCGCGTACCCATTTATCATACACTTTCCACCACCGGTCTCAAAAGTTACTGAATTTCACCTGAATAAAATATCTTTGTGATCGGAGATTTATCCGGGATAATATTTCATTCGCGTACTTATCAGTCATGGTTTTATTATCACGCGTGGTTTTATACGTCGACCACACATATTCAATTCCGTCGTTGTAAAATTCGGATCTTGTTTGTTTGATACTGCTTTTGATGTTTGCTTTCCAAACTCGCGGTCTTATTCTAGCATCGAGGTAAAAAATATTCAATTAAACACATCGGGTAATATTAGTATAACGATGGCACAAAATTATTGTAAATGGATACTAAAAGGAACATAAGACATATGTTCAACAAAATGTGAAGGAGAATACTGCGCAGGTTAAAATCAACATTTCAAGGCCTTTTAAGGCCTTACTACTTACCTCACAGGTGGAAATGGCATACGAGGAAAAACACGATTATGCGGTGATTGCGGTGGTAAAAGATTTCGATAGATGGTCAGATACAAGGCAAATAAATATAAATTTGTATTTGAAGAACACGATTATATTACGGGGTTTATCAATTAAGATCAATTAAATTTATTTTAAAGAATTAAATAGTGGTCAGGCATAATAGATATAATGAACGAAGCGTCTCGTGATGGAACCATTAGACATCATAACGGAAGATAAAACTCGGTCAGATTATTGATACCGGTTATGTGGTGATTTCCGATACCGGGAATAAATATATCGTTCAACGATTTATTTACGAGTGTTTCAATGGGTTGATTGATAAAGGTCTTGTTGTTGATCACATTAATATAAATCAGCTGGACAACCGCGAACATGACTTTAGAGTTGTTACTCCGAGTGAAAATTGTCTTAATTCGAAACCGAGAATCAGAAACCAATGCCGAAGACTAGTTGTCGCATTCGTCGAAGAAAATATTATCGAAATGTCCTCGACATTTTCCGCTGAAAGTTATTTTGATATAAATCAGGCATCGGTGAAATACATTGCGGAAGGTACGAGATTAACAACGTTTTAAAAAATTATAATAAACGGGTATCATTTATTTAAGAGTGATCTCTCCTCGCGATAATTGGATTATATGAAAAGCAACTAGTGTGAAGAGTTTAACAAAATATCATAGATCAATTATGCTGTTTTGATAACAAATATACTAATGTGACTCCAGATCAATAGATGGTTCGCATATCATTATCATCGAATCGACCCACAGAGAGAGAAAGAATGGAGTCAAACGTCAGCTTGATATCCTCGCCGAAAATATCATGAAAGTTATGTCATTGAATGAGTGTCGAGAGGTGGTTTATCATGTCTACATTGATGATTTTACATTTCGACGTGATCACAAGATATTTAGAATGTTATATACCACATTTTAAAAATCATCGATAATTTGTTTAACAAGTGCAATCGTTTAGACAAATAAAATTATATGTGTATATATGAACGATGAAAATATTGCCGAGTTGATAATCGAACTTGATCGCGTAAAAGATTTGGTCGGTGTCAGTAAAATATTCACCATCAAATTCATCACCAAAAAGTTTCCGTGGCGAGAGAATCCGGTCTACAGACACACAAAAAAACGAATACAGGATAACAAATGTTATTACCGAAGAGCAAAATAAACTCATTTGTGCGAATCATGATAACATAAAATTGTTTATCCCGGTATCAAAACTTATTTACAAAATCTCCTCCGATATTAATAAAATCTTTAAAGAGCAACGACAATAAAACGTGATCATCGCCGAATTTGATAAAAATGTTGATTTAGTTAAAAGCGATCAAAACAACTGCTTCCAACATTGTTATTTCGGATTTACGTTTGTTTACTTCTTATTTACGTTTGTCCATTTCGGATTGAAGTTTGTCTATTTGCATTTGAAGTTTATCTCGGTGTTTTAAAAACCGAACGATCGTGGCGCGATATTTTTTTCTTCGGTGGATACATTTTTCATATATTTATGCAACACAAAAATCATGATAACACTTTAATTATGTTTATTGCTGTAGTCAAAGGGAAGTTTTATTTTATCATTCTTACGTGCTTGTATGATTTTTCTATCATTTTGACACTTTTCTATCTTCTCGTTGAGATTTTTTTGTTGTCTAAAAGTACTTTATAACGTCCTGTTAACGCTGTGTGTTCATTCAGCCACCTATTTTTGATTTACCTCATTCAATAGTTTTAACTCGGATCGAAGTTGATCTCCTCGGTTTTTGGCATCAGTGAATTCTCTCTCATACTCGGATTATTTTTTTCTAGCATAGATTATCTCGATCGTTTTTCACGTCGGCGAGATTTTGTTTAAATCATGGCGATATCCTTACGTAGTGTTACGTTCTTAGGCTCGAATTAACAGTAACATAGAAAGAGTGAAAATAACGAGCTTATAAAACTTAATAAACAGTTTATTGAGTACAACTATTTTTTTCAGAAAAAAAAAAACTTACGGTGTTAAGAATCAATTCAAAGGTTAATCCAAAATAATTCAAAATATTATCCACTAGAGAAATTTCAAACGTCCTGGTAAAAAAAATGTCCAAATAATTCTAAGTTCGAATTCCAGCGAAGTATCCAATTTGGAAGACGATGTCACTTAATAAAGTCCGTTCTTGTTAATAAAAATCTCTATGAGCACAATTCTTTTCCAGATAAAAAACAAAATAATTCCTTTTGATCCAAGCGAATTGACACAATTTCCAGTACAAGGTAATTTATAATAATTCAAAAAGACACAACTTAATATTCTAACATTCCAATTTTCTACTGAATAGCTCTCTTCAAAACATAATTTATATAGCTGTTTTAACGTAAATAGGAAAAGGTTAGGTGATCTTCTAAAAGCTACCAGAACAAATTAACGTTCAAGAAATCACGTAAACAGCGTATGACCCAACTAAAATAGAAATATGTTTATACAAAACTCCATTTTGTCCTTGGAACGAACCAATCATTTTAAAAGCTTGTTTACAACTCTGAAACCAGGTCAGAAATGCGGTAACCACCTGTTGTTCACTCTGTAAAGAACTGGTCACCCCCCTTAATAAACGAATCTTAAAACTTTAAATTGCAAATTTAAATCTAACAAACAAACAAAAATAAAAGTAAATATAAATGACTTATATAAAATATACGTAACAGTAGTTTTCTCTTCCTGGCACGATTTTCTTCCTGTACCGGGCGTTATTGTTCAGCATTACGTTTTGTGACCACGCTCATCCATTCACGCCCAAAGCTGATTTTATATTCGATGTCACATTCAAGAGGTCTTTTAACCCCTCCTACACGCAATGATTTTTTGTTCGTCTTTGGAGGACACATAAGTAGATATTATCATATATATATGTGTGCGATAAAAACTCATGATAAGATTATTATGATTTTCCAATTCTGTGTAGCCAGTAATTTATCCTGTTGTTGAATAAGTAAAAAATCATGCTAAAATTATTATGATTTTTTAACCCGTGTACCGCATTAATTTACCTGTAAGTGAATAATCATAAAAAATAATAATCATAATAAAGAAAACCTGCTCGCGGTCACACGTGATCATAATCATGTTTTTCTCTAAGCCTATTTCGTTAATGATGTATCAACAGAAGGTTTTCGTTTCCGATTTCATCAATAACTATATTAATGTTGAATGGAACAAGCAAAAATAAATATCTGATCGCGCTGTCAAGTTGCTGTGCATCGTGGATGAATACCTTCATATTGTGGTACATATTTAATATATAATTTTTAATTGAACTCGAAATCAAGAAACCTAGGTTCGCACATAAAGACTAATCTGTAATCTCTCTCCAAATAAATCAATCAAGTTATAGTTTTGATCATTAAGTTTCAATTTCATTGATAATATCAAGCGGTTTTAGCATCGTAAATATACTGAGTTAACTGGTATTTGTATGATCAAACTTCCAGGAGATACTTAAGGATTGATAGTGTATAAAATATCCCCTTGATGTGCTTGATTTGATATTTCTTTGTTCGCCTAATAACTATGCTCATTTGCATCACAGGAATGATTTACCGCGGTCATTGAAGTTATATGGACGTTACAGGGTGAGATATACCTACCAGTTCCATCTGGGTCGTTGTTGTGCTTGAGGATAGTCGCCGGTGGTGATATTTTTCTCCACGCGGCGAGTATTTTAGAAAAAAACTTATCGATGATATCATCGACCCTATTTTCTTAATCGTTCTGCATTATGTCCATAAAGCTAAAAATTAGGTAGATCAGCTTCTTTCAACGAGAATGTGTTTAGAACATCTTGTTTACTGTTACCACGTTTCCCCCTAATTGTTATCTGAATTAAATGCCGGTTGATGTGCTCCATAACCGATACAAGTTGATTTAAGATCACAACGTGTTTAATGATTTTGTTGCGTGAGTTCGCTACATCAAAAACATTTTCTCAAAAGTGTTGTCGTAGTTTTTCCAGTTGTGTTTTATGTTCATGGTTAATGATTTTAAAATATTCAATGACTCGATCTAAGGAAAATACAACATCACTGTATGAACGAATAGTTTTCTCACTGTATGATATTCTTGTAGAAAAATACAAAATAATCAGTTAATTTTGCTCATTTTATATCAAGAATATGTTCTTTGTAGGATGGTTTTTTTTTCGTGGTATGCTTGTTTATCTGTGATATAATCAGACTTGCTAAGTTCAGGTGGACGCGGTTTTTCCACGGTGGGTTTTAAGGCCATCCTAATATAGTTCTGTTAGAACATTTATAAATATCTTCGGCTCAATTCGGTGATGTAATCTCGATCACGGTGGACAGTGATGGTTCGTGAACCGTTATATCAATTTTTGATTCTCCCCCGGTGAGACATTGTATGCTTTGCTGCATTTCATCCTTGATATCTTCGATATCGTAACTTCCTTTGGAGAGATATACTGTTTCCCAGTCAAGAGTTCCATCAGTGTTAGTTTATTAGCAAATATAAATGTATTATTAGGCGATTTGCCCACAAACGATTCCGACCTGATATTCGGCTAACTATAATGTACTCGTAATTGAGAAAGTGCGATTTTCATTACGGGGATCGGAGAAAAAATATACATGTCGAATTCAGGATTCATTGACGTTATTGAGATCATTGCTGTTCTCGCCAGAGTTGTATTTGCGGCTATTTGTTGCCGTAATTCTTGTGTTATTCTTATTATTCTTATGTTTTTCTAATTTTGACATCGCGCTATCATAAATGTTAGTCATCGTCAAAAGTTCGTTATCGGATATCATTGTATCGTCGATAATGGATGAAATCAACGACGATATTTGAGAGTATGCGGTTGACGTATATAATCGTGTAATTTATTTTGACTGCATGAGGATATTCTTCTTTTTGCGATGATGCTAAGAATTCCTGTAATTGTCGTCGCCTCGGAAATACAAACAGTAGCAACAAGAAATGTAATCATCGTTATCGTTGCTAATAATATACTGTTCCAGCAACATTACTTGAAATCGGATATAGTATTATGTCAGTTCGGGTAATACGCTTGCGGTATTTTTTTTATCTGTGTGTGATATATGTTGTAGCTCACGAACTTGATCTTATCGATACTTTTGGGGTATCGAGATCATCATCTACTATAGTGTTTACTTAAAACAATCAATTCCAAATTCTACACACCACGTGATTGACGCTCGAGCTAATTTATAATTGGAAGAAGCTATTTTAAATCGTGCAGTGGACCAATTTTCTAATACCGGGCTAATAATATTAACCCCGATAGATGAACTCGATGTTACATTAAACTGCATTTGTGAAACCAGAGTTAATCTCTAGATACCCTTGACATCCGCAATAACATCAATAATATTATTTTGAGCTGTACAGACAATGGATCCGGGATGTATCCAATGCACGTTTATGAGATTTTTCTCATGCGGAATTTTAACCTTATCGAGTCGAGCAGAGATATAAGGAAAATCAGCAACGATATCATCATAAGTTTTTTTTAATCGTGTCGATTGCTGTTTTATTATCGATGAGTTGCATAGGAACCGTTGGTGGTTTACCAAAAAGGTCATCTACGGTATTATCAACATTTCTATAATTTCTGCGGATATCTCGAAATTGTTTAAGTAATCATCATATTCATATCGCGATATTATAAATTTTTCATCAGTGGTTTTTATATTTATCGTTGACGTACTTTGCTGTTGTCACGTCGTTGTCCAATGTTGGGGTATTGAGTGTCGTTATTTTATTTGAGTTCATTATAAGCTCACCAGTTATTGCAACGCCGGATTTTTTTACTCGGTCGTTAATATTATTAAAAGAATACCGGTTTAATCCTGCCTTTGGAATAAAACACCGCGATATAATTTTCTGCTACCTCCTTGAGTTTAACTGAAATATTCTGCAGCGAAATATTACTCGTTTCTAATTTATCCTGTCGGCCTTGAAATACAACACTTTTATCTGGTTCATCGCTTGTCAAGTTTAACGTTTTAGACATTATATTGTTGACAAGTTTCTTTACATCCTCGAGTGAAATTGCGTCATTTTTTTTCCAGTGAGGGAAACTCACCCAAATATCTACTATTATACATTTAAGACCCTCTTTAAAAAGTCATTACTGGTGTATTCATGTACGAGTTTATGGGGTGGTGAGGTCAATGATGATTTAGCTCTAAGAGCATTAATAACTTCTTGACCACATATCGGACGATCGGTCATCGTTCGTGCAGGTAACGTCGAATACCAAATCTGTAATTGTTGAAGAGATTTTCATTGATGTATAAAATTTAGAAATTCTTTAGGTGGTGCTAACCCGTAAGAATCAAAAAAAAATATTCCACGTGAATCAATTGCGTATGCGACCCAATGATTTCCAGGTCCAGTGCTGTTATCCAGATTAATAATACCGGTTTCTACACTGTTTGGTTGTCGTGGTAATTGAACTCGCATAAAAACACCTCTGAATTTTTTGTCGCCTATTTCTTGGCTGCGTCGATTAAATAAAAATCTGACAAAGGACTTATGAATAAATGCTCCTTGTTAGTCTCAGGCCGTTTCCGTATTTGGTAAAACGACTGCCTGATAGTCTTTGACCTCGTATTACGGATCGCCCCTTATTGTATCCGTGTCCAGTCGCTTTCGTTAACGCCATTCCAGCAGCGGTTACAACAGCGCCTAACGCTGCAGCTTTTGCAACTGCGGTAACGGCGGCGACAATCAATGCGTGTAAAGAAGAGGAAATATACCACCTGATTTAATCATATTCTTAGCAGCGGACGAAGCAAAGTCAGAGTGACATTAACGTCATTGTATGACATTTTATTAATATGAGATTGATATAATTGTTACATTACATGTCTACATGTTTTCAATTGGTGCATCAACGACTCTCATTGGTCCACCCACACCTTCGAGTAACATTGATTTGTCACTGAGAATAACAGCTATTGCTCCATAATCAGCGTAGGCCCCTCGGTTTACACAAGGATGGAAATATATGTCAACAACACTCTGTCTGGTTAAATCGAGATGTGCCCGTGAAGTAATAAATCGGATGTAGATTTTTAAATTCATATTGCGATATTTGCAGAACGGCGTCTACATTTTAATCGCGTCCCAAAAAGTTAATGGTATATATGTGCTATGTGGTTTTCGTCGTAATCGAGCAAAATACTTTGAGACGGTATCTGTTAAAACTGATAATCACGATATCAATGATTTACCACCTGTGTCCATAAATGATAGTATTTTTTTTCGATAGAATTACTTTTCCAGCATTGCAGTACGATAATCATTTTTTCTGTTAAGTAAAACTGTATGTTTCGCTCCAAAAATAACTTTTCTAACATTTCTGCAAAATCCGAAAATATGACATAAAGGAATTGAGCATGAAAAAAAATCCATTATCATCTATCATCGCTTTACGAGATGTAAAACCTAAGTTAAAATTAAGATTAGCATTAATAATCATATTTTTAACATCAACTCAACATCAGCATCACCAGCATTATGCTATGATCGCCTTGTAATATACTGATTATGATCAGCTTTATCAGTAATATCCTTAGCAAGCATCATAGATGGACCAACTGATCTTGTATCATTATCAGAAGATCTAGCTTAGCCAACTATTGCTATGACAACCTCAACATTATTCTCAATAGACTCGATTTCTTTGCCATCAATGATACATTTAGTGCTACTAAACAACGCCATAATACCATTGTTGACAAAACCAACTTAGGTATTTGCAAGATTATCATATCGTGTATTAGCTGCAACATTTTATAAGAGTTGACCTTCTATTTCGATGAAAGCTTCAGCGGATAAGAAATATATACATGCGTCCTGAGCTTGAAGCTCTATTCTTGATATGGAATCCAGTTGTATTGCATGATAGGGATACTATTGATAATTACAAACGGAGTCTTTTTTGAGAACCTGTGCGTCTATATCAAATGCAGTGTCTAGTGACGATTTAAACATATTATTATATATTTCTCGATCTAAATCGTGATTTTGCTGACCTTTTCATACCACTTACCGCTATTAGATTTGCAGTAATAATTCTATGTTCGTCACCACTCTGATTTATCAATGATGCTACTTTTTGATCCTTCGGCTTGAACCAATATTTTACTAACATTCGCGGGCATTATTTTCATAACTGGTGGTAGTTTCACCGGTCGTGGTGGTGGTTTTCCTCGTCGAATAAAGTGGCTAACCTTTCTTTAACTACAGAAAATGATTTAACGACAATATCGCCAATACCACTAATACCTTTATCACGAATAACAGCTTTCATCAATAGTTGTTTTGCGATTGGAGCTATTTTTGGAGTCATCCTGGCAAATAATCCTTGAACAACATCACCATAACCATTTCCATAATATACATTATAAACGGTCAATCTTGAATTTACTACGTAAGTCATTGTTAGTTTATAATGATTGTAGTGTATGATCATTGTATCTAATTATTATTAATATAATGCGGTGCTAATTAGTCACTGTGATAACCGTCCACGAGTTCATAAATAAATTCTCTATATATACCTATATATGTATGATACCATTTTGAAATAATCGTTGACAGATATCAGCTGCTTCATTAATTCTTTCCGGAGAGTTATTTCCGGCTCGTTTACTCGATAAGAGAACTTCTAATCGTGCTATATTTGAAATATTTTTTTAGGACACGTAACAAGAGCACTACCGCGAGATCCACTTCGAGAAATTCCACAAACATTAGCACCAGGCGTATCATAAAATTCTTCTTTCTTTCTAGAAGATTTTGTTTTTTTTCTGTTGCGGTTGAGGAGACTCTGAAGATGGCGTTGGAGGAAGTTGCAAACCACGTTGTTGCTCAATCTAAACTCATATATGTATTTGGTTTAATGTACTAATATATGCTACAAACATCGGATCTTTATCTGAAATTCTATCCCCACCATATTGTTTTCGATATACATGTATATATTTATACCAGGTCTCTCTGCCTTTTACAGATTTAATATATTCAGGTTTTAAGTAATTTTATTTACGATTAAAACCCATAATCGCAAAAACTAGCTAGATCATTAAGATCGTATTTTTTAATCTCAGAAACCGTATCATCAGTAAATCTATCAGATAATGATGTTTCTTCTTCGATTGGGTCAGCAGCCTTGAAGTTGAGGTTGTGGTTGTGCAGCTATTTGTTTTAATACCGGAAGAATACCCTTTTTTCTTTCCTCGTCATCCAAAATATCTACCAATATAGCTCTTTCAGGAGTTGCTGCTGCTTTTTCAGTGGCTGTAGTAACACATCTAAATAACTGCTATGACTCTCTTACAAACTCAACTTGAGATTCTTGTCGCTGTTGTAGTTACTGTCTAACTGAATTTCTCACCGGGATAACTCTTTTCATCGCATCTAATCGTTCTCGGGTTAGTCCAGTGTTTAACGATTCTCCTACCATTATTGTTATATAAACTATTTAATTGATTTTCAGAAGGAAGGGTGCGACCACGATCCTGGGCTCCAATTTGTAAACGATGATTTCCGACTGAAAAGATTTTATAGCGGAAAATCGAACCCTGGGAAATATTAACCATCACCGACAGTATTATATATATATTCGTAATTTTACCTAATGGAAGCCGATAAAAGTGGTGGGCAAATCCATCCGGTTGCTCTAATAACAAACTGCACCATTATTGGAATATTTTAGCCTTTTTGTTTTGTTGTGCTAGGAAAATAGTTATGGACTTATTGTGTATAACGCAGTATAATCTATTATAAGTATTAGGTGGTCTCTCTTGGTGCAAATGTGGATACAGTGAGTGAAGTATGTTTTATTAAGGTAATTTTCCATGAAAAGTATCAAACTAACATAATAATGAAAATCTTGTTGCTATATATAAATTGTGGTATTCAGAGAAATATACATGAGTAAACGATTCCTGCTGTTTAAGTCATTGTACCCTATATTTGTTATTTGTTTTTTATGGTAATATGCACCTACATGCCGATGCATGTATTACAATACATTACACTATACAAATAATTCATGCAATACCCGTAAACCGATATATCCCTGTAATCCGCAAAGGGAATAGCATATCCCTGGTCGGTTTTCAAGTCTTTCAATTTTGAACTTGGCAGATACAAATGATTTTATCTCACTCAAAGGAACACAAACTAAAACATAATAAATATATATATATATATATATATATATATATATATATATATATATATATATATAAGTTATATATATATAAGTTATATATATATATATATATATAAGATATATACTTATAAGATATAAGTTATATATATATGTTATATATATATATATATATATATATAAGATATATATATATATATATATATATATATATATACATAGAGAGAGAGAGAGAGAGAGAGAGAGAGAGAGAGAGAGAGAGAGAGAGAGAGAGAGAGAGAGATGTCCAGCTTGCATAACTTTGTACAAGACATTAATTTGTATACAGGCTAGTTATTGTAGGGGTTACTATCTGGATGGTTGCTATCATATACATATTGCAGATTGGCAAACGTATGGTTTGAGTAAGTAACTCATCGTTAACTACATACATTGTTAAATCCATAGCAGCAAGGGGGGGGGGGGGCGAATTACAACAACGTTGGCGTCGTTTTTTTTTACCCAATTGAGGCTTCTATTAAGCACTTCGAAGAACATCGTTAACTACATAATTGTTAAATCCATAGCAGCATGAGGGGGTGGGTGTCGTCGTTTGTTTAATTTTATTTTCCGGAATGGGCACTTCTATAAAAAATTTTCGAGTAAGCCTCAGATTAACTCGTCGACGCTTCTAAAAAACTTGTAGGGTTCGTTCCCCCTGCTGCTCTCTGAAAACTATAATTTGACTATTTAAAGCACTTGTCATCTCAATCTTTCTGTATTCATGTGAGGCCTGGTCCCTGACAGCAGAAGTACAACAACGAATCCAGGCACTTGAAATGAAATGATACAGTACTATCTTTGGCATCTCTTACATTAATAACATCACAAATAAAGAAGTGCGTAACACCATCAGGCACAAAGTAGGCCATTATGAAGACCTCCTCACCAATGTCGAAAGAGGAAGCTGAAATGGTATGGCCATGTCACTAGAGCCAACAGTCTATCCACAACAGTACTCCATGGTGACAGACGGAGAGGTAGACAGAGCAAACTGTGGACTGAAAACATCACAGAACGGATCGGAAACAGTTTTGCGGAGACACAGGCATTGGCAAGTGATCGAGACAAGTGGAGGTAACTAGTCAAATGTTCAGCAGTACAGTGCTGCACACTTGGTCAAAAGACTGATTATGATGATGATGATGATGATGGTGATGGTGGTGGTGGTGGTGGTGGTGATTGCCTAAGTGTTCAAATGCATGTGGATTTGTTTCGGGCTTGATACATTGATTTTTAAAATCACTTATTTAAGTGTCAAACCAGATTCTTCACATCATTTTGTTTCTATGGTATATATTGTACATAACATATAGAAGGCTTCAACGTAGATTAGTTATGTAGCTAACTGAGTTACCTTCTCTATAATAATACTAATACTACTAATATTACTACTACTACTACTACTACTACTAATAATAATAATAATAATATTTGCATTATTATTATTATTATTATTATTATTATTATTATTATTATTATTATGATTATCTGATCTACCTTTCTTGAACATTATATTAATGTTTTTAACTCAATGTTTTCCTCATTGATTGCAATCTCTCAATCCACATCTTTCTTAAACTTTTGGCATGTTTACCAGACGAAGATTAACATCTGTAGTATCATACATTATGTTCCGTATAACAAATGGGTTTTGATCAAACTTTACTCCCATCCAAATATATAAACAAATGCACGTTATCCGTTTCTTCCGATAGAATTTGTTTCATATTAATTTAATAAATCTGTATCTAACCAGTGTATTAAAAGCTCAGTCGATTGCATTGAAAATTTGCAACATCATTTATGTTGTGCAAGGAAATAACAATATATTCCCTCTTGATGATCTTGAATTCCACGAATGTAATATTTGAGCAACTGCGTCAACTGAAATTTTAAGTGGCATTTTGATGTCTTAAGTTATATATATATATATATATATATATATATATATATATATATATATATATATATATATATATATATATATATATATATATATATATAGTTTATTTACCTCACTTTCAAAGTATACAATTGTGTAGCCACTTAATTCAGTATATGTCTGATTACACAAACTGATGAAACGAACATATTATTATTATTATTATTATTATTATTATTATTATTATTATTATTATTCGAGCAGAGCTTGAAATGTTTAGGTTCTATAAAAATTCCCGATTATTATTATTATTATTAGTATTATTATTATTATTATTATTATTATTATTATCGTAGAGCTTCAAAAGATTAGGCTCTTTATACAAATTGTTGGGTGCACATCTCACGAAAAGCATGAAGAACCAGAATTGCAATTAAAATACCACCAAGCAATGAATAAAACGCCAAAGACAAAGAAAAAAGGGGATGCCTTACTGGACCGTGTGACTCTCAGGACATTGCAAATCTGCTGGAAACACTCCAAGCCATTGTCAATTTCGGGATGGCATGAGTTCCTCAAAACGTTTATCAGGCACGCCATTCCTTAAATTACCCAAATGTTTGATACCAAACAGTGGATGACTTTTAAGATTCTTGCCGATGTGAAGTAACTGATAAAAGCTGCCTCGCCATTATAAGCGTGCTGGTTACGGTGTTAACATGGATCAACAAGGATATGTGCAAGATTATAGCATCGAAATACTTTTAACATACGGCGGCTTGATCTTGTAAACAAAATACTTCCGTCATGGACTATTTAGATAAGTCAAATGCAGACATCCACACTTAAATAGGGTTTGGCAGCATTTGCTCTAGTTAGGTAGTCTGCACAAGAATGTGTGCACCATTATATATCGTTCTGGTTTTAATGATTCTTTTTTAACATCACGGATAAGGTCGAAGCGTATTAGTTCCGGTGATTCTCCATAACCTTGCATAATTTTCCCTAAGTGTTAAAAAATCTTTCTCAAAATTCGGTGCTTTCTCGCATATCCATATTATATAGAATGTCCTTGGCCATCTTTGGGTCTGTCTTTCAAAGAAGCCAGACGCGTGTTCACACATCTGTATCTATCATACATTACCGATATTTAAGGCAACACTGATATCCAATAATTATTCCCACACAATTTATGTAAATCATGTATGTACTCGCTTCGCACTTGTCTTACACTTTTTTGTCCTAATGTGATTGTTTAGCCTTTGCAAAACGTTTTACGCTTTTGGGCGGTTGTTTATCGCTTATGTAGTAGTATGACAATAGCTATTTTGGTTATTACCCAAGATCGAAGATGATTTTCTTCTTACCGACGCACCTGTTATTCGCGTTCAATATTGGGTATTTGCGCGTGATATCAGGACAAAATCAGGGGAGGGATAGAGTGCTCTAACCTAGACCAGATAAAAATGCAATGTTGTTTTATTAATACTGATTCATCTAATTCTCTTATCTATTATATTTTATTGGGCATATATGTGGGAGTTAGGTTGTGTGAGTGTGTGTGTCTGTCTGTGCGTGTATCTGTGTACGTAAAAGGTAGCTTTTTTAAATAATTTTGAACTAAAGAGTCTCAAATTGCTTTATAACATGTTAGTTTCCAGTATTAAGTACTACAAAATGTGTTTGAATGTATATATGTATATCCTTTAACTTGGTACACTTACAAATAGCACATACCATTGTTGTTCATGTTTTTTAGATCAAGAACCCTATATAGTCGGAATTCGTTGCTATGTAACGGTCTGTGAGCTGTTCGATAATTAATTTAGAGAGGCATCCCGCTTTTCTAACTTCTCCCCACCCACCTTATATTTAGTCATAACAGCTTTGCTTTCAAATATCAATCAACAGCCAAATCAACATCTAAATAAAATTAATACACATTGAGTATTTTAATTAGTGTGAGTGTGTCCATATCTCTAACTTATGTTTACTGCTACATTTTCTCAATATCAAGTATAGACGAATATTTTGTGGAGAATCTAATTTGGTTGATTTACCAAGGCTTGCTTGAATAGGCCAGATGGCTAAATATATTCCGATCCAAAATGAACGTCGGTACCTGCCACTATTTATGTGTATCATTGTTATATATTTTTAAAGCAGAACAATCTAATTGTGGGTGCCTTTCACTTCTGAAATTCCTGTTGCATTTAGTTTGTAATTTAAGATTACATATTATCCTGATCAAGACGTTCGCTAACCTATATCCTACAATATACATGTAAATGAAATAGTTGGTGCAAATTCCGTTGTAGAGACTGATATGCGAGTGCTTAATCAGTTGTTCTTGACTTTTTTACTTCAACTGATATCATTTGACATTTACAGTCAAGAATAATCAAACACAAATGAAATATGTATTTGTATTTTTAATCCTTCAATATTCGTATTTCTTAGCTTTTCAACCTCCTTGTTTAAATTCCAGTACAAAAATATGTGTCTTCTTTCTGTCCACAAAACTAATCAATAATTATATTGTAAATATTAGTACCAAGACCATGGTCTAATGTTGACAACAATACAATATTTAGTATTTAGTTTTGGACATGGACCATTTAGCATCCTTGGTGGCGTACATTGATGCGAGTTATATATTGCACGTGTTCTTCTGATATTTTTACGTGTATGTTATAACAGAAAGATTGCCGAAAACATATATGAGAAACAGAGCAATTATATAATGCAATGAATCAATTAACATGGACAAAATGCAACGATGGTAGTATATTACAGTAAACTAGATCTTCTCCATCTAGTACGAAAACGCTATAATAACACTGTATAATTATAATTCAGGTGGGGGATGCTTCCTGGTAAACAATATGAGTATATAAATCAAGCCAAACACCATTATCAATTATGTTTACCACACAGCCATTCAGTCTATTTTGACAGTAGGATACAATTTTATTTTAAGAACTTATCGAATTTAACACTTTGAACACTATCAAGAAATGATGTTGGATACATTGCAAAGCACATATTTCCAGCTGCACAGCGTCAATTTACAAATGACTATCTGAGAGCACACAAACCTTTACCTATTGAAATTATTTCCACTGAAACTGAGCCTCGAATCAATCAAGCGCTGCGAGCAGACGTAACGTCTGAGCAACATCGGTTACATATTGCGCTCTACATGGTATTTGACTAGAGAATAAATAATCTTAACATCAATTCTTTGTTAGATAACATTATTCTCTATCCTTATTGTTTCAGAGATGATGATTTGAAACAGATCCTAAAGTTCGGTTGGAAGTTTGGTCCTGCATCAGCAATGTACATCGATGAAGCTTGAAGCTGACATTTTCAGTTTACCTCTTCACATTAGAGTACATGATATCCACTCGACAATTAAGTTACATAATTGTTAGGCAATATACATATTTTGTTCTTATATAAATATCATATGAGCTGAGTGAAACGGCAACAATGCGGAATTGAGATTTACTGAGGTAAAATGGATCAGGTCTAAGACAATGAACACTCAAACAAATTAGAAAGAATGCAGGATATATTATATCTTTTTCAAACGCTTAACATAAGACATGAGAGCGGTTTTAGCTGGTTAGACTTTTTCATCAGTTTGACCCTTTGTATCTGTGAAATTGTTCAACTACCCTTGAAAAAATAGCACTGGGAGGTAACTCGATTGCGGTTAACTAGATAAGCAATGACGAATTACATTTTATCGTCAACTAGTACAACAAATTGCACTACATGAAAAATAAATTAAATCATGAAGAATTGAAAAGACCGTTACCAATTAGCAGGTATAATCAGTAGATATAAGTTACAATAGAGTCACACCTAAAATGGTATGTTATAATATTATTGGAAACATACGTAACATATTATCCATTGTCTGACAGATGGTAGAGTTTGGTCACGTGTATTAAATTTCCGATAAACTCAATACGATCTAATTTATAATAGCAACGGCAAGAATGAGCCTATGACTGCCTTTATTCCCAAGAGCTATTCTAACCTCGAGATGCACATGCTCATATTCAAAGATGGAACGGCTGATATTGGTGATAGTGATAAAGGCACTCTGAATAAAGAAATTCAGCGTCTACAAACAATAACACAGGTAATTGCAACAATGCAGTAGGCAGTGAACACTACACACATCAACTGAATGAGACAGAACATGTATAAATTTAAACCCAATACATATGCCGATGAAATTAATAATAAACCCTACAACGATGACATGCTTATTCGAGTTTTTACTAGTTAGTAATCTCAGAGTCACCTTGTTTCAGACAGGAGTTGAAAGAGCCAGTAACATTGCAGATTAATAAAAAAAAGATTGAAGATAACTCACGAAGAAATAATATTTCATAATCCCAATGTCTGCTTATAAAGCGATTTTACCCAATGTTGTATAAAACTAGATAGTGATTACATTTTCATATTATTATCAACGGTTACGACAATATTACAACCGATAAAAGAGAAGATAAATAAAGTCTGCTATCTAGACTTAATTAAACAACCACATTAGCGTCGGTTTATCAGTGAACACTTACAAGTAATGCATGATTATACCCAGTTAACACCATGAGATGCATATTTGATTTAATTTCGATTTGATTTCATTTAATTATATGTTTGTTAGTTTTATTTTGCTCTTAATCTATTACATGCTAATGTAATGTAATTTTATTTACTGGCTTCGACATGTTCTAGAATTTCATTTTCCTGACTATCAGATCAGGTTTTCATAAACACTAATGATAAAAAACTTTAATCTAATTCTGACCTAGTTCATGGCATGTTTCATCAGTTGAAGTAAACAATATTTTTGTTATTCTTCATTTCTCAGAGTAGTTTCATAAAGTGTCTGTGTATGTGTGTGTTTGTGTGTGTGAGTTTGGATTTTCAACGTATATTTAACATTTTTCAGTCATATCTCAGCGATGTCTGAACTTACGCAGTTTATAGTGGTGTCTAGCACTTCGGCATCATGCAGAAGACATGTATCATGATGTCCCACCCAGTCACATTATTCTGACACCAGGTAGACCAGTCATAACACTAACCTCTTAGAGATATGCGCGATGTCGCGATAAAGGAACATACCCTGATGATTTCTACAACTTTTATCAGCTTTATAATGTGTAAACTCAGAATAATCAAGTATCACCTCACACTGTTTTCAAGTGTGCCCCCATGGAGATTCACCGGTACTCGTCACATGTTTGTCTAGCAGCTTTGTGTTTGACCCGCATATATAAAATGATTCCGTGAAGACCCTGAGAGTGTCCTGTGAAAATCCATTGATCAACCATAAAAGGTGTATCGAAATTAAGAGAGCATTCAAGTTCTTAAATAATAGCTGATACTAGCACTCATCGACGTTCCATCTTGTAGATACACAAGTTTTATATCCACAAATAGATCTTCCTTTGTCGTATCAGCATTCATAAAACCACGTTTATCAATCTTGTACAACGTCGCTTAATTAGCGATGTCGCTCCATGAATAAATCTAACAACGATTGTTCGACCTATATCTTTGGCAAACAATATAACCTTGCTGTCAATGTTTTCTGGTCCTGAGATCCGAACTGACGTTTAATGTCTCTACATAATGATTGCTTCACCGATTAACTGCGATAACAATATCTTGGCAACAAACATATATCTCAGTAGCACTATTGGATATCAAGCACGAATAGTCCTCGCGTAGTAGCCCATGTGATTATCTCTTGATCAGGTTTGTTAAAATTACGATGACCGGATGAATAGTCTCAGCAAATTCAAATGAATGTATCTCAGAAAATCCAGTTAAATCAAAATCCACCGGCAGCTGGCTGTTTATCCCAACTCGGGTCATTTCATGGTACGAGTGCCCAAATCTCACAAAAGTATTTCCTGCATACCTAGCGGCCCTATCAACTGAGATGATGGCGCGGTAATCATATTTAGTATTCCAGATACTGCCATGTACATATTCAACATATGACATTATCGAGGTGTTGGTCACCATGAATGTTTCAGCTGGCAAAAGTGGGCAACGACAGTTGAGATAATAAAACAATTATTCAGCAATTGTTTTGCTAGATCTGTATATAAAGTGTATTTTAGTGCAACCTTGGTCATCTGTGTATGACAATATTCAGTACAATAAAGTTCACCAGACGGTAGCACGAAACCATGATTGTTGTTAGATTACATGCAAACTAGACTGCATGCATTATGTGAACAAAACGCACTCTCAAACTACCACACATACACATGGTCGCGCTTGCTGATATTATATATGCAATCAAAAATATCACCTCAGTGATATCTAACAATCTTATCTCTTGGAAATATTCTTATATTATGTTTCGAAGTGTGTGCCTTAAAATAAATTATTACTATCGGATAACCTCTCGATTGATCCTTTACCGTTAGTTAGTGTCCTTACCGTAATTTTCATTTCCAGCTCATCGATATCGCTTATCGCTGCTCCACGCTCTCTGCCACCCTCCGCCTACTGATTACATTGCGTCGCAGATCTGTGCGACCATTCCCTGGCAACGCGTTTATGAAGTATTCGTTGATTCTCTGGGCTAACCAATTGAAAATAGCATTGGTCTTCCTCGCCGGTTGAAGAGGATCGATATCAATTCATCTAACTGATAAATCGCGTACACGATTGAAAACATAGGGTAATTAACTCACGTAGTTTGTATATACCAGTCTGCATCCTTTGCTACATATTTTATCTAATCCGACAACACTCTGGCTGCGTTGTGACCCCGAACAAGGTCACGTTTAACTAGTATAATCCACGTTTTTGCAGCTTCTCCAACAATGTTAACGTCAGCCACGGCAATGATACATTTTACTCTGAAAAGGCATTTTTGTCCGACAACTAGATAATAGCTTCCTTGGTTTATTACGTTATGGAGAACCTTTCTTCACAATATCAATATTTGCATATTCATAGTTTTATTCCTTCCTGTCAAAAACACTCAGCTTGTCGCATGGCGGCCATGACCTTTTGGGCCTTGCCATCGATATTTAATTAGGATCAGATTTTATATCACAATAGTCACTAGTAGTATTATGCTTTTCATTGTATTGTCCTCAATGATCATTACATCTTTATTGAATCTGACATCGTCATTCAACTGATATGAGTAAAAGGTTCGACTGAAAGTTGGTGACAAATATGTATCACCGTGTCAGTTATAGTTAGTCTTGCATCTATTTTAACTAACTGATAAATTTAGATACAACCATAAATGACTAGACTTGATAAAATAATTGTAAATATTAAAAACAGAAGAAAATAACACACGACGATTTCGTAAATAGTGTTGCATTCAAACGCATATTCCATCCTACAATTACAAGTCCTTAATATGTTTTACATTACATTCCTCTCTTTCAGTCAGCTATTGTGACCTAGTCGTTAGAGCGTCCGGTCCGACGCGGGAAGTCGCGGGTCAAAAAACATGCCGTTTCACAAAAAAAACTTATAAATATGATATAAACAGCTGCCTCGCTAAGTGGTAGTCATGCCAAAGACTTAAAAAAATTAGTACTAACAGCTGCCTCGCCTGGCACTCAGCATATAAGAAGATCGTGTTAAGGTTGGTCGGTCTGGTGTCAGGATAATGTGACTGGGTGGGACTTCATGCTACATGTCTGCGGCATGATGTCATAGTGCTAGACATCACTATAAACTACCACACCGCAGACGTGGAGATAGGACTGAAATATTGTTAAAGCTACGTTCAAAATCCAAATCACACACACACACACACAAACACACACACACACTCCTTTGTTTCCTACTTAAGTAAACATTAATACCTGTATATGTATGCCGATTTTCATTTATATGTCACACACAATGCATTACTTATATTGCATTGATTCTTAGTTAAATTCGAATCACTAAATAAGTATGCTTTTTCCAAAGGATGTATATTTTATTTAACCTGTAGATACACGAATGTGTTAAATAGTACACATTCACAGAATACCTAAAATACTGAACTAATACTATCCACGACACGATAATGATAAAAGTTGGATTTCATCTTTGAAGTATTATCATCTACTTATGTTAATCACTCGAATAGCACTAGGGATATTTTACCTAGCTTTTCTATGTGTCAGTGAGAGTTATATGAAGATCTTAACTTTATATATCTCTAATAAAATAAGTATGTGACTTTGCAAACATTATTTTTAGGAATTCAAGAGATGTATAACTACTGTATTTTCTAATGAAAAGAAAGGCGGACGTCTAAAAGTGGGGATAAGTTATCATATGGTAAAATTATTCATTTAAAAAAGGTACAATAAATGAACGACGATATTTCTAACTGTATTTTTGCTGTTAATTAGTCAGCAAAAGAAACCGAATTTAAACATTACTTGTGTTTGCACTTTATTTTTGAGTCATATATTCGATACAGGAACGAAATCAACTTGTAATACGAGAAGCAAAATGCAGCAAAATATAAAAAATATTTACAATAGAAAGTAGCCAAATTCACATTCAAAGTGTCCCATTCAAAGTGTCCCATTCAGACAGCTGTGTGTTAGCATAAGAACATCCTACTTTTATGAACATGTAATGAAAAGTGTTGTCAACACCTCGAACTGAAAGCGATTACTGCAAGAGAAGTTTATGCGCAATATTTCAGTGTTTTAAATAAGTAGAGTTAAACATACACGCACGTATGGAAGTGTAAACTGTTGTGTACATTTAATTTGCATTGTTTGTTATTTAGGTTTCTTTAATTTTTTGCCTAATTGAATGATAACGTAATGAAGTTTACAAAGAAATTTGTTAAACGTTATTAACCTTCTAATATATTACCAATAGCTAGGAGTTTTCTCAACATATTGGGAACCAATGACACAACATTTGCATTAGAGTTGGTTCTAGCAGAATTAATATTTGATTTGATAATTTAAATCCTATTGCAGATGAGATCATCTTGGTGGTTTATACTTTTGATGATTATATGATCGAGGTCATCATGGTGCTTTGTACCCTGGTTCGTCTGTGGAAGGGCTAACATATTAGCTTTTACTTTATAACTAGATACATAAGGGATTAACATCGCGGCTTTTACTTTAGACCACGATACAGAATGGGTTAACATCGCGGCTTTTACTTTAGACGTAGATACAGAAGGGGTTAACAACGTGGCTTTTACTTTAGACCTAGTGGAACGGCAGGATTGCCAAGGTAGATGCAGTGATGGCCTGACTTAACCAGAGGGAATAGAACAACCCCAACCTCACCGAGAAGACCAAACTGCGTGTCTATCAAGCTTGCTGCTCAGCTCACTAATCTACAGCAGCGAAACATGGACCACCTATGCACGACACGAGATAAAACTCAAGAGCTTCCACCTTAGATGTCTGCGGTGCATTATGCACATCAGGTGCCAGGACAAAGTACCCAAAACAGAGGATCTAGAACACACCAACGTCACGAGCATTTACTTCAGTATCAGCAGGAGGCGCCTTCCCTGTCTCGGTCAAGTCAAGATAATGGACCCAGGCCGCATTCCTTAGGGCCTGTTATATAGGGAGCTAGCAGAAGATGCACAACTGACAGGACGTCCACGCCCGCGCTGCAAAGATATTTGCAAGAAGGACATGTAAACGGCCAACATCGATGTCAACAACTGGGAGAGCTGTGCTAACGACCATTCCACCCGGCGCATAGCTGCCAGGCAGAAAGTTAGCAAGGCTGAGGATCACACGAATAGAAAGTACGCTAAAAGAGAGCCAGAAAGAAGGAACAGCTGACTCTGGACCTACTCCATTGTCTCATGTTCACGGACGGATACCAATGATAATAGTCTATGTCTATATCCCAATATCTGGTACCAACTAAAGTCAACCTCGTTCAACGTGGATAAAGATGGATAACTAATGTTTAGAATTTAATGTTAAATACTGTTTCATATATCATCAAGGGTATTCGAGTTTCTGATCAACAAAACTATGAACAAGATTATTATATCACAAGGCGTGATCAAATCTTTCTATTATGTTATATAATTATGAATAAACGTTCATTCACGAGTTGGACATGCATATATTATATCTTTTATGGGTTATCGAATTGTACTTTTTACTAACAAAAAACTATGTTGATTAATAATGTGATAAATGTATTTAACGTGACTGATATATCTAATCGATATTGTCAACACTTGTGTATACCATGCAGTTCAGTCATATTACAAATATTAATTTCATTATATATTATGAAGCAACTAATATTGATGTGTTTCAACTGCCACTATACAAGATGATGTGCTAAACCTTGTTGATAAACGATACATTTGTTTGGCGTCGCATGCCAATGATATCATTTCAGGGTATGTGTTTTATCTCCTAACTATGATATTGGATCCTTCTTGCTACTCCTGTTGCAACTAATTCCAATTTTGGCGTTATCGTTGATTCTTTTGCATCGCAGTTTGGTTCCAAGAACGTGTTATCTAAACCTCTTTGCTTATGTTGCTGTGATCAACTATAAATGGGATCTACATGTTGACATAATCATGCTGATTTTACCTCTGGGCACCATTATATACAGAAATTTCATCGCCCTGACAATTTTCTTTCCTTTTGATAGCGTTCATATTGTCTCCTGTTATTTTGTTGTTTTCCTAGAGTTCATATAGTTTATTCTTATCTTAGCGTTGCATAGCCCATTTCAGACTGTAATAGTCATTCACTCACCATAAAAACAAAATAAACTGTGTAAAATTACAATCTGTTAACATCGGCCTCACATGTTTGAAATCCAATTTATAATTGTTAATTAAGCAAAGTATTTATGTATGCACCAACGAATGAATTTTTGCGATACCTTTTGTATATTTTGGTTTTAAGATTTTAGATCTCGTTGTCGTGATACTGTTGCTATTGTAATACGTGTATCAATTATATTTGCATGCAATTTTATACTTCTTTACGTAGGTGTGAATATACTGAGAGTCAATGTCAGATCAGTAATTTCCTAACACTACTGAAAGTCAATGTCAGATCCGTATTTTCCTAACACTACTGAGAGTCAATGTCAGATCCGTATTTTACTAACACTACTGAGAGTCAATGTCAGATCAGTAATTTCCTAACACTACTGAAAGTCAATGTCAGATCTATAATTTCCTAACACTACTGAAAGTCAATGTCATATCCGTATTTACCTAACACTTCTTAAAGTCAATGTCAGATCCGTATTTTTTTAACCCTACTGAGTGTCAATATATGATCCGTATTTTCCTAACACAGGTGCTGATCTATCTCAGATAGTGAATTTTGTCAAGATTTCTGAAACAAATAGATCATGAAATCAGCTAGTCTCTTTGAACCAAGGACTTTAATTTTAGAAAATTCTGTTTTAGATAATATAGCATGGCATGCATTATTAGAATAACCTGTAAGACCGATGCCGGCTGTGACATGATTGCTTACAATAAACATCAGCTCATATAAATACTTTTGTGAATTTGTGTGTTTTGCAAAGGATATTTTATTTGAGTGTGGGGAGCTCGTATTTATATGGGTAGTAAATTATACATAATTTATATCAGTATAGTGGCTACAATTTCGTTTACATATTGTTCTTCAAATGTAAAGATACACTTATCATTCTAAGGAAGTGGTCCATCTATGAGGGCAAAATAAATGGGATGCCGTCATCACAAAAATCATCTTATGAAATTACAATATTTTAGTAGGTGCCAGCGATCCAATAATGACATCAATGCATAAAGACAATAAGTTTGAAGTTGGATTTTATGTTTAAAGTCGAGCTCATGAATTATTTGTGTCATAAGTATGACCCATTGCAAGGCAATACAATAATATACGAGATAAATGTAATATATATGTTGCGATGTGATATATAACCAGTAATATACCATACAATTCTAAGGTTCTTTACTAACAGCCTATAGTATTAAATTTCACTTAAGGAGACTGTGATCAGTTTACAATAATTGTGTACCTTAGAAACCAATTAACTGATATTTGAATCAAGACGTATATTTAATTTCTTGAAACGCTCTTGGCCTATCTGATGATATTAATGTTAGTGTGAGTTACGCAGCAAAAGGAATATGCTTTGCTAATGTCCGTGTATGTATTGTTTGGAATATTTTAGGGACCAGAGGGAATTACTCCAGCTGTGGTCAGGGTCTCTGAGAGACAAAAGAGACAAAGAAGAATAGAGGGAGACGTTGAAGGGATAAGAGAGTGAGACAAAGGAAAAGAGAATAAACAAAAGAGATGAGTAGAACTCAGGACAGTCGGGAACAGTTTACACAATAATTCAAAGGATGAACTAGACCGTCACATGGTGGTGTAATATGATATAAGCTGAAATGTATTTGAGTGATTACTGTTGAATTATATAAAGTTGCTGTTATTTAAAATTTCAATTTCTATATTCATTAATTAATCAGTCGACACCGTTGACTAGGGATTCAGTGATTCGCATCTCTCTATCACAACCTCAATTTCTGACAAACACGAGCCAGGGTGAGTCTTCTGTATTACTTTAAATGAACTGGAAGCACCAAACCCCAAAAAGGGAAGCAGCCTATAATTTCCAATAATAATTTCTGGGTAAGAAACTAAAGTCTTTCTGAGAAACTACATATTTCATAGCTAATTATTTCCTTCTGTGATTTTATATAATTGATTAAGAACATCGTTTCTTGAAGGAAAACTCGTTATAACAGATATCATCAATGCTCTTCAGACAATAATCATTTGGACCAAACGTTCATTAACAAAAACAAACTATTGTCGCAAAATTGTTAATATGATCTTTTTGAAATTTAGGGAGGTATATAATGTTGTTTCCATCATAAATAATATGTCTAATTATAGCAAAAGTCTGTATAGGCATCATTTTATTTGTGTTCATTTTAAAGTTAGGAATTTTTATTTGTAATTGATTCCTTTTGAGTACAACGTGTGTATTCATATTCATTTTTATTAACATTCTATTTAAAGGCATTATTTGTTGCATTTTTCAATACAATATGTTTATTATTTGTTATTATTATTATATTATTATTAATAACATTATTAATATTGTTATTATTATTATTATTATTATTATTATTATTATTATTAGCAGTAGTAGTAGTAGTAGTAGTAGTATTAAGAATGTTCTTTAAGTTGTGTTATCGATTTACTATTCCCGTTTTGAAGAGGTTGTTTGTACATACCTATAGTTGTCTAATTGAAGTAACTTTATTATGCTGTTTGATCATGTTTTATTTCAAAATATTATTAGCAATGGGAAACATATTTCGTGTTAATATTCAACATCAAATAACTAATTTTTATTTATTAAACACAAAAAGAGAAAGGTCGGCAATTTCCATACAATCCTTGCAGGATTATTAGCGATCAACACAAATCGCGTTATATTACATTCACTTGCCAGATTGTTGCTTTTGAGAACAGCGTGTCTCTGGCTTCCTCTTGAAGCATTTCTATTCTCATTAAAACAGAATATTACCAAGAAAATTTAAGTAACAACGATGTAATTGCATAGTCATATTATTTCAGCAAAATATATAATATCAACTACCGAGTCATATTATATTCTATCATTGCAAATATTCGACGCTTAGAATGAATTCACATTCGTACTATTCCTCAGTCATATACAGAGATCCATGATGATACACATGAGTAGCAGCCTATTTGTAGGCATTTTTCTGCATATGTTCTTTCTCCAAGTTAATCAAAATGTGAACAACCATATTGTTGTATCGCAACATCGTCTCTTCCTCGATCGAAGATGACGTTTAAATATGGAGACTGAAGATCCTCTTACTTAGTGCAAAATTGTCTTGGCGGTTCAGATGGAGGGTTGGTGATTTGTCTTTCCAGCAATACGTATTGCTCTCTCGTAGAGTGCGATGCAAATTCTTGTACATGTTCTTGTGATACTTGTCGTCTCCTGAAATACATGTGTGATAAATACAGCAACCGGAACAAGTTGATATATATATATATATATATATATATATATATATATATATATATATATATATATATATATGACACCAGTACCATTGGATTTATCTAAATAGTTCAGGGACGACGATTTCAGGTAGCGATGTAGCATCAGGAATAGCCGTATGTACGGCAGTCTGTAGCTATAGTTTGAGCATTTGTAAATAGGCGGAGCGAATTTCTAAACATCGACGATGTGCAATGCATGCACCCGTACATAACAGACAATAAAAAGATATATCTGCTAAATGTAGATGTAATTGTTAAATAGATACTTACAACTTTTATCCCCCATGCAAATGCATATTAGGACAAGTGTAATTGACACTGATATATGTAGAAACCACGAATAGAGAATATATATATATATATATATATATATATATATATATATATATATATATATATATATATATATATATATAACAGAGATTCCAACCAGCCCATATAAAATGTTGACTTCTATTCAAAATAAATACATAAATATTATTAGCAACTAATACTACTACTAATAATAATAATACTAATAATAATCATAATAATAATGATAATAATAACAATATTAATAACACAACATGTTGATGTAGATTAATGCTAGAGCTTTCCTTACATTGTACTATATAAGCATTTGTACAATATAACGCTACTATACTATATAATCATTTGTCTTCATTTTTTGGTCAAAACTTTTCGTTAATGGGCTGTGTTTATGATCCATTAATAAAACTGTATTCAATATTAACACTTTGAGCGTCTGTATCTTACGTAAAAACACTGACTTACGTTACCTCTCTCGTATTTCGATATCCAAAAAGATCATACAGCACAAGTTAAATAATCATTCACTTACGTTATCACGATTAGAAGTTATCGTAGAATGGAAACGAGCTGGAAATAACTCACCAGAAATAATTAATGAGCAGCTGATATATGTAGACGACTATTTGAGGGTGGTATCATGGATATTAGTGTATGTCGAGAGTTTATTGATGAGCTAGAGGACGGTTGTCACAGTGACTTAAAATCCAAGGGATTGGAAATCGTTTACGATGAAAATCCGTAGGATTTTTCCGATTAGATAAATAGCATTTAAATAAGATGATCATACATTACAACCACAATAAACCAACCATGACTTACGTAGTAAACTCACGATTGCATGTTTATAGAGCGTTCTATGGAGATGGTCCCGGCAATACCATTGCATGGTTATTTGCAATAATGGCTTCAAAAATAACAGCAATCGCAAAACAGTTATCAATGAAAGATATTGATGTTTTTCGTGATAAGAGTATTAACGCCGTTGGTGATCTAGCCGAGAAAGCAAATTCCGCGCCTAAGGAAAAACTAGCAGCGTTAGTTCGGCGAAAAAAGAAACCGGTGATAATGTCACCAGTGACGAATTCACTAGGACCACTACCGTCTACGGAACTTTTGCCCACGAATATTAGTAAAATAATAAACAACGCAGTGGATCAGAATATAGCATCATGGATAAATGATGAATATGACACTCAGGGAAATATTACTTCAAATATAACGGGAAGTAGTTTGAAATCGCAGGCTAGATCGCGATTCAGATCAAGAAATATATAATAATATGTTCAAATCGGCTCCTGATACAGAGTTTTATCAGTTTTATTCCTATCATGAAGTACAACCGGATCTTCGATCAAGAATCGAACTTCAAGTCCATGATATCAGCAATACTTTCTACCCGCTGAAGGATTTATCGAAATAGAAGGAGAACGCGTAACAAATAATGCTGCTCATAATGATCCACCATATGCAAATGATCACAATGTCCGAGTTGGCTTTGTTAACATTGGTATCATGGCACTATTCGAGTGTGATAGATACATGATTAATGAAAGAGAAATATAGTCTATAGAGCGTGAGGTTGATGTTGCCACAACAATAGTGGAGTTAGCAAGATATTATAATGATTATACAAGACTAGCGGGTCGATGTATGATGTTCTCATAGGATATCACTGATCACGCTGAACACGTTCAGTATACTAAATTGCTGACACCACAAGCTACTGGATCTGATCCACAAACAGTTGGTTCTCTTGTAGACGAAGCAAGACCAGCTGCTGCCTTTCATATTATAAAAAGTACTAATCCTAACCACAACATACGGTCCACTGCATCATATTTTCGGATTTTTCACAAATGTTAGAAAAGTTATATATGAAGCGAAGCATACAGTAGCACTCCTGCGAAAGGGTAGTGATAATGATGTAATCTGGCGTGGTGCTGGTGTTGCTGACGGTAAAGTCATTATATCAAAACTATCATTGTGGATGCCAGTAATGACTCCATCAATCACCGCAGGGGAAACAGTACTATCATTTATGGATACAGGCGGAAAATCATTGATATCATGGTTAACAACAACAACAACAGATACCATGTATTTTAATATTGATGGTACACTTACATGGTACCTGGCATCAAAACAAGGTGTTTCAGCTCGGCGTCATATATTTATTGCGTTCCAGGTTAAAACGCGATTAAACTCTCAGGAACGCAGCCATATGATATTTGATCAATTGGGTGTTAATCAAGTATCATTGAGAATAAACGGCCAACAGGAACCATCCGATGATATACTACTTGATTATGGAACCAACCAAACTGCACGCGCGTATCATCGTTTGTTGACATTTATGGGACTCGATAATAATGTGGATACTGGGCTCCAAATATCATAATTTGATTTTAAAAATAGATATCCCATCTATTACTTCTCGCTGGAACATCTTCATTTAACCAGACAATCCGTAGTTGACATACACTTCAGAGCTCGTGTACCCCGTCCGGTTGTAGGTGGTGTGGTCACTATCCTGTATTACAGAGCAGTTGCTGTCATACTAAGTGACAAGTCAATGCTATTCGAAGGTGTTGGTGGACGAATGAGAGTAGATGATGCACCAGTAGAAATATGTTGTCGATAATTAGACCAATATGTTATTAAATAAAATGTCATATAGTCATGTTAATGCTACGTTAACTCCTGTTCAAATAAAACAAATGCAATCAGAATCATCTAAAAAGTGTGGAAACGCAATATCGTCGAAGCACAATCAGATGTCTGGTGGTCAGAATAAATTGTCATTGATAAATCGTCAGATAAAAAACACTTCAATGATGCCATCAAAGACAAAAAATATGTTCAGGTCTCTCTCTCTCTCTCTCTCTCTCTCTCTCTCTCTCTCTCTCTCTCTCTCTCTCTCTCTCTCTCTCTCTCTCTCTCTCTCTCAGCGGCCGCAATTAAGAACATGATATAATCAGGTGGTATATTTTCACTTTTCGCTGCGTTACCAGCGATGATTGCGGCCGCAGCCACAGCGGTAGCAAAAGCCACCGCGCTAGGAGCCGTTAGTACAGTGGTACAGCGGCAGGGATGGCACTAAAAAAAGCAACAGGACAGGGATACAAAAAAAGAAACAGGAAAGGGTCAAAGACTACCAAGAATTCCGTAATATAGGTACAGCGTGAGAGACTAGGAACAGTTTACCAATAATATTTCCAATGTCAAATTTTGATTTACACGATACTCGATGTTGGCTGCTAGCTGCTGACTACTAGAAAACCAGGGATAAAAAACTTAACAGGTATCTGTATGAGAGATCAATTACAACAATAACCAAACACCGCTGAAACCGGTAATATTAATTTCGATAAATGCACCGGACCTGGAACTCACTGTGTTACATACGCGATTGATCCGCTTGTGATTGTTGATTTCCATTCATAAGGATTAGCGCCGCCACTTAAAAATTCCTATCTTGTATTCCACGCTACCAACACAGAAAATAAGAGACCCACCAATATGCGGCATGGAAGTATTGAATGTCCTTAGCGCTAATTCATCATCGGGAAAACCACCACATAAATATCTGCAACCGGTGATTTAAAAAAAAAAATAATCGAAGATGAAATATCTGAAATGTTAAATCTCGCAAGTGTTGATCCCTATGAAAGAGTTGTATTTCAAGATCGTCAGGATAAATTGAAAACTAGTATTATGTCCCTTGATGATATCTTAGTTAAACAACGCGACGCAGTAAAACATACTATCGCGTTGTTTTCCAAGGAGGGTAATCTCAAACCAGATGTTCTCATTTCGACACTCACAAATAAATTAACAGCGCTCGGTGATAATTATTCATCAAGGATAGAAATATTAAAAAAACTACGCGATGAATATGAAGACCATATTACAACATTTGAACAATTACAAGAGAGTATAAATGATAATATTGATATTCATACCACATTGAAAATCACAGACGTACAAACCGCTATGTTAGAATTAGCAACACTCCAATCTAGGTATGGAGATCATGTTGAGAAGTTTTCAACATTTCGTTAAAATCTAATTGAGAAATTCTTTGGGGGGATCTCATTAGATCAACTCCACATAAAACTCCTGGATATTAGAAAATCCATCGATGAGATGAAAACATCATCGAGGCAATCAAAGATGGTTTACCGAGGATGATAGAAACACTTGAGAAAACAAAGATTCCTCATGAAAAACCAACAACGTAGTATACACGATTCAACACAGATCATTTACGTGGACTCCACAAATTAACATATTAAATTTCACTGCTACCGTCAAAAGTATTTATCAATTAACACTAGTGTTGCTGACAAACTTTAATATTTCATCAACGAGTTCATCTGGTGTCAACAATATGATATCAACGATCATCGACAAGGGAATAATTGAACAATTCACAATTAATATTCACTGATAATAATTTAGCTATCGTTTCAGTAGCATGGTATGTGGAATTCGTAGCGGATTTAAGTAAACAACTTAATTCATAATCCATTGGATTTTCAACGCTTGTCTGTGTAGGGTACATACAAGCGGTGAGGAGTGCTCTCTGATCGTAGCACTCTAAGGATGATCCGATCAGTGGTGTTTTGAGCCTTTTGAAGTTTTAGGAGTAGATATTGAGACGAAGCAGACATAACTGAGGTACAATAGTCCAGCTTTGAAGGCACTAATGAACGTATAAGGGTTTTATGGGGCATCAACTGAAAGACATTTACGAATAGATCGGATACGTCTCATCTGAAAATTTGCAGCTTTGCATATGTTCTTGACATGCTGGTGCAATGTGAGTAACACCTTGGTTTCATACTGACTGTAGCAATTTAATGTTGGTGTTGCTGATAGATATTTATTGTTTGAGTTAAAGGGTGGGAAAGAGAAAGTCTTTGTGTTGTGATCAGAATATCCTAAGTTTTATCATTATTCATCTGCAGCCTGTTACAAGTCATCGATGATTTCACATCAGAAATGCGAGTCTCTACTCCGTGCATAGTAGCATTAACTTGGTTGGCTAGATTGGTATATGTGAGTGTCATCAGCATACAATTTGTGAAACACAGGATGATAATAACTATGACACTTGAGAGCTGGTGAGTGTATAAAAAGAAAAGAACATGTCTGTCAGGAACTAACCCTGTTGAAAACCACAACATACAACAACTGGGCCGGATTTTATTCAGTTTGTAGATACAATTAGTCTGTTGTTCACTAAGTAGGGTTTGAACCAAAGTAATTCTGTATTGTTAATGCCAAATTAATGCTGGAGACGGTAAAGGAATATAGCATGATCTATTTCGTCAAATGCTGCAAACAAATAAAAGATAGTGAGGACTGTAATCTTTCCGCTATCCAAAAAAGAGAAAATTTCATTAACTACATTCAGAACAGTAGTTTCAGTATTATCCGCAGACTGTACATTGTTAAAAAGACTGTTTGAATTCAGATGAGATACAAGTTGGGTTATAACAATATTTCTGAGATATTTTAAATGACGGGGATTTTTAAACTGGCTGGTCATTCTTTAAATAGTCATGGTATATTTTTATTGCTCTTCAGCACAGGCTTTTCAGTGGCAGTTTTGAAAACTGAGGGAAATTCATCGGAAGCGTGACATGTATCAATAAAAAAAAAATAGTGAAGGCAATATTGGATCTAAGCGTTAAAGCAGTAGTGATGATGGAATTGGATCAAATTCACATGACTTTGATGCACTCATCATTACAATTGTACGTGCTAAATCCAAAGAGACAGGATGTCACTGAAATTTTGTAGCACAACTGTAATGTGATGACGAGTCAGTTTATATTGTTCTGTCAAGCGTATTTCTAATGGTTTGTACCATGTCAGGGAATATATTTGCAAATATTTGGAATTGAATCCAGATGAAAGTGGTGTATCTTTGTTCTTTGACATGAGTTTGTTCGCAAGAGTTCTTTCCAGTAGGAACCCTTTCTGATCTTAGTACTGTGGTGGGATTTTTTTCTATCTGGACTATTTATGTGACGTTTGACAAAACGGCATGCTAAACGTGAACTATGGCTATTTAACGCGATTTTATTCTTCTTCTTCTTCTTCTTCTTATTATTATTATTATTATTAGTAGTAGTAGTATTATTAGTATTATTATTATTGTTACGAATAGTACTACTACTACTACTACTACTACTACTACTACTACTACTATTATTACTGTTTATTATAACCGATGAGGCTGTGTATGCATGTATGTATGTATGTATGTATGTATGTATGTATGTATGTATGTATGTATGTATGTATGTATGTATGTATGTATGTATGTATGCATGATGAGGCGATGAGTATGTATGTATGTATGTATGTATGTATGTATGTATGTATGTATGTATGTATGCATGCATGCATGCATGCATGCATGCATGCATGTATGTATGTATGTATGTATGTATGTATGTATGTATGTATGTAGGTATGTAGGTATGTACGTATGTATATATCGACCGCTCCGTTGGCCTATGTGGTTAGAGCGTCCACCTCGGAATCGTAAAATTTGGCGTTTGAAGCCCGTATAAATCTAGTCAAATACTTTTAAAAATATTACTATCAGATGCCTGACGTCCCTCTCAGCATCAAGCTGTTACTTTTATGACTGGTCGGTCTGTTTTCAGTTCGTACAGGACACTTCATGTCTGTGGTATGATATTTCATTGCTGACATCTTGGAGATATGAGTAAAAAGTGTCAAGGCTAGGTTACATATCTAAGTTATACATATCAATATATATATATATATATATATATATATATATATATATATATATATATATATATATATATATATATATATATATATATATATATATATATATATATATATATATATATATATATCTTTATCTGAACAAAATGTGTTTGAAAAAATGTTATGTGCTTGGTCAGATCAGCATTTAATCTAATACACTTGACTCATCTAGGGCAAAGGTGTGCTGCATCGAAAGTTCCTTTTTTTGCAAATTTAACTTTATGAAAAGCCATCATAAACTTAGGCAATGTGCTAAAATCAGCCACCACAAATTCGCTTTATTGTCGGATCTAATTATTACATGGATCACACTATGTTATTATGACCACTTAAAACTTTGGAATATGTATTTATAGTCGTTGATTGGCGGATGTGCAGAATGCATGAACAGTAGTTGTGAGACTAGAAGAATACTTTCATTATGGATCGTTCTTAAATGCACGTGTCGCTGGTGTGCTTTCTGATAAGAGGAAAAGGTTGGAACATCTGGCGGCTTTGCTGCTGACATGTATCTCCTAAATAAGTATCAAATGAACCCTTTCTTATGATTTGCACACTTCAAATCGTTTAACCCTACAGCGGCAGCACAATATAAGAAATACAAAGAATAAAATATAAGAGATTAGATTTGAAGAAAAACAAACAATTGGTCAGAGGTTTGCATCATGTACAGTATTTCGTGTTCTATTTGGAACAAAATCTGGATTCCGATAGAGTAAGTTTACAAAACATAAACTAGGACATAAGGATCCGTTCATTTTCGTAACTTCCTGAAATAAATATTTAGGTTGATGTGGAAAGAACCGTTTATGGATACATCAAATACCCATCGAATGTTTCCGTATGCACTCTAAACTACAGTGAAAACATTCAATGGGGATTAAACAACGTTTAGACTAGAAGGAATATATTTTTGAAATGACAATAATTTAGGCATCAAACATCGCTTCAGCTGTGCACTGCAGAGCATGCTCAAAGTTATCCTGACAATGCATTTGTTGTAGAGTGCCCTGTCTATGGAACACCAAGGCAGTCAACTGAGGCTGATCCATGTAAGAGTCGAACCATCGCTCTTTTTGACGTAGTTCCAATACACTAGCATACAGGTCAAGGCTTTAATGCTTCTGTTGCAAGTATAAAATGTACCTTTTGTATCATGTTATACCGGTTATCAGTGAAGTAATTATATATATATACCAGATGGCATTAACGCTATCATTGTTTCATGTGTTGATGTGGACATCATAGTACTTGCTCTTTGCTCTTTCTTTTGATCTTGTCGTTTCTTCCGCGCCTTTGACCTCTGGTGTAGATTCTTTACCTATTGCAGAAGAAATTTCAAATTGAATGAATATTGTTTACATTTAATGCAGTTGAATGTAATAATAATATATATATATATATATATATATATATATATATATATATATATATATATATATATATATATATATATATTAGCTTGAAAGCTTTAAAGTGTTTTATGTGCTAATAAACAGAGTTATATCTAAAATAAATTAAACGTTTTTTTTACCAGACAGAAGCTTTGTTTATGCGACCTAATACAATTGTTGCAAATATGGTTAATTAGCCAGGGGGACCAGTTTTGTTTTCAAATGAAAATTTATCAAAACTTCCCAATAACTTGGGAATGTTGCTGAAATCCATAAACACTAAATTGCAATGATGTTGAGAGTGGGTATTGAAGTGGTATTATTTATTTTGTGACGATGTTTACGAATTTGCCATGAACTCATATCGGCAAGAATACGTATCATTTATCGTGATTTAGAGTGTGACGCATTGCGTTATAATACTATTTAATGGGAAAATATATTCAGATGAATTTGTATGCATAGCTAACAAAATTATCAGTCATTCATATAGACTTAGTTATTGTATAAAGTTGCTTATCACCAACCAAACCGAGCGAAGTTTCTCTCGACTTTCAAACTTAATGTAGGTCAATGTAGTCTTAATATGTATCACCAGCAAAAAGGCACGATATACATTTAAATCAATCTGTCCTGCTGTTTTTGGTAACATGTTTCAAAAGAAATTATTATATCGCATGGATAACAAGATACGGCCACACGAATGCATCGGTAAGTTCCTGGTTTTGTCAACGTCAAATTGACAATCTAATATTGTTCTCTATAACAGTGTGTGAGATGCACGCTAAATTAGGATAAAAAATATATTTATCTCTCCAAATATTAGCATTGAGGTCTATGGAAAAAAACATTGGTATCGTGATAATAGCTGCACAGCGCAAAGATAACTCAAGGAGAAGCCTATATTGAGCAATGTAGCTATAATGTGTGTTGATAATGAGTTAGGTAGCTCGTTTAAAACGAGCCACTGCACAAATTAAAATATATAATTAGTTGGAGATCGTACCAAGTACAGAGAAGCGACATGCGTGTGGTGATCCATGAAACATATTGATGAGACTTTTCCGACACATAACATCCCTGTGATTTAATCATTGGTTCTCAAAAACAAGTTCATGATAACTTCAGTAACATTTAAATTTACTTCATCAAGCAAAATTTCCAAATACACTTGGACGTTGGTGTGTTGAGAAGCCGATTCTCGTTGTCAACATATCCATGTGAAAATACCGTCAACAGTTGATGGTCACCCATTGCAGACATATCATCGAATTATCGCTGCAATAAAACAATCATTGCTAACTATATAACGTCGAATAAATGTTATCAGATTATCCCGATAGTGATTATATTCCATTTGCGTCAGATCGTATTCATAATATAGGGTCTTCTACGTTGTTTCGTTATCCGGATGTATCGTGAATTTAAGCAACGAAGGAGTGGATGCGTACCTCCACGTAAACTGTATTTCTGATAATACTGAATCTTCTGGTATCATTTGTAATTCCACAAACCCATGTTGAGGAACTAACGCCCGATGCTCCGATGCTTCAAGGAAATATATATCGCCGGCGCATTGCTGCAAAGTGCCAAATGTGATATTGCATGCGTTTTTTGATTCTAGATCTGATCATTGACTATATGTGTTGCAGCTCTTTTAATTATCCAGCCTCAGATAAATATCCGATGAAGAGTCCCTACTGCCTTACACGTTCAGTTCCTGTCGACCAGTTATGATGTAGACACGGTCTGGTATATTTACTGGTTTCTCGATTACTTACGAGGATTTTATCACTATGGTCCTAAAAATTCCATTATTCTACGCGGGGGTCTACCTACCCGTTCACGTCATAGTGCACTTTCCCAGGAATTTTAGCAATCCACAACAACATATATTGTGCATTGTGATGTCCAAGTAATCGTATTGCGACTGTACATCGTTCAACGATATATTGGTCGCGATACACTTTAGAAGGTCTTTGTTGAGTTCTAACCTCATTTTTTTCATCAAGTCGGTTACCTTTCTGGGCAATTCTTACAAACGATTTGGTCGTAAATTATTACAACAACATCCACATTCATTTTACGGATGTATTTTGCCGACAAATTTGAACTAATAAATGGAGTCATATAGGTGTGTTATTTTCATCTCTCTAGTGACACGTGACTGAGCCAGGTTTCCATGAGTACCTACCAGGAATGCACGCTATGACCGTCTTCCGTAAATATTTCCCTGCATGGACAAATTCTAGTTTTATTCCTTCATTACTGTTTTTCAAGAAGCCTTCATATAAAGGTGTTCCTTGTATTGTCTTAGCTTGAAAAAATACAAATATATAGTCAGACCAACATTGTATAAACTTGCATATGATGTACAAATATGTGGAACATGTTCATATTATAAATTGCATTGATGTTATGTACTGAGTTAGATATTGTTATTAAACGAGAGTTGTATATCCTGAAATAAGGACATGATGAAGAATCTTAAAACATCTGAAACCTCAAAGATCAAAGTATCTGCACAATAATAATATTTTATATTCTGCTAAAACAAAACTACGTCATTACAAAAAACAATGCATTTATAAGACATTACCTCATTGAAACTCAATCTTCTTCAGTACAGTAGGTGAAGAACTAAATAATTACTTGATCATAACGCTTATCTTCTTTTGGAATATTTGCTCTGTAATTTCTCTGAGATCAAATAATACCGTAATTACAGGTTGTTTTAAAAACTTTAATGTCATATGAATATGGGTGTCACGTAATCAGTGAACATTTAT
>JARLTB010000213.1:5117500-5220000 GCA_030141615.1 Unio pictorum
TTCCAACTGATTTAGCTGTAGCTAAATTTCGACCTAATCAGCTTGAAGAGACTGTTTCATTTCGAACCAACACTTTAAAGGGGAATTAGTTTTACAGAGAAATTTAATGTAAATGGTGGACAAATTATACACCTCAGTAATACAAATCAATGATGGTTTAATTAAGTTTGTTTCTTTTACTGCTTTAAGTTATCGTTCACGAAATATTATTTTAAAACCTGAACATGTTAAAAGTGTAAGTCGTGAAATGTAGATTGAATGGGTGTTATAATTAAACCAGGATATTAATCAGATAGACAAACAAGATCATCTTCATAGCAGGCTTTTACAGGGAGTGGAAATTTATTCTGATTTACAACAACGAATAAAAGAACAACAACAAGAAAAACAAATACAGTAAAGAGAACAGAAACAAAAAGACAAATAACAACGACAACAGGAGAATAAGAAATTACAAACAACTTTCCAGAAAGAGCGATCCTAGCAACTTCCTCCACCTCGACACCAAACATTAAAAATCGATGAGAAATTTCACGACATACCTGACAATAATACTACCGATAGCGGTTTTACTACGCGAACGATATCAGGAGGAAGTGGTCTTATGTCTTGTCCTAACAACATTCTAGTTTTGGGTTATTTTGCTTTGGATTGATTAGTTAAGTTGTGCTCTTGGAAGGATTCATTTATTTCCCATTGTATCATTTGGTCACATGAATAAGAATTGTGAAACATTGGATTGAGCAGGAAGATCTGTCACGTGGAGTATATTACGATATATTATTTTAATCGAGTCTTAAAGGTGTGTATATAGGGACAGATGTGGGAAGTCAGATTTATTCCTATTTTAATTCATTTCAGATTCTTATATCATATGTTAAAATCAGCCTGCAAAAGTGTTTCATCTTGTTCAAAATTTGAGAGGACACATGTATAAGGATTATTTATTGCAAGGACAAAGTGCTCATTGGGCTAGAAGTTAGTTTGTTTGAAATCCTACTCTAGAAAAGTGAGTTGCTGGAGCTTGCTGACCGTAAGGTAATCTTTCTATAAAAAATAATTTAAACAATTTTGTCAAATAGTTTGCAACATAGGATATTTATGATGTAAATGTTAGAATTATGTCCGGGAGCTGACATTAAATGTCATTCTGATCGCAACACAACGACTTCTTATTCACATCCATTACCTCCAACAATAAATATCAGCAACACCAACATTAAATTCACGCAGTTAGTACGAGACCTAGGTGTTACTCTAGACAGAACTGTCACATTGCACCAACATTTCATGAACATTTGCAAGGCTGAATATCTCCAGCTGAGGCAAGATTAGAAAACACCTCACCGCTGTTCTGTACCCTACACTGGCTATCCATTCGATCCAAAATGAAACACAAATTGTCTTCTGTGTGCTACGCTTCACTGACGGACTCCATTCCAGCATACCTATTTTATACACACATGAGCGAGATATTAAAGCTCCTCTTCTGACAATCGCCTACTAATTATTCCCACTACGAAAACGAGGTTGTATGTACAACTTTCTTTCGCATACTTGGGCCCAGCAACCTGGATTTAACTGCGCAATGACAGAAAAATACAGTGATCCCTTTCAAGAGTGATCTTACAACTCATCTTTCTCGATTGGAAGAAAATATTTTAGGACCCAAAATGTTTCCTACCTTAACTATTTTCAGACTTTTCTTTCTAATGTCATGGTGTTTGTTTGTGTTGCTGTTTTGTATTTATATCGTTATAGATGTTGTAAAGTGTTTATAGCTTTTAAATATGAGGCGCTATACAATGTCTTCCTTACTATTATTACGATCATTGCAAAAACAAAACTAGTCCAAAGACTATGTAACAGTTGGTGTGCATTTAAAGCGATCGATACAGATTATGACAAACGTAAACAACTTATGTTGGTCGAATTATTTATTTAACTGCTTCAAATCTGACGTCGAAACTTAGTGTGAGAAACATGGCTATGGTCATATATATGAAACAATGTATTTGTTGGGTCAAGCAAACCTAAATGTGAATTTATTATGAATATGTATGAACGATTCATGTTCAGGCTGTGTTACATATTGGAGATTCGTTTACTCTTGTTCCTATTCAGATAGTTTGGGGCACATAAGCCACTAATTGTCACTACTTATCTATGTATAATCCCTTGTACGAGAAGTCGCTTTGTAGTTATTTCTCAGGGACTGTAATGCAGCTTGATTAAAATTGAATTTCCGGTGACTGTCAACGTTTTGATTTCTGTTTCCATTGAGGTGTTACTTTATCGTTAGACAATGGCTTAGCCTGATATTAGGGTGCAGTAAATCCACCAGTAAACTAAGAAGCCTAGTCTGTTTCAAAGTGTTGATCCCATTGAGAACGACTTCCATAAAATATCCAACTTAACCAGTTCATATCGCTATGGTAACATATTTTTTGAGAATGAAGTTGATGAGGAAATTATTTATTTGGCTTGTCATGTTTGTTCCATGTCTGGAAATTCTTAGTTTAGACCATCGATACAACTGGCTGGTCAAGTTAAAGTCAATAAGACTAATCACGAGATGATACTTATTTTTACTGGTCGAAAAGTAAAATTGATGTTCGAAATATTTTTGGTCAGATGACAGATTATTACCTTCAGCTGCAAATCGTTATAATTACTGCACTTAGACCATTCATCTTTTCTCTTTGAACTTGATGTAGCAAGATATTAAAATCAGCCTGCTAAAAATAAAATTAACGCTGGACAAATTTTAAAAGAAAATAACATTTCAGTATGAGGATAAAGGTCCGTCTCTCTTTGCAATGCTAGATATTATGTCCCTATACAGTGTTATTAGGTAAGTAAGTTAAACTATTTCATCAACACTCTTAGCATACGGATATAAACACAGCTTTGTTATGTAAAGATGTTAAAGGGGTATGCTGATATATATATATATATATATATATATATATATATATATATATTTATTTATTTATTTATTTATTTATTTATATTGTGGTACTTTAAACGTTTCTACTCTATATTTGTTATTTGCCTTTTTGGTCATGACTGATGCCTGTATTACAATACATTACGCTATATAACGTCATTCATACAATACCTGTAAACCGATATATCCATGTAATCCGCACAGGGAATAGCACATCCCTGGTCGGTTGTCACGTCTTCCAATTTTGAACTTGGCAGATACGGATGATTCAATCACAATTAAAGGAACACAAACTGAAACATATTGCAAGTTGTATATATATATATATACATATATATATATATATGTGTGTGTGTGTGTGTGTGTGTGTGTGTGTGTCCCGCTTGCATATCTTTGTACGAAACATTGATTTGTAAACAAGCTGGCTATTATAGGGACTACTATTTTGATTGTTGTTATCATATACATATTGCAGATGGGAAAACGTATGGTTTGAGTAAGTACGACAGTTTAGAAGTCTAATGAATGCAGGTTTTAGTGCTTTAGCCAAGATAAGTAAAGGAGGTTAGGAAAAAGGAAATTTGTAAGAGATGACATGATCGCATCTACTGAAAAAATATGTTTGACTAAAATATTACAGTTCGTCTACATCCCATTCGAAAAGGTTGTTAACCAATTAAAAGGAATCTACTTGTAAAAAAATACATATGCGACCTGACAAGATGTCTTTTTTTTTGTTATATCGTTATTATTGTTATAATAGCATCTTACCTATGAAAAGAAAATGTTCGTATGTCTGGAAGTAACCAACCCAAGCTTCTCTTTGCAAACCGATTTCGTCTAATACTGTCATTGAGCTTAGATTGACACCAGGGACGGCCAAAGGCAAATTTCTTCTGATCTCTTTACAATAGTGTAAGGGTTAAACACATCTATATATATATATATATATATATATATATATATATATATATATATATATATATATATATATATATATATATATGGATGGATGGATGGATAGATAGATAGATAGATAGATAGATAGATAGATAGATAGATAGATAGATGTGTGTGTGTGTGTGTGTTACACTAATCATGTTTGGATTATTTCGCGTGCCGATTATAACTGTACACGCATATGAAAAGCGACTAAAATTATTGGAAATATCCCAACTAACCATATAACATTTTTATCCTCATCACAATACATTTCTTTATGTAGACTATTTGTATTATCCTGACAGAAACGTGTCAGTATTAGATCTATCCGTATTTGTTAGTATTGCATGTTGGTGCGAGTAATATACTGAACATGATTTACCTGACTGATCATTTTACTTCATCGAAAGACGTTTATGAAGTTACGAAATATAGCAATGGTGATGAAGTTTAAGGAATATGCTTTGGCTCCATCATGCTGTTGGCAAAGTGGCATTTATATTTCCGGGATGGTGTTCTGCCATGAAAATGTATGTTTTGTAAAGCGTAAGGGCTCATTTTTGGAATAGCTTATTTAACACAGAGTAAATCTCTGAGGCATATTCCATTAGATGTATCTGCTAATTGGATTTAATAATTTGTATGCGCATCAATCTACGTTTACTACATCTACCATTAGGAGCACTACTTGTTTGTCGAGGATATGTACAATTCAAGCGTCGTTTAACCGCTTAGAGATGTACCGTCGTAAAGCGCATCAGCATCCACGATTTTAAACCAATGTACCCTTCACGTCAGAAGAAGCTGTTTTCCAAAGCTGCGCCCACGCATTAGCTATTTTATAGATCGCTACTTCAGCAGATAACTCCTGCGGAAGCAGGAAAAGGCTGCACGCAAAAATCGCAAAAACAACAACAAGCATGTCTAACTATAATGATTAAAATTATGATTTCATGATCATGGGGAGAAAATGAACCTGAAACAGAAAGACAAAGCATCTAACGCAGGAGTATCCGCAACTGTAAAAAAAGCAACTGGATTCGTATTATAAACAAGATGGTAATAAGGGAATGGATATTGCTAACGAGATGGCGAGTATTCTCAATCATGTTATGGACCACAAACTGGTAACGTCGGATCAGTGTCAAATTTTGTACGAGGACTTGATTTAGTCCCACACACCTAGAAAACCCTATTCAGAAGCCCTGCCACCCCCTCCGCCCAGTATGGGTTTCGATGATACCACGTCGATGTTGGGCACTTCCAGGGTAAGGTATAATAAACCGCTGAATTTACATCAACATGTTTGGAGCAATATCGAGTTAATCGCCGCCAAAATATGGAATAACCTTTAAACGTTACCACAAAAAATAGTTAATTTTGGTAATGGCCTCAGCTCCACGATTGAAAATCACGATCTAGCAGTCAAATACAACATCATCTACATCACCATGGAAAACTCCAAACTGATCGCATAAAACGGACAAAGCTATGCGAACATTAATATCAAACCCAATTAGTTCATGGTGCAAACCGGAATCAAGTTCCCGAGCCATTACCGGGTTAGATTTGACATGAATAATTAAATCGAGGCTATTCTTGATTTTAGCGCAGGTTTTTCTATCTTGATTTTTAATCCATACTAGAGAGATCTTCTCGGTAAGATCACAGACGTGAACAGTTTAATTATCAACTGATCGTTAAGGGTTTGTTGTCGTGTAGTCGGTTCAGTCTCTAACATGTACACGATCTCAGACATAACCATGTGGTTCACCGATCAGTGGGAAAATGTCGTCGATAATAAACAAGAAAGAATCACCTGTAATCTGCATGTGAGGAGGAAGTTACATGCAACGGAAACTTACAATGACGACATAAAATATTCACTGATAAAAATAGGATCTATTAGAACTTAATCCGATTACGCGTACATCGGCGTAAAATCAGTGATGCGAGAATCTCTTATGTGCATTGTAAATATCTGACTGCCTTTAAAATGGCATAAATTGCACCTGAACTGTTTTTTACCGCTGAAATCGCCATGGTACAACACATAGCCATCCAAATCAATTCTCAATCGACTTGATCTACATGACCATTGTTGACAGCTATTATGCAATACTATATGCTGTCCGATCATTCTAAACAGGCCAAGCACGCTCTTACAAAAACTACTATGATACTCAAAAAAGATAAGATTTAATTTTACATTAATTTGAGAGAAACGTTATGATCATCAACACCTTCCATTGGTGTTATCATGAATGGTTATCAATTAAAAAATAAAGTAAAAGTTACCATGTCCTTTAATTTAGTGCACGTCTTGTAAATATCTAAGACCATAGCGAAGTCATGCATTTAGGTTTACTCTCAGTAATCTTATTCTGAACGATGACACTCCCATCGAATGTTAATACATGAATGTCGAATACGAGAACACGAATATTAACAATTTCAACGCGACCACATATATCAAAATAGAGCCGCGCGACGAATATGCGTACTTACGTTTTCTTAAGGCCTTAGTGGAACACAACCTGCAGAAGCTAGATACAATTATTCAGCAGGATCTCAAATCAACTTTCAAGACAACGGATGGCCGTTATTTATGGCTTTGTTATACTAACTGAACACTCCGACCGTGGAAGAAGTCAACCGATATTTAACACAAGCCAGCACGATCCTGTACTTGATCATGTAAGCGATAACCGCATGCAATCGTGTCCCACCATCATGTGGTGGCTTAAAGGTACAGACACTGGAGCTGCTATGAGCTCTGAATTTGCTACCAATTCTAATATACGTCCAGTTGGTTATGTTGCTAATTCTACTGAATATACTGGAGACCGTTTCAGAACCCATTTTCCATTTACATGAAATTCTGCTTACATCACACCCCGACGTCTTCCCACCTATTCAAGACACGAGATATGCATAATGCATCCGCTGATCAGCATCTTTGGAGTGTGCTGTGATGTCCGGACGTGTTTAACCATTTGAGATTACCTCGCATACACGTCCATTTCTTGATAATATTTAGAACAGGAATTCGAATGTTGTCTTGAAGTGGATACAAATAATGCGATCTTATCAGGACGTGGATACGTGTATGCATGTATAGGTACACTATTGCGCCAATTTATATCACAATTTCCATGTTTCACCAACTGTCAAACATTGACATCGCAAATCAATTGCCACCAAGCGATGGTGGTAATTTCTTCAGTTTTGGCTTCAAAAAGAAGTTACATCTAGGGAAAGCCGCGTCATTAAGTTGTGAAATAACTACCATAGACATGGTGCTCATTGGGCTGCTGTGGTCAACAATCGACGGTGCGGCGATATTGTTTATGTTTTTTTCATTGATTTAACCTCCACCAAAAGAGGATTTGCGTTACATCCAACAACTGCATAATTGCACAATGTACAACTTTTTAAAACTTCAATATGTTAATGATAGCAAGCGTAGATGGTACTGCCTAGTTTACATCCATTGTACGTACGCATGAAAATCACTAGTATAAACTATATTACAACTGGGAAATATATATTTCTATCAGCGTAATTGCACAAATGTGTAAACAATAAGATCACTCATCCAACATGAACTTATGATATCATATGTGTAAATTCAAAACGGAGAGAATCGAGAGCAACAAAGTGGTCCCGAGGAATATTCGCCGCATGATCAATGAAGTGTGCAGGATGTGTTTTGCAAAACATCACACATCTTAACAATTAAATTAATGCAGCCAGATTCACTGTCACCAGCGGTGGAAACACTTATAAATGCAGAAAGCAAGTTTGTCTGCGATGGTGACTTAGTGTGATGGCAATGCAAATTATGCAAATCAATGAATCCTTTTAGGCACTGAGACAGCGATTAAAGCTACTAATACCTTCACGTGTAAAGGAATATTTGCGTGGGATACTGTAAATAATTCGTCGAGACCAAATTGTCAGAAAACTGTCAATACACCGTGGTGGATGGACATTGCCAGGATATTACTATATAGGACCTTGGAATCCCTTAGAACAGGAATTGGATAAAAACGAACAGCCGATTCTCGGTCAAGATATATATATATATATATATATATATATATATATATATATATATATATATATATATATATATATATATCATCCCGATGACAAAGCTACATGCGATTAAGTCATGTTGAGAAACTTCAAGTCTAAAACAATTCAAACAGCGTGTAGAGAGAACTCTTGTGCGGGACATCATCATAGTAACCATACATAAGTTAGACACAGGCGTGCCAGTTCTTATGAAAATATAGTGAGACGATCTTGCCGAAGTGGACGTTCTAGCAGAAAAACTCCATACACGGAACCATTTACAGAATGCAGAATCATCGCAATTGCGGTAGACGTTATATGGTCTGCCGATCTCGTGGACATGAGAAATTATAGCGCGTAGAACTAACATTTCTGAAATAAAATTAGAACAAAATTTCTAATGTATGCGCTCGACAGCATTGTACGAGCATGAATGCCCAATATATTACAGGCAGATCATGGTAGTGAATTTGGTAAAACCCCGTCTCACATTGGCTTGAAAAACCATATCATCTTGTACAACACACCGTTGCTCAAAGCAGAGTAGTCATCGGAAAGGGGTAAAACATAACTCTCAAAACTCGCAGGAGGGAAAGATTCTCAAGCGATAATATTAACCGATTCTTTTGATTTTTGTTCAGATATCTTTGATCTATATAGTCAAAGTAGGCATTACAGCATTAAAATAATTGCAACGAAACCATCTTCGATTTTAAAAACAAAACAGGTCACAGACACCTAATCATTGTAATCCAAATTCAACGTAGCATAGGTACGTCTTAAATAGAAGAAACAATATTGCATTCGAAAAAAGATGCAGCAATAACTAGACCGACTAAGTCTTCGTCTTTGATACTTTTCAAAACATCACTCCATTCACAAATATGCTTGAAGATTCTACGGAAGAGCCCATACATCCTTCTTTTCACAAGCAGAAGTGACAAGAAACAACTAAACCTTTTCAGGGAGGAAGAAGTCATATCCACCAAAGGCAAAAACCGCTATTCAAATGGTGTTTTTATCCGGAACAATGCAACTCGTCGGTTCCAACTGCATCGAAGACGCTATTTTCTCAACAGACGCCAACTTCTCCGAAATAGTTTATCGTACGCCTGGCGTATACTCTTCCCACATACGTCCTACCTTTCGTTGCATGCTTGTAAAGACCCATCATATCAAAATTACGCTTGAACACATCCTCAAATGTTATAAATTTCAAATGGCTCTCCAAAAGCACTCAAGTCATTCTATGCAATAACTGATATAAATTATCTCGCTAAAGCTATGTTAATCGCTTCAGCTTATTTGTCTATGTTATATTGCTGATTATATATATGTACCTGACGATAAAGATGAATATAACTGTGCCTCACCAACTTCCCATCCTCATCTTCATATTTACTGTCATCAGAATATATCATCTCAGGATTATACCACAAATCTTTATTCGCATACGCTATAAAATCGTTTGCATGCTTCGTGGACTCACTGGACTCATTTCAACATATTAACAGTATCAGAATAATGCTTTACCTACACACGCCAAGTCAATCAATATTCAAGAGAAAACACGAAAGACACGTCTGCGCTATCCTACACTCGCATCTTTAATACAACCAAGAGACATCTGGAACCAACGCGGAAGTGACTACCCACTGACCCAGAACCCCCATATTGTACCCGTGTGTGGTCAGTGATCCAAACACACTAACGTTTTTACGTTGGAGTGACCTCTCCTGGAACAAAATCCTAATTTCTGTATCCAAAACACCCATTTGTTGCTCTGCATGAGCCATCGCAATGAACTCGAAACAAGTGGCTGAGAACCAAATTTATATGTACTAATTATTGGTGCCTCAAAGTATTATCCTCCCTATTGCACATTATCGAACCGACAACACAGTTACGTACACCCTGTTATGGGTATATGTCAAAACACCTTATTCAACACTACTCAAACGTGCAAAAATTGGTCATAAACATCGCTATGTTCCATTGAAACAAATAATATAAACTTCTTATTACATTATAAACCATGTAATTATTCACTCAAACACATATATCATATCATTTTCCACATCTGTACTAATTAATCGATGTCGGTCGGCGATAACCGTGGCGCATCATAACATATTCAATTTGATGAAGCCACCGTTGACATCATACGAAATGATTATCTCTCTCTCTCTTTCTCTCTCTCTCTCTCTCTCTCTCTCTCTCTCTCTCTCTCTCTCTCTCTCTCTCTTTCTCTGTCTCTCTCTACAATTTTGTACACAGCTAGAGACAAACATTGTCTGACTGTAGGGCGTCCTCCCGAATTTATAATATGAAAAACTAAGCATTTATCCCCATATTAATAAATTTTATTAAACACAAGTAAGAGATAAACGTAAAGAAGAGGCAACATAATAACAGATCATTAGAGTCCAATATTCTGCTTGAAAAATAAATGTATCATACAATTCTTTGCTTGTTATTCTTGTTATTGCAACTTTGTATCACTGGAATTGTGAACACTGTTTTCTACCTTGGAATATTTTCATCTAACCGTTTCGAGGTTCAGGCTTATTGTATGTTATTCATTCAAGTTTACCTTTGATTTTTTTAATCATTTCACATACCTTGTTATTCATTCCCTGTTTCGTATGAGAGAGAGAGAGAGAGAAAGAGAGAGAGAGAGAGAGAGGGAGAGAGAGAGAGGTTATACATGTTAATACGTACCATTTAAAACATGACAAATGATGATGTACATTAGTAGTTCACGGAGTGAATTGTTAGCGAGTTTCCTCGATGCCATGGTTCACTAGTAGTGATTTCAGGCCAACACCAAATGGATATCCCTGTCCTAACATAGTCCATCTTAGAATCTAGTGGTGAACAGTTGCAGTAATGACGATTGGAAGCCGGAACATTACACAATGATTATCTCTCTGTCTGTCTCTCTCTCTCTGTCTTTCTGTTTGTCTGTCTGTCTCTCTCTCTCTCTTTCTCTCTCTCTCTCTCTATCTCTCTCTCTCAATATATATATATATATATATATATATATATATATATATATATATATATATGTATATATATATATAAAGAGAGAGAGAGATGGAAAGAGAGAGAGAGAGAGAGAGAGAGAGAGAGAGAGAGAGAGAGAACGAACTTATCGTAATCCTCGCGTATCCTCTTTCCAGATACGTATTACCTTTCGTTGCATGCGCGTGAAGACCCATCATATCAAAATTCTGCTTGAACTCATAATCAAATTTTATAAATGTAACACGGCTCTCCAACTGCACTAGAGTCACTCTATGCAACAACTGATAATGAACTACCATTATAGGGAACTACCATTTGCACAAGCTAGTTGGCACCTGTTATATCAGCATATAACACGTTTTCTCTTTAGGCATTAGTAAACTGACACCAATCCACTTTTTTCTTTAATTGATATGGTAACTATCTAAAAGCTATGTGTTTTCTGATACGTAAAACGTGTTGGTGTAAATCATTATTTTCTTATTGCACTAAAAGCATCGCACGATATGGTAATGTATGATTTCGTAGATTAAAGTTTTGGCGTTGGAACGTTTTTGGAAGCCACACGATGTTAATAAGAGCACTTATAATTCATTTAATTAATACGAATTACAAGTATTTGAACAATAGTATGCACACACATACACGTTGGCTCATGCAGCCTACCGTAAGAATATTCTAACATTTTGACAATGTGATCTTTTAAAACTCATTTGTGCTATAATCAGAAGGATTTATATGCATGGAATGTTGTTAATGTGAAAACCTCTGAGCCTGGGACCCTTTTGCTTTCCTTTAGAGTTATCAGGCAGACAATGTGGAAAATTGCTCAGATTCTTGTCACGGTGCCGTACATTGTACAACTAACCAATGAAGAAAAACATTGCTTTGTAAACATTATATTTTGTTAGCAGACTGATACCATTCAAAGTCAAGAACAATTTCGTGTGCTTTGTCAAAAGCCATACATGTTGTATCTGCTCTGGAGTTGATATCAGTATCGATGCGACCTGCACGTGATAGTCTATGAAAAAAACGTCTGAACCACTACAATGAGGTCTTGTACATTTTTTTTTTTATTGAAGATCCCACTGAGAGTTGAGAAATAAACCTTTAAATGTCGCATGTCATACACAGATTTTTTTTAGGAATATTCGTCTTCAAACAGTAAATGACACACAGTCACTGCGGTACTTTGGGGGAACATTCTGACACGTGGTTCTCTGCTAGACTGAATCTGGACATGGAGCTTGGAGACTAAACTTGCAGTCTGTCAACGATTCTGCACTTTAAGTGTCTTTCCGGACCCGGACATACATTCTTCACCATAGTGGGGAGTGGGAACATCCATAGCGTCTTATGTTTGGCAGTCGTGTGACTGAATTGGTGATCGGAAGGTCATGTAGTCGCATTTGCTGCATATTATGACTCCGTTTGTACCAGTCATATCACTAAATTTTGTATTATTCATATTTATATGTATTTACTTATAAACTTCAGATGGAAAAAAAGAATATATAAAAGATGATTATGTCAGCAAGTTGTCCTCTTTAGTGGAGCATGATTTGCACGTGTTGAACTTTCGGACTTTTTGGATAATTGGATATCTTTATTTGGAGGTTGTACCATGTACCTGAATTGAGATATGTGATTTTATACGTGGACCGTATGACAGTATTCGACTGCGTTTTGACTAACATGTGTGCCACTCTTAAATTATGTCTGAATTGTGTTATTTGTTTAGGATCAAAAAAAACAATAACAAAGAAAGAGTGAAAACAAAACGTTTTGTAAAATTCAACAGATAATTAATTTCTCTGATAAAGTATACAAAAATAAATAGAAAAACAAACCAATTGTTTTAAGAAGCAAATCCAAACATTATACAAAAATAATCAAGGAATTAATGATTAGCAATCTTAGTAATGAAATTTTTAAAGGAATTTAAGTTCGAGATCTGATGCAAATCCAAGATAGAGTCCGAAAACGTATGCTGTATCCTGTATTTAACTGACGTCAACAGTTCCTTTTAGAATCACACGAAATGACAATCGGGTCTTTGAATTCCGAAAAACATTTCATGACATATCTTTTTCTGTGAATTCTGTATGCATACCATTACTCAAATATTTCCAGAGGAAATAATAATATTTTTTGAATCCATTTGATTTGAATTAGAAACGTGTAACTCCAAGCTGGTCACACGAAAACGAATAAATTGATTTCCAGTGTTTAAGAAGAAACTGAGATTATTTATCTTACGACAAAAATAATAGATGACAAAAAAAAAACGCAAACTAGATACCTTTATTAAGGTCAATTGATCATTTTTACATTACGTACTTACAATATAACCCTGACAAAACCAATGAGTTACTTTTAGAATACACAAATGAGTTGTTTACTTCTGAATTAAGGTTAAAGCTAATTACAAGTCTAATTGCGTGTATTCCAATACATCCTCGATCTCGCTCATATGTTTCCAAGAATAAACATCAATACAAACAAAATGTTTTACTTGGCTGTTACTCATTTTGAATTACTGTCAGAAACTAGGTCAATAGTGTGTGTTTAAGAAAATAATCAGGTCAAACTGATTTTCTAAATCAAAGCCAAATCACGTAAACAAGATTATATTTTAAAAGAATGCACTAAAATGTTTAAGTCAAAAGACCTAAATTAAATCAAATTAAATATACAACATTCAATCAGATATACCTAACAATTGGGAGGTGTGAATTTATACGTAGACAGAACGGCAGGACTCGGATGGATTTTATATAGCATGTTCGCTGTTTACGGTGATGAAGTTGGCCTGCATGAACATACTAGGTATCTAGTTAGTATGTACCATACCATCGGAAACAATGTATCGGCTGAGAAAGGATGGCTCTTGGAGGACAGTGATATAGACTAGGGATGGGGGCTATACGTGGTGGTATATTTATCTGCATACACATCGCCAGGCTGAATATGCTTTTGTGTCGTCACCATTTTCTATACCGTATTAAACTGAAATACACCGTGTGTGTGTGTGTGTGTGTGTGTGTTTAAAATGTGGATAAAAATATATCCATATTCGTTCAAATTATATACTTTGTTTTACAACTGGTGAACATTCAGAATATTTTTACTTAGAAAGATTTTTTGTCTGAAGCGTTAGCCAGTGATTTAGATGGAAAATAGATACAGACGAAAATAAGTGCGAGTTAAATACAATTTTTTATATATTATAACGTGAAGCAAAGGTTTCCTTATATTACCCAGACGAAAACCGGCAATGCAACACAAACAGTAAAGGTTACGAATTTAAATGCAATTAAAATACTGATGTTTATGTTAGAGATCCACCCATAGCTTAAGACAAGGATTGCAGATAAGGAGAATTGACTATTCCCAGAATACTGTGTATCGACACCTGCAACCAATAATATGACTTTCGTTCGGGTATGTCGACTCTAGGGTCTTAATCTATAATACAGAAGGAAGCAAAATCTACATTTAAAATTCAACAAGCAATTTATTCCCTAGAATAAAAAGTCCAAATTATCCTACATGTTTCATAACAATTATACCAGGGTAGAATAGCATAAATGAATACAGTAAATTCGAAATTGGTAAAACTTTAATTTAATTAAATATTATTCCAAAATAGTAATTAAATCCGAATGTTCAGTAAGGAGTTTTTAAATCCAATGACTCATTTAGATAAATAATTTATCTTAAATTATACATAAACACTGCTTAAGAAGATTTTAAAAGGTTGATATTAGCATAATAATAACTATTTATTCCGGATCGGTGATATTCAGACCGATCTAATTCTAAACACAATACAATGTCATAGATGGAATTGTTTTGTAATAGCAAATGTCTATCCAATATTGTCAACAAGCCAGTATCCAGGACTTGATAAAGTTCTAGGGATAGATCCTGGAGTAAAGTATGAAACAATATGAATGAAAATGACGACACTCAGGTAGGTTAGAAGGCAACTCTGAAGCCCGGAGAGAGTCTAACATATACTATAGATTGAAAGTGCATAACACAGGAGACGAGGACTGAAGATATATTTTCAATTTGTCTTTTCTGATACTACCCCATCTCACTATTAATAGTTGAAGATATTTTCATGTATTTTCTTTCTTTAATGAACTAGAACGACATATGTGCCGGCTATTCAAAAAACAATAGGACAGTAAAAAATAATAGATAAACTGTAATTTAAAAATTAAAAAATGATAAGTTTAAATCCTCAAATAAATTATTTCTTGTTTGTCTTTCAAATGCTATTTTATATTGAATTGCTTTATATGTACATCTCCCGTGATTACCAAAAGTTGTATGTATGTATGTATGTATCTATGTATCAAATATCACTATTTGACCTACTTGACTTACGCCGCTGTCGTTAACATATATGACTTCAGTATCAAAACCAAAATTTATCCAAAGTCGTAAACATTGTTGATATTGAAATTAAAAGTTTTAGTCACTTTATTAATAACCCTTCCAATCATATAATCTATATATACGTGACCAAAGTAACACATATAAATCACACACACACGGACGCACGCACGCACGCACGCACACACATTCATACATACATACATACATACATACATACATACATACATACATACATACATACATACATACATACATACATACATACATACATACATACATACATACATAAATACATACATACACAAACTGGGAAGGATATTGTTCTGGTTACTTCCGAAATGCTGTTGCTTTGCCTTATACAGGGAAGGAAATGGGTTTCAACTTTCTATTGAATTATTCCCTATTATTAGTATGAACTTTAACACTCACTCACTTGCATACACACACAAACATATATATATATATATATATATATATATATATATATATGTATATATATATATATATATATATATATATATATATATATATATATATATATATATATATTCATAAAAAAATTGTCATTATATGGTATTATTTTATCCCTTTCTCTGTATCGTGCATGACCGAGTTTATTAGGAGACACGTGGACATGGGAGGACGGCAACAGACACTGATAATGCATATAAGCATGTATATAAAGACATTTTGTACAATCAAGGGAAATACAGTTTCCTTTCTGTTTCATGTGATTTGACATAATTACCTTATCTGACACAGAATATATATCATGTAGTAGTGAATATACACTTATATATTGTACTTTATGTAGCTTACATAAGTTACAGTTGTAATTTATTCGTTGTGTTTTGTTCTGTTTTCAAGCGACTCTCAAGATGATTAAAGAACATTATATCTCAGTTGTTGACACCTAAATTACCAGAATATTAGACTACACTAATTTTAAGATATTCACATCCCCTTTCCAAAATGTTAAAGAGTTAATATTTTATATCCTGTGCCACTTGTATGCCGCTAATTCCACCAAAACAACATATAACTTGGAATACGATTTTGTGATGCTTATTTTAAATTTGTTTTTATTCTGTGTATTGCAAAGTGCGGATATGTTGGCTCATTTTCACATCTCCAACTATCAACTATGTTATAATTACAGTGATAGAGATGTCTTTCCTGATCTGTTTTTCTTATTTAAGAAATACATTGGATTACTCAGACATAATACTATCTCCCTAGTCCTTGAGGGCATATTTCGTATCGTTCCTTGTTCCAGACTTGATATCGATACAATAAAAGTATATTATGCCGTTTGGATGTATATTTTGCATTGTGATGCAGTCCTTTGTGCATATATTTTGTATACAACTTGTATTTATGTGTCAGGGACCAAGTACTAAAAGTATCACATTAATTCACGTTGCAGATTGTTATAGTGTTAACTCTACCCCATACATCGCTCTCCAAAACATATAAAAATACTATGTGTGCCTATGTTATATAGATGTATTAAGTTCTCAAAGATATGTAGAAGAAAGCGATGTCTAACTCAATGCTGTTCCAAACTTATTGCCACCAATCATTAAATATATGTTTTCTCCAAATGTGTCCATACTCAGCATCTACAACAATCACGTACCTATCTTAACAAGCTCAAATGAAATATTACAGTAGTCAGTAGTATAAAACGAGAGTCAACAAGTAACCAAACTCCTAAATTTCACTTGACATCCAATCCCTGCCAACCATTTATTCATTGCAGGGACTGTGCAAAAAATTAAGTCCTGAATGGGCATCGAAGCAACTGGTGCAAAAACCTTTTCTACAATCCACTAAACAGTGTTGGAGATGAACATCGGACGATTAGTCAGAGATGGATGGTCTTCCAAAATGTAGTCACGTGGGCAACGACATTATGCTCTCTCATTGCAAATGTCTGGTAGGGATTTAGAAACGAATTTTCGCTTGTGCCATGGTTTTTACAATTTGGTTTAACACAATTGAACCCCACATATCGCATTCTTTAGATTGATTATGGGTGCACCAACTTAGTACACATGTGTTCTGATTTATTTTCCCATGATCTGAACATCTGTGTCATCCATCAGTATAGCGTACAATGAACGGGTTAAAACAAAACATCTTTGGCATCTGTGATGGTTGTTAGTAAATTTTATTCAACATTTTAGGCTTTATAATGGTAAAGCCATTTAACTCAGTTGAGCCACTAACCCTTTGTTTCACGGCAATAATGCTTTAAAAACATCTTATTACCAATCACATGACCGTCTTAAACATGGAAGACATTACGAAGCTATTTGCAAATCAAACAACATCAAAAAACAAATTTCTTCGTAGAAAGAAATTGTCATCTTGATCCAATCAGGCAAAGCAAATGAAATACATAAAATTGTACTTCCTTTTCATGTTAAATACTGCTGTGGCCATAGGTACATGTCTCTGTTAGTGAAGAATGGACAACAAGCTGTTCTAGTCTATATTTTGTTTTTAAAATTTTACACAAGCTGATGAAGCGGTATAAAGTTTGCCCCCTTTGCTGCTTCTGTGTAATAATTGTATCTATTCCATCAGCACAATGATTCACTAGTTAATATTTATGCATACATATTGAAAGTCCACCCTGTTTTTCCATATTAAAAGTTATTTAGATAATGTGAAGAACGTATCAGCAACATTTTCTATCATCACCAATCTATCGGCGACGGGGTAGGTGATTGAGTGCTCAACGAGAAATCAACATACCTCATGCTTATCCTACAGAACTCACTGTAACCTTTGCTGAAGTAGATGCTGTACTAGTATAATTTATAAACGTTGGATACTCGCGTAGGGCACACAATTCACATAAACTCTTTCAATGAAAGTAGAGGGGCCCCGAGTGGCCGAATGTTCTAAAGTGATCTCCATTACGGATCATTGCCATCTCACCGCTGTCTACGTCGGTTCGAGTCCCGGATTCGGCCAATGTGGGCATGTGAGAATACTTGTCAGTAGCTTCTCGTAAGTCGGTGGTTCTGTTTGGGTGCTTTTCTGGGTTTTCCCCCCACCATTAATAATGGCCTCCTTGATTAGCCTATTGTACAAAAAATGGCGTTCAATCATACTGCAACAACCAATGAATGCAAACCAATGGAGCAATGCACCAGAAGTGCAAGGATGGAACCGTCGGCTATTTGTACATGCGTGAGGGCAGCACACACTCCAAAGACTAATCAGGGCCGCACATATTTATCAATAACAGACACAATCCACGCCATATTGATATTGATATGGAATCGTTATGCGTATCACAGAGACTGACGACTCCTTCACGAAAACCAGTATGATTTCATAAGAGGAAGAGGGATAGCAGACACGGTATTTAAAGCTCAACTCAAGTAGAAATGCTATAAAAAAATCCTACTTGAACAAAACATTTTTCAATCTTCCCAAAACATTTGACCTACAGCCATAGAGGAATATGTCACACTTTGATTGTCCACATAAATTCCTTGCGATGCTTTAGGAATTTTCATGATTGGATGCTTCCACATGTTAGAAATGATGATAAGTCTTCTGAACCATTCCCAATGACGTCAAAAATGCAGTGTTAGACCTCTAGATATGATAATAATAATAATGAGGACTTCGTACAGAGCGTAATATTTAGAAGCTCTAAGCTCTTTACAACATCTTTAATGATATGACTACACAACAGAAAAACAAAACATAAAAAAGAATCATGAAATTGAAAAACATAAAAACATGCTGCAATCTAATAAGATACAAAACATTATTAGGTCTATAAGTTTGTTCCTGCAGTCGAAATACCTGAGTTTTAAGAGCACACTAAAAAGGGGCAACTGTGTCTTTATTTCTAATTTCAATGGGCAATTCGTTCCACGTCGCCGGGCCTTGGTATTTGAAATAACGTTGTTCATATGACTTTGTTTTCATATTGGGAACAATGAATACACGATTGTCAGAAGAGGAGCGTAAGTATATTACTGTTGTATACACATGGGTGAAGCCTGATATGTATGTTGGACTGGGGTCTGTCAGTGAAATGTATCAGAGAGAACGAATTTTGTGCTGGATTCTGTATCGAGTCGAATATATAGGCAGCGTATGGTATATTGCAGTTGTATGGTGTGTTCTGATATCGGCATTCTAAAGATGATCCGAGCCGCTGTGTGTTGAACTTTCAGAACCTTCTGAAGTATACAGTGTGACGAACCAAACATAATTTAATTCAAATATTCTAGTCTTAAAACTAATAATGAACATACCAGTGTATAAGTGGCATCATCTGAAAGATATATGCGAATGGAACTGAAGCGTATCAGCTCAATATATGCAGCCTTGTTAATGTCCATGACGTGTTGGTGCACCGTGTGAGTACTGTCTAGAGTAACACCTAGGTTTCGTACTGACTGTTTAAATATAATGTTGATGTTGCTGATATTTATTGTCTGAGGTAAAGGACGTGAATGAAAAAGTATTTGTGTTGTGACCAGAATGGCCTCAGTTTTATTATCATTCATCTGCATAACATTACATGTCGTCCATGATTTCAAATCATAAATGCACATCTCTACTCCATGGAATGTAGCATCAACTTCAGTTGGGTGGCTAGACTTGTATATTTGAGTGTCATCAGCGTACAATTGGTGGGACACTGATTGATGATCTATGACACTTGATAGCGGCTAAGTGCATATAATGAATATAACAGGTCCATAAACAGACCCCTGTGAAACACCACAACATAGATCAACTCAGCAGGAGAGTATTTCAGTTGCAGATACAATGTGTGTCCTGTTGACTAAGTAGGACTTGAACCACTGTAAGGATCAATTGTAAATGCCAAATACATACTGGAGACGGTGAAGTAATATATCATGGTCGTTTGTCTAATCACTCAAGCAGCAGTGATGTTGTTATTCGATCAAGTTGACAAGACTTTGGTGTACAATTCATCATAATTCTCAGTACTAAATCAATTGAGACAGGTTCAAATGCTCCTAAGGATTGTTGCTGATAACTGTTGTGTTGATGAGTCAGTTGAAATTGTGTTTTCAAGCTTATCTCTAATGGATAGTTTTATGTTACGGAATAAATTTGCATATAAGTCCGGAAGGTCTACTGGAAAGAAGGTAGTTGGACGTGATGCACATTTGTTCGTTGATATTAGTTTGTTAGTTATCTCGAATAGATCTTTGCAGCTGGAACTCTCCGTGATCTTAGATCTGTAGTAGAACAATTTGGCAAAATGGACTATGTTTGTGACGTTCTTCTTAGTTGCTTTATATATTTGTTTTATGAATAGTGAGTCTGGTGGAAAGCCAAAGGAGGGCGGTAGAGGCAGAAAAAATGAAGTAACTTTTTTTTTTCAATCTGAGTGTTGTTTTGACTTGTTGAAACGATGTGTGACAGAATAAATTTAAGGATGTGTTGTACTTAAGGCTGTTTAGCATGGAATTATTTGTCGGGACAGCAATACAATACGTATTTCTCTGAATACACACTACGGGAAGACCACTTCATTTCGTTATCTGCCTCTCTAACATTAATATATTTACGTTGATCTTTGTCTTGCGATCGTCTAATTTCTAACTTTTCTTTGGCGACTGTGCACCTTGCAGAAAAGTCTTCATTTTAATTCAAATATGAACATTAGATATAACCATGAAGCAAACATTAACCCGGATGATTTAAATGATGCACACTATTTTGCATCCATGTTCTCAAACTAGTAATATAAAATCAAAATCAGTAATTTTTTTTAGAAATTAAAAGTTAATTTAATTATCTAACTTAAAAAAATAATATTTAAGAGTAACTACAACATTATGGACTAAATGACATAATTATCCTAATGTTTATATCACAAGTTCCGTTTTAAAGAGTACTCCTAATGAATTCCAGAGCATGAATGCGAGAATCTACCCAGAATATTTTGAAATTCAAACAAATATTATATCACAATGGCATAATTCAAGGCACATTAATGCAGAAATGTTTTTTTTTGTTGTAAATAATATGAGTATTTTTAATTTGAATACATTATTTAAACAATGGATTATTATAAAATTAAATTTAAAAACAAATATTAAAGAATCTGCCGTAGGATATTAAAACAAAATTAATGTTGGGGAATAGGAAAGTATAGGTGTGCCAATCATATATTAAACATCCGTGTAGGGTTGACTGAGCATTACTAAAGAAATTTTTAAATTGATTGAAGTCCATATCAGAGCACCATGTCTGCCAAATATTTCGTAGCTTATGTGTATCAACGCCGTTAAACACAGCAATAATATTACAGTTGTCTCTGATCACTTTTGGAATCTGAGTGTAGCGTTGAGTGACATATATCACATCGGTGTTTTTATGCCAGCCTCGGGAAAATATTCTAGCTGGGTTTTTTTGATTGTCTAACATCACATCGTCGTACACGACTAAATTGTTAATGCTCCCATCAAAGTCATCCACGGATGGTGCCTCGTCAATATCAGTTATAAAATCAACGACGTTCTCTTCTTTAATTTCTGATGCATTCTCGTTAAAATCCTTTAACAGTTCATAGCATCGTTGATCATCTACGCTAGGAGCAAATAAATACAACCTATCCCAATTCATCCATCTCATTATTAAATTGAGCAACAATTGCGTCTTGCCGGATCCAGATGGCCCGATTATAATTGCGCGGATAGAGTTTGGTAGCGCTGCATGATGCTTAACTGGTTCTCTTGTTTTACTCGCTGAAAAATCAATTATATTTATATCTCTATACATAATTATGGATCTATATTGTGTGAAGTGTAAAACGCGTACTAGCACAAATGATGTGACGACGATTACAACAAGGAATAACAGATCGGCACTTACTGGTAGATGTGCAACATGTGGTATCAAAAAGTTTAGATTTATTTCTACAAAATCAAAGATTTTACAATCCGGAGACGGTTTAAAAAACAAACGAGGAGGTGATATCGCAGCCAAATTAGCAAAACTCCCTGGAACACCGTGGGCAAAGTATCCATGAGAAAAGCACCTTCCAGGATATAGCTACTGTGGCCCTGGAACACGATTAGATATCAGACTCGATAATCAAAATCAACCTCGACGTGGTGAATATCCGATAAACGCTATTGATAAGGAGTGTCATGTTCATGATGTTGCATGTGAAATTAATTCATGCGTTAAATGCTATTCTTGATAAATCCTTCAAAGAAAAGTTGGCTTCGTGGTTGGTAAAATCAGCTATGAAAGGCAAATTAATGATGGGCGCTGGTAATTATTAACAACATGGAATCTATTTATTATTTTCCGAGGGGATACTGGAGAGGTAGCGCTGCAATCAATAAACTCGCTAGCGCTGCTAAAGTGAAAAAGGCTACTGCGGCTAATTGGTTATCCAAACAAGCTATATGGCAAATTTATATACCACCGCCTAAACAAATTAATTTCTCGCATTTTGATGTGACTGTCCCTAATGAAGTTCATCAAGCTGATTTATTGTTTTTACCACATTACAACGGTTACAAATATGCGCTAACCATAGTTGATGTTGCGAGTCGATACAAAAAAGCAGAACCGCTAAAAACAAAATCATCACCTGAACCTGCTTTTGCATTTGAAAGGATTTATGGAAGAAGCCCACTACGCTGGACAAATCTATTACAAGCTGATACTGGCAAGGAATTTCAGGGTGCAGTGTTATCAACAATGAAACATCATAATGTCACCATCAGACGAGGACATACTGCGTTACATCGCGATCAGGCAATTGTAGAACGATTTAATCGGACTCTTGCTGAGCGGTTATTTGGATATCAATACGCAAAAGAATTCATCCAAGAAAAGCGATCCCGTGAATGGGTCAAAAGGTTATCAGCTGTGATTACCGCACTGAATAATGCGATTACTAGAACAATCAACATGAAACCTATCTACGCGATTAAAAAAAGTCTATACCTAAAATGGAAATTCGAAGAATTTCACAAAATGATTCTAGCGTTTCCCAACCAATTCTTGGTAGTAATGTCACTGTGAGATATTTATACGAACCAGGAGAGCTTTAAGGTGGCACAAAAAGGGCTACTGATCCTATTTGGAGTGTTACTGCACACAAGATATCTACTATAACACGATCAACTGGTAGACCAGCAATCTATAAATTTGATTCAATGCCCCTCAGCGGGGTTTTACACGCGAACAACTCCAAGTGATTCCCGACGATACTCAATTACCACCGCGGGGTCTTAACTAGCGCCGTTGCGTCTATTACGCTCAAGACAAGTCATCATCACATTGTTTCTGACATGACCGAGACTGTTATTTTTTCTGTCTACGGTAAATTGGCGAGGATCTTTATCCGAATAACGCCAACGCATTATATAATTGCAACTTGCGCATTGATTATTCTGTTGTTGTTTCAGCGTAATTATTAATTCAGCATCAATGTCAAATTCTCGTTGTTTTTTTTTTTGTCTTGTTGTTTGTAACCGGATAGTTTTTTATCAATAATTTTAACATCAAAGATGCTAGCATCATCCATTGTGGTGTCATCATCGCCTGACTCTGTCAGGACAATTCTTCGAGGTTGATTTATTCGCCGTAAGCTGAATACTGCAAGATAGACTAAATTCGACCATTCGATGCGATTATCTACCACCCAAACAATTGTGTCTGTGATAGTCAATCCCTGTGAAAAATGTATCGTCGCTGCATATCCTAGCGTCCATGGGGATTTATTAGCACGCAATGCATCTTCAACGACGCTGATATCAACCAGCACAATATCATTTAATACGAGAATTTGTTTTTCACTTTCTCCTGGAATATCAACTTCTATATTCTGTTTTCGTGTATGCGAAGGCCTATAACACAACGGTACTGGAAGTGTTGCAAATTTTTCTTTATGCGTTTCAAATAACTTCATCTGAAGTGTGTCTCTGACTATTTTTCTACTTGCAATTATCAACTCGTTTGGTCTCCACGTTTCCCAAAAATCATTCATGGGAGTTTCTGAAATTATTTCACGCGCTATTTCACACTGGATTTTATCCGGTTATAATCTAATTAGCTCTTTGAATTCTCGTAATTGTTCATCAAGTGATCTATAATCAGTGTTAATTTCTTCATAATAGTCTACAAAACCCTTTAGCCATTCATGTGGGGATGCACCGATAAATGGTGGTGGTTGGCCGTAATCACCGCACATGACGATTTTTGTATTTTTCATTAACAACCACTCGAGAAATGTTTGTAATACATCTAATGACACTGTGCATATTTCATCCCAAATTATGATTTCAGGAATGAATTTATCACCCATTCGATCAGGGCTCCATTCATCGCCTTTCCATCGAAATAAACTATGATAAGTACAGGCATTTACCCCTCGTTGTTTCATCTCTCTGGCGAGTCTGTGAGTTGGTGTTAGCACAATCATGGTTGACCGACGAAATAATTTAATTGCACGAGTTGTCTTTCCTGACCCACCACAACCGTTTAAATAAACTGTCTTGTATCTACATATTGGATGAGATACCGGTGGTGCATTAGAAAATTCTGATTGAATTTTAATGGGGTTACATAAAAGATATTTATCATCCATGGTAACGTCTGCGGATTCACAATACTCTTGTAGTGTTTCGTTTTTAAATTGCCAACGTCCCCAATTTTCCTCGGGATCTGTGAATGCCGCTACAGCTGATTTGTATTTTTTGTGTATATACATCGAATCGGTAGCTACTCTAACCGTGGTATTAGGAAATCTATTTATCATCGAAAATAGATTAATAGAAGCATAGGCTAGCATATAACTTCTCAAATGTGTGTACTGGGAATTTTATCCATCACAGTAGGTAACAACCGTACCCAATTTCTCACCATTGGATAGAAAAGCATCCTTACGGGATACAAGTTTTCCCTATTTCGTTAAATCCGTTACAATAAAATCGTATTCAGCGACGTCTATGATCAAACGCGAAGAATATTTTGCATTGTCGTATCTTCCACCCTGGGTAAATTTACCGATTATTCTTCGTCCAGAATCTTTTGCTTGTTCTTTTCTAATTTCAAATAACTCCTTAGACCAATTCATGATTTGTTCTTCATTGAAATCAGGAAATTGTTTTCGCTGTTCGCTAATTATACGATCTAAATCGGGTTGTGGTAGCCAAACTTCTTTCTGAGCTCGATAGCATATAATAGCTTCACTAACAATCAATGATATTAGCATACCACAATCGATCATATATCGTAGTAACACTATTGGCATCCACGCCTTTTCAGATATATGTCTACCAAGCCAAAAATAACTACACGGGTGTAACCCTGTAGCTAGTTCGAATGATATCACACGAGCAAATCCAGTTAAATCAAAGTCAGGCAATGGACCATTAATCGCAACACGATTCATTTCATGCGTGGGGTGTCTAAATCGTTTAAAATAGTTACTACATTCTCCATACCCGAGAAAACTTCCAGGATAACACGCGGATATATCAATTGAAATCATACCATCACGTGAGTATTTTGTATTCCACAGTCCTCCATGGCCAAATTTGACGCAACTCAATTCAACGTCCTCGAGAAAATCACTTAGTGTTGGACGCCATGAGGTTTTTTCTCTTGCAAAGTGAGCTACCACTGATGGAATAGTAAAACTATCCGTTAATATTTTTTCATGGAAACTCTCCGGTGAAAAAATCATTAGCAATTTTTCTCATTCTAGTATCTAACTCTTCAACGCGATATAATTCACCATTTGGTCTTACAAATTGATCAAATCCTGATTCGGAACCAGCACTACTAAGTAACCACACTGAGACAGGATCATTTTTACACAACGCATGAATAGCATCAAATAATTTCTCTTCATAGAAATAATCAATGAGGAATTCTTCAGGGATATATCTCATGAATCAATCTCGTGGAAATATTGTTACTACAGGTGTCCACGCGTGTTTGTTATGATCAATAATTTGTATTGGCGCTCCATTTTTGTTATATTTCGGTTCGTATAAAACTTCTCCGGTTATCGTCATAACGGTTATTGGGAATCTTAATGATGTTTCTAATTTAGCTATATCAGAAATCTTTGCACCGTGCTGTTTCACTGTCAGTTCCCATTCGGTTATTTTCCTTCGTCGCAGATCAGTTAGTTTATTTCTTCGGGATGCATTTGTGAAGTGTTCCATTACCTGCGTTGCTACACAATTCAGTGAAGTAGAATATTTCATAGGAGCTAGTTTTGCAATATTGGGTTTATCATTTAACGGATATATTCCATAAACGATTGCTGTTACAGGATAAGATCTCTCGTAGTATGGTTTGTCAATTCCAGTTAGAATTCCTGGTTTGGAATCTCTACTCACAATGACAGTTTTTTTTATCCTTGAGGATTGGTTCAAATTTATCCATGATATTCCATTCGCCTTCGACTTCGATAATGAATTTTATTCTGAAAAAATACTTCTGTTGGGAATTGCTTTGCAATTTACCCTTGGATTTCCAGCCAAGATGTGAAATTATCTCAGCTGATCTTTTATCGTTCATAGTATCATCGATGTTGGGTACATTGACATCTTCATCAATAATTCGAAATGTCGACCTACAGTGTGCTGCAGCGTCTCGGTAGAATTCATTAAAACACTCCCTGATTTTACCCAGTATAGTTCTATCACCGATTATATGTTTTGGTGTATCAGAGAATCTATCGAGATTGAAATTAGCATTTTTCCAGGGCTTAATTTTCGATAATCTTTTGAACTCCTTATTGAGATTGAATTTAGTATTTTTCCAAAGGCTTAATTTTTGATAATCTTTGGAATTCTTTCATGGTATAATCAATGAATTTAGTATTTTTCCAAGGTTTAATTTTCGATAATCTCTTAAACTCCTTCAGTATAGTTCTATCACCGATTAGACGTTTTGGTGTATTAAATACTCTATCGAGATTGAATTTAACATTTTTGTAGGGCTTAATCGCTGATAATCTCTCGAACTCCTCCATGTTCTAATTAAAACAAGTATTTAAATAGAAAATTTATATATAATGAATCACTGCATATGGCTTATGATTGGATCAACAACCCCGTGTAATAAATCATGTAGAGGCGAATTCTGTGTGTATCATTTACAAAGCGTTCGCAACGGTTCCCTTGGCTCTCTACCATGCCTCCGATGTGGGGTGGGCGTTAGGGGAAAATCACAATTATGTTTTAATTACGGCGGCAAACTATACAGAGAACTGAAACGCGATTATGACAAACGAATAAAAAATACCGTCATTGACCCTAACGTCCTTGATAAAATCAAGGACAAAGTCATCAAAACCCCTCAAGATTATATCCAGAGGTTTATAATTAAAGCAAATAATAAAGTAGATAAGTAGTATCATTATACAAATGAGCCAAGATTTCAGACCCCATCCAGTGCTTGTTAATTATGAAGCCTCCAATGATGGCGTTGTTAGAAATTGCAGACTAAAGAAACCGGTTGGATTTCTGAATAATATGGGATTTTTTATGTTTACAGCCGGGAAGAATAAATATCTCTGTCACAGAATAATCTATGAAGTATTTCATGGACCGATCAAAGACGGCCTTGTTATTGATCAAATCAATAATAACAAGACTGATAATTGTCTTGGGAATCTTCAAGCCGTCTCACAAAGTAGGAATGCAAAATTAGGTGGAACCGGCAAACATGCAAAACGCCCTAGGGGGGTCAAATCGTTTGATTTAGAAATTAATGAAAAGCGAATCTTTCAATAAATAAATGCGGCCGGTAGATACTTTGACATTTGCAGGCCTTCAGTACAAAGAGTAGCAGAAAATATAATTAAAACAGCTCTGTTAAAAAGCAATGTTCATAAAATAAAATTCGTATACACCTGAAACGATTCAAGGAAGATAAATCCTTTATGTATAAGTCCGCCGCTCATTAACACTCTACTCACTAAGTTCCCTTGTATTATGACCGTCGAGGTATTTGTGTCGTCTGCTTCTTACCTGTACAACGAGATGTATTTGACGCAGCGCACACGTGACTGTAATGGAGTATACATGAATTTCGGTAGAGTACAACTTAACACTTTTTAGACAGACAATACGATTTGGTATTTTGTATATCTCTATAGTCAGTATCTACTGTTGTTGCTTGGCTAAAAGTGTGCATCATGTTAACAAGAATAGTGTCCAGTTAATATCTACAAAAGATCTAAGTTTTGTTTGTTTTTATTTAAACCCTTACACTATCTACATTGACGTTCTTTATAATACAACGCCTTTACCTATGCTCGCTCAGCCGGAATGGTGTTTTTCCCATTCATTGAAGTAAGTGGGCGTGGTTAAAATCATTATGCGAGAGTTGCAGTTATAAATTAAAAATTCCTCGTTGTGACCTAATCGGTAACTACACGTATTAATCTAACAACTATATTCTTTTGTGTAGTGTTTTATACAAATATTTGTCTGTTTTAAATGTTGTGAAACAGCATTTATAAGTAATTCAAGGAAATAAAATAACAAAGCCCTGAATCAGCGCCGTTGTATTAGTCGCCTTATATAGCACATGAAAGATATTAAGCTTGGGGCTTTCGAAAGCCAATTCAACCAATCAAAACTAACCCATGCCATTGACTCGGGCGTGTGGCTGTCTTTTGTCAATCATGCAACCAGGTTAATTTAACTGGGTTGCTTTTGATTGGTTGGATTGGCCGTAGAAAAATCCGCCCCGTCGTTTCATGTTTGTGCTGTCTTGTGCCGTCCCACATCACTACATCACAAATTCCATCATCGTTTCATTGAATTATAATCCATCCTTAATTAAGTTAATTAAGTATATGTTACGCCTACAATCTGTGACAACACTCGAGTGAAGATATATATGGCATTGTGCCGTCCCACATCATTACATCACAAATTCCATCATCGTTTCATTGAATATATCCATCCTTAATTAAGTTAATTAAGTACATGTAGTCACGTTTCCCAAAGCATATCTTCTGGGCGGTCTAAGATGATGTTTGTCACCTTAGGCCTCCCGCCGGAGATGCATGTTTCGGGTCCCCTTGGGCTTACTTGGATGTGAAGGCAACCAAGGAGAACCATAGATGTGTTGTCGTATAACCTCTGGGTCTCTATTACGTTATTTGACGCAAAAGGGGTTTCCAAATGGGGTTTTCATGTATGTGCTGTACTTAATTAAGTTAATAAAGTAACCTCTGGGTGTCTCTGACATCATAGGGCGCCAGCGAGATTGCCAAATGAGTGTTATTTTTTTTTAATAATTAGAGATACAGTATACCATAAAAATATGGATATCAGCGATGTAAATAATATAATTGCTGAAATCTCAAATTTAAAAAAATAGAGGGGTAGTATTATCTGAAGGTCTCGACTGCGACAAGATTACCTCGGAATATGAAGATATTGAGTATCAGTCTAGTAAGGGTCGTTATGTTTTACCTAGGATGTACAGGCTCGTGAAAGGAATTCAAAAGTCCATCAATGCATTAATGCATTTATAACGCTTTTTAGCACCGTTGAAGCAATACGTCAAAAGCTCGGCCAAGAGTATAAAAACGAGCTGAAATTAGTTCTAAAGTTCGTGATCTTAGAAAAATATTGAACGAGGAAAAACCAGTATCTTAATCACGTGGGCGTTACAATAAAAAAGGATTTCAGTAAATTTTCTAATAAAATTTACTTTTTAGCGTTTTTTGTAACTACATAGGATTTTCTCCTGAAAAAATACTCAGCAGTTTGGGCTTGTTCATGCAGTTATGTGCGTACTGGATGATCTGGCTGTGGTAGCAAGTAATCACCGCGATGCCTCCATTTTGACGTAGTTTTGTTGTTGTCGCGTCGTTAACAAAAATCGTTCATCGCCGTTCTCAGATATTACAATTTTGAACCCCCCAGCGATATTATTTCTGAAACATTCGCGGATAGCGTCGTACAGTTTTACCTTGTCGGAGATGGATACGTTAGCTTGCTGGTACATTATTTAATAACTCAGCTTTTAGTTGTGATGGTTCACATTTAAAAACTCAGTTCACAAACAATATATGGTAGGTGAATCGTTTACAACTAGATTATCCCGAGAGCGGTTAGCAGCAATTAAAAAGTTTATACCGGTTTGAGACAGACTTCGCGAGAAACTTCAGCAACGACAACAAGCGCAGACTGACTTTTCTGTGTCAAGTGAACCACTGTTTACGCCGATAACAAGTGCGACCAAAGATGTGAAAAAGTTAACTGAAGCAGCGATATACGGAGATATTCTTGAGCGAGAACGAGCAGCGAAGGCACCGCTGCTTGATACGCTTGAAAAGATAGTAGCAGAGACTGAACAAACACGCGCAGGGATACAACAGCTATCCAGTGATATAAAAACCCGATGAGAATATGAACGATTAGCTGATATTGATGATTCTGCACCTGAAACTCAAAGAGTTTCCACACCTGATCCACAACCTGTTGATGTCACCCCAAGAGGTGTTCCCTTTATAGACAAACTCACCGAAGGAGCTATAACAGAAATCAAAACGACCTCAAATAATTAAGCCAGATCATTATAATATTTATGGTAATTTTGCCGCCCAAAGCTTTCATTCCAAAAAGGACTTTTTAAAAGACGAGTATAAAAACAGTAGAATAAGCCGAGATGAATGGGCTGATTTGTTGTATAAAACGAATAAGGGGATTGGCCGTTTAAATAAAAGAGAATTGGGATATAAAGACTTTAGAAGGGGAATGGATGAGTATGATGAAACTGGTACAACTAAAACAGTTACTGCTAGCGGATATTCGATTGAAAATCCTTTAGATTTCAACGCAACCGTGACATGTCCTGGCAATATTCTCAGTGATATATCGCGGTTAGAAGTACTTATTGGGAAAAAACGAGCTGGAAACAACTCCGTTGAAATAATTAATGAAGCAGCTGATATCTGTAGACGATTATTTGCCGGTGGTATCAAGGGCACTGATGTATATCGAGAACTCATTGCTGACTTAGTTGAAAATCGCAGAGACGCCCATGGTTATGATGAAAATCCTATGGATCTTAGCGATTGATCACTAATTGAAAAACTACTAGTTTTATAACAAGATGATTATACACTACAACCATGATAAACCCGTAAGCGTCTACGTAGTGAACTCACGATTGTTTGTTTACCGTACGTGGTACGGAGATGGTTTCGGCAATATCATTGCGTTTTGTTTACAAGAATGGCTCCCAAGGTGGCGCCGCTAGCTAAACAATTATCAATGAAAGCCATTGATATTATTCGTGATAAGGGAATCAGCGCTGTTGTAAATCTTGCCGGAAGAGCATTTTCTGCTGCGAAAGATAAAATAGCATCATTGGTGCGAAAGAAACCAACAGTACTGCCATCAACTACAGTGATGCCTGAAAAAATCAGCAAAGCAATAAATAACGCAGTGGAAGAAAAACTAGCGTCGTTGGCTACTTCTGTGACTCCATCGCCATTGACAGCTTCGCCGGTAACAGATAACGCTATCATGAACGCGATAGCAGGAAGTGGTTTGAAACGAAAACAAAAACGACGATATCTACAAAGAGTTTCGCAATGGAAAACACTAAAAAATAATAATAATATTTAAACGAACAGCTGATCCCGCGCTTGATATGGAAGCCCCGGTGCGCAAAGACGATTCCGTCCGCGATTATCAATACTATTCCTGTCATGCAATACAACCCGACCTACGATCGCGAGTTGAACTTCAAGTTCAAGATACCAGTAAATACTTTTTGCCGTGTGAAGCATTTATTGAAATCGAGGGAAAACTCGTAAGAAATGATGATACTCATAATTATCCACCATATGCAGATGATCCAAATATCCGAGTTGGTTTTGTTAATAATGGCATAATGGCGTTATTTGAAGGTGCAAGATATCTCATTGATGGAAAAGAAATTGAATCAATAGAACGCGAGGTTGATGTTGCAACAACAATAATCGGACTAGCAAGATACTCCGATGATTATACAAGATCGACTGGTCCGTCTATAATGTTTGCAAAGGATACCTCTGATAACGGTGACCACCTTCAATACATTAAAGGGTTAACACCGCAAGACACTTCAGTTGCTAATCAACAAGAAGCAGCTAATCCAGAACGTCGAACTAGATCCGGAGCTGCGTTTAATATTCTCGGAGGCGTTAATGATAATTTCAATCTAGGGTTTGCAACACGAAAATTAGCATTGCAAGGACAAGAGAAAAAGTTTTCATGTGCGATTCCACTCCATCACATATTTGGATTCTGCAGAAATGTCAGAAAAGTCATCTATGGAGCCAAACACACAATCGCGTTAGTGCGAAAAAGCGATGACAATGATGCAATTTGGCGTACTGGTGCCGCTGATGGTAAAGTTAAAATAACTAAATTAGTATTGTGGATGCCAGTAATGACCCAATCAATTACCATGGAAGGGCGGCTGCTCTAATTTATGGAAACAGGCGGCAATTCATTGCTAAGTTGGCTAACAACAACGACTGATGTCAAACAGGATAATGTTGATGGTATATTTACATGGCATCTGGCATCAAAACAAGGCGTTTCAGCTCCACGTCATATATTTATAGCGTTACAGAATCAGAATCGACCAGGCTCCCAACAACGCAGTCATATGATATTTGATAAATTAGGAGTCAAGGAGGTTTTGCTGAGAATAAACGGACAACAAGAACCAACCGAGGATATACAACTTGATAACGACAATAACTATATAGCACGTGTATATCATCGGATGATGTCATATATGGGTCGTGTTCAAAATGTTGATACTGGTTTGCAAATATCGCAACTTGATTTTAAGAAATTGTATCCGATTTATTACTTTTCGCTGAAACATTTTGATTTAATGAGACAATCCGTCGTCGACATACATTTTAGGGCTCGTATAGCTCCTGGTGGTGTTAATTATAGAGCGATTGCTGTCATTCTCAGCGATAAATCAATGTTGTTAGAAGGGGTTGGCGGACGAATGAGAATTGTTGATGCACCAGTGGAAAATATGTAAACGATTCACAATTAGATCAATTGAAAGCATAAATAGTTTTACAATAAAATGCCATATAGTGTTGTTAGAGTCAAGCTGACTGATGGTCAGGTCAAGAAATTGCGATCAAAATCCGCTAAAGAATGTGGAACCACAATAACGTTGAAACCAGCGCAGATGTCGGGCGGTACACATAACATATCATTAACGGATCGTCAAATAAAACATTTCAATGATGCAATGAAAAATAAGCGAGGGGTTCAAATTGAATTTTCGAAGGCTGCAATCGCCAACATGATAAAATCAGGTGGTATATTTCCATTGTTAGCCGCAATACCAGCATTGATTTCAGCGGCTGCCCCAGCGGTGGCGAAAGCGGCGGCGTTGGTAGCCGTTGGTACCGCGGCAGGGATGGCGTTGAAAAAGGCAACTGAGAAAGGATATAAAAAAAGGGAAAGGGTCTAAGACTACCAGGGACTCCATATTCATGGTACAGCGGAAAGGGTCTAAGACTACCAGGAACGGTTTATTAGTTAAAAGCCACATTCTTCCTATGTCCAATTTTGATTTAATTAATGCTGCTAAAAAACTAGCGATAAAAAACGTCAGAGGGGTTTTTATCAGAGATCAATTACCGAGAAAACCTAAACGCGTTGAAACTGGCATCATCAATCTTGATAACAGTAACGGATTGGGAACTCACTGGGTTGCATACGCGATTGATCCGCGTGGGATTGTTTATTTCGATTCATATGGGTTAGCTCCACCGAGAGAGTTTATGCGGTATATAAATTCAAAGAATCAATCAATTCCGATTTTGTATTCCACGCTGCCAAAACAACAATTAAATGATCCACCGATATGCGGCCGTGAGGTATTAAATGTCCTCACGGAGATTTCATCGTCACAGAAACCACCTCATCTGGTTGCAAATGAATACACGAGTGTGAAATTACAAGGTAATTTTAGAGAATCAATAAATTGAAAACCCAAGTTGCGCTAACAATTATGATTGATATTTGGGGACAATCTCTGTCAATGTCGAAACCCACCCCGAAAACATCTGTGGGTTCTATCGAGGATGTAAAAGAAATAATTGAAGATGAAATCGCTGAGACGTTAAATTTAGCAAGTGTTGACCCGAACGAAATAGTTGTATTTCATGATCGCCAGGGTAAATTGAAATCCAGTAATATATCGGCTGATGACATTTTGATACGGCAGCGCGATGTCGCTGAAAACTCTATTGCGCTTTATTCCAGCGACGGACGACTTAAGCCAGGTTCACTTGTGTCCACGATCACCGACGCGATTGCTAAACACGGCCGTGATTAGGATGAGATTATACGAGCTTTTAATCATTTGAAAAGAAATGTCGTAAATAAATTATTCGGAAACCCGCCTATGACTGGCATGACTCTCGCTGAAATTAAAAACTTTCTATCTTTATTCTTTTTTAACAAGGGGGAGGGAGGATGATGGATTGAAATGAAATCAAGGCAAATTATCTCGATATTTACACGGATATTTCTAAACTAATAGAAGATATTGAAAAGGTACAAAAACCCACCAACGAAATTGTTAATAAGTGCTTTGGAAACCCACTTGTGGCAGACTCGACTCTCGCTGAAATTAGCGAGTTTATAATCAGGCATACTCACAATGCCTACGTCGCTAATAATTTCTTTGGTGTCCCGGCTACATCTACGATGACTCTCAACGATATTAATATGTTTATGGTGAGACAAGCAACACTTAATACCATCGTAGATAATATTTTGGGAAAAACACATGAATCTGAAACCACATCTCTGACAGGCCCGACCCTCCCTGAAATTAAGAAACTATTGACGAACAAAAACCCATCAGAGAAATTGTTAATAAGTTCTTTGGACCCACATCTCTGACAGACTCGACCCTCGCTGAAATTAAACAAGCAATTGACGAACAAAAGCCCACCAGAGAAATTGTTAATAAGTTCTTTGAGGGCACAAAACTTCAAGATATCACGACAACATTTTCTAACATCGACAATCATATTAAAGAACAAGCACGGCTTGGAATCAACGGTCTTCTGGCTTCATTCTTTGCTAGCAAGGAGTCGAGGTGGAGAACAATAGATTCTACCAAAATCACGGTAAATTATCTCGATATTTACGACGATATCTATAAACTAAAAGCAACCTTTGAGAAGGTAAAAATTCCGCACAAAGGCATTAAAAATATCGTGTATACGACCCATCATGGAATCGTGGATTGAAAAAGAGACAATGCTCCTAGAACTATCATCGATCTCTTGTGGGGTGGGGAAGCGAAAGTCGATGGTATCTACAGGTTAACGTGGGCCTCTATTCATCAATTTAATATGATTATGGACGATAATAGAACCTACTCTGGTGGCGTCGCAACGTTAATTATCGAGACTGGCAAAATACAAAGCTTTCACTTCGTCGCGGTTGATAGCTCCACTATTAGATCAAAAATAGCCTGGTGTATAGAACTTATAGATAATTTTTCCGGCTGAAGCTACTATACCTATAAGCCAGCAATTCCCCTTAACGACGGCGAATTATTGAAAACACTAGCGGGTTTAAAATAGTAATGACATCGATGAAATCAATTGAACCGATAATAGTCAGCGGTGTCACAATCGCATCGATATCGATAATAGTCAGCGGTGTCACAATCGCATCGATATCGATATGATACCGTGAAAAAATTTTCCTCAAACTTGAAATCGCTTTCTGAGCGTTATCGTGAAAAAATGGAAAAATATCGCAGAAGAATTACCGTCATCGATGTAACCGTGTACTCGGTGTCCGGTGTGATGGCCAGCGCCGGAGTTATTTTGTCGACGGTGACCATGATGGCTCCGATTGCAGTTTCAATCGCGTTCTCGGCAGCATAAACAATTGCGGCAGTCGCCACCGCGATAACAAAAAAGTTATCATTGTGTTCTCAGAAAAAACTCAGCGATGACCTAGTTGTATAACTCCGCGATGTCAAAATTGGAAATTGAAGACAGCGTTAATAATAATGTCACTCAAACTGCTTCAACGAATCACGGAGAATACTCCGATACAAACAAGCATGATATCAATAACATCAACAAACCCAAAATTTAGTGTAAACTTCCCTTCTCCGATTCCAGTACGCGAGATCGCGCTGACAAAATTACGAGTATATCATAGCTGGCCTAATATCAGATCAGTTGCATTTGGCGGTCAGCAATCGAATAACGCACTGGTGTTCTCGTATAAGAATAAACCCGATGGTATTCCAGCGTGGAAAACTGTTTCGTTACCAACTGGGTCGTACCAAATTGAGCAAATCGATGCTAAAATTCAGCGTAGAATAAAATCAATTACTGGAAAAGAATCAAGCATAGCTATTAATCTTCATGAACCGACGCTCACGTCGTCGATCGAAATAAACTCCCCTGAGTATGCCGTAGATATATATAACAGCTCGTTAAGAACAGTGTTAGGATGGCCTGAAAAACAACCCGAAACCGCCGACTTAACCACGGGCATACAATCATATCATGAAATAAATCCCATGTATCGAGATACTTTATCTGATATAAGAAGAGTAAAAATCGCCGATAGATTCATATTTACCAACAAAAACACATTGCAATGGGATTTTATTATTAAAAGAACAGATGAATCAACTGTTACTATTTCATTTACGCTAACTGACATCACTGGTCATTTTAATGAAATTAATCAATTACATGAAACACAACTAAAACAACTACGGCAAACAAAATCGCGAAAACACGTTGAAATATTAAATCAGCTTGTATCTGATATGGAATATATCAACGAACGTATTATTCAAACAATAATTAATGACAACAGTGACAATAAACAACGATTCCTAACCGGTTACAATATCACAGAAGCCGATCTACATAATTTCAAGTTTCCCGGATATAACGCTGAGGAACTACAAGAATCTGTTATAAATGTTATCAAGGTATTACAAGTACAAGATTCAATTATCCTCAAACATAATAATGACCCAGATGGTGGAGGTAGGCATATTGCCCCGCACGATGTAAATATTTCTGTTTGTGAGATCCTGAAAGGATTTCCGTCCTCGGACACGATATCGTATCGGACTCGATAAAATATTCGGTTAAAATCATTTATGATTTTTGTTAACCAGAACTGAAAGTTCCAGCAGCAGAGGGGGTGAACGACATAGTTGCGACCAAAATTGATTAAAAAATCGCAAAGTCTCCGTTTGCCAAATGGAGACTTTTTGGGGGGGTTTAAAATATGAGATTTTGAAGGAAGGCTCTTTTTTTTGTTTTGAGGTTTCAATCAATTTTTTGTCGGAAAAAGTTGTAGGGTTCAACCCCTCTGCTGCTCTTTGTTTTTCACGGCAAGAATGCTTTGAAAACATCTTATTACCAATCGCATGACACTCTTAAACATGGAGGACATTACGAATCTATTTGCAAAACAAACAACAATAAAAAACGAATTTCTTCGTAGAAAGAAATTGTCATCTTGATCCAATCAGGCAAAGCAAATGAAATACATCAAATTGTTTTTCTTTTTGATGCTAACTACTGCTGTGGCCATACATGTCTCTGTTAGTGAAGAATGGACAACATGCTGTTCTAGTCTATATTTTGTTTTTAAAATTTTACACAAGCTGATGAAGCGGTATAAAGTCTGCCCCCTTTGCTGCTTCTGTGTAATAATTGTATCTATTCCATCAGCACAATGATTCACTGGTTAATATTTCTGCATACATATTGAAAGTCCACCCTGTTTCTATATATCAAAAGTTATTTAGATAATGTGAAGAACGTATCAGCAACATTTTCTATCATCACCAATCTATCGGCGACGGGGTAGATGATCGAGAGCCCAACAACAAATCAACATACCTCATGCTTATCCTACAGAACTCACTGTAACCTTTGCTGAAGTAGATGCTGTACTAGCATAATTTATAAACGTCGGATACTCGCGTAGGGCACACAATTCACATAAACTCTTCCAATGAAAGTAGAGGGGCCCCAAGTGTCCGAATGTTCTAAAATGATCTCCATTACGGTTCATTGCCATCTCACCGCTGTCTACGTCGGTTCGAGTCCCGGATTCGGCCAATGTGGGCATGTGAGAATACTTGCCAGTAGCTTCTCGTAGGTCGGTGGTTCTGTTTGGGTGCTTTTCTGGGTTTTCCCCCTACCATTATTAATGGCCTCCTTGATTAGCCTCTTGTCCGGAAAATGGCGTTCAATCATACTACAACAACCAATGAAAGCAAACCCATGGAGCTATGCACCAGAAGTACAAGGATGTAACCGTCGGCTACTTGTACATGCGTGAGGGCAGCACACACTCCAATGACTAAATCAGGGCCGCACATGTTTATCAATAACAGACACAATCCACGCAATAATGATATGGAATCGTTATGCGTATCACAAAGATTGACGACTCCTTCACGAAAACCAGTATGATTTCATAAGAGGAAGAGGGATAGCAGACACGGTCTTTAAAGCTTAACTCAAGTAGAAATGCTATAAAAAATCCTACTTGAACAAAACATTTTCCAAACTTCCCAAAACATTTGACCTACAGCCATGGAGGAATATGTCACACTTTGATTGTCCACATAAATTCCTTGCGATGCTTCGGGAGTTTTCATGATTGGATGCTTCCACATGTTAGAAATGATGATAAGTCTTCTGAACCATTCCCAATGACGTCAAAAAATGCTGTGTTAGACCTCTTTAATATGGTAATAATAATAATGAAGACTTCGTATTGCGCGTAATATTTAGAAGCTCTAAGCTCTTTACAACATCTTTAATGATATGACTACACAACAGAAAAACAAAACATAAAAAAGAATCATGAAATTGAAAAACATAAAAACATGCTGCAATCTAATAAGATACAAAACATTATTAGGTCTATAAGTTTGTTCCTCCAATCGAAATACCTGAGTTTTAAGAGCACACTATAAAGGGGCAAATGTGTCTTTATTTCTAATTTCAATGGGCAATTCGTTCCACGTCGCCGGGCCTTGGTATGTGAAAGAACGTTGTCCATATGACTTTGTTTTCATATAGGGAACAATGAATACACGATTGTCAGAAGAGGAGCGTAAGTATATTACTGTTGTATACACATGGGTGAAGCCTGATAGGTATGTTGGACTTGGGTCTGTCAGTGAAACGTATCAGAGAGAACGAATTTTGTGCTGGATTCTGTATCGAGTCGAATATATAGGCAGCGTATGGTATATTGCAGTTGTATGGTGTGCTCTGATATCGGCACTCTAAAGATGATCCGAGCCGCTGTGTGTTGAACTTTCAGAACCTTCTGAAATATACAGTGTGACGAACCAAACATAATTTAATTCAAATATTCTAGTCTTAAAACTAATAATGAACATACCAGTGTATAAGTGGCATCATCTGAAAGATATATGCGAATGGAACTGAAGCGTATCAGCTCAATATATGCAGCCTTGTTAATGTTCCTGACGTGTTGGTGCACCGTGTGAGTACTGTCTAGAGTAACACCTAGGTTTCGTACTGACTGTTTAAATATAATGTTGATGTTGCTGATATTTATTGTCTGAGGTAAAGGACGTGAATGAAAAAGTATTTGTGTTGTGATCAGAATGGCCTCAGTTTTATTATCATTCATCTGCATAACATTACATGTCGTCCATGATTTCAAATTAGAAATGCACATCTCTACTCCATGGAATGTAGCATCAACTTCAGTTGGGTGGCTAGACTTGTATATTTGAGTGTCATCAGCGTACAATTGGTGGGACACTGATTGCTGATCTATGACACTTGATAGCGGCTAAGTGCATATAATGAATAGAACAGGTCCATAAACAGACCCCTGTGGAACACCACAACATTGATCAACTCAGCTGGATAGTATATTCCAGTTGCAGATACAATGTCTGTCCTGTTGACTAAGTAGGACTTGAACCACTGTAAGGATCTATTGTGAATGCCAAATACATACTGGAGACGGTGAAGTAATATATCATGGTCGTATGTCTAAGCACTCAAGCAGCAGTGATGTTGTTATTCGATCAAGTTCACAAGACTTTGGTGTAGAATTCATCACAATTCTCAGTACTAAATCAATGGAGACAGGTTCAAATGCTCCTAAGGATTGTCGCTAATAAATGTTGTATTGATGAGTCAGTTAAAATTGTGTTTTCAAGCTTATCTCTAATGGATAGTACTTTGTTACGGAATAAATTTGCATATAAGTCCGGAAGATCTATTGGAAAGAAGGTAGTTGGACGTGATGCACATTTGTTCGTTGATATTAGTTTGTTAGTTATCTTGAATAGATCTTTGCAGCTGGAACTCTCCGTGATCTTATATCTGTAGTAGAACAATTTGGCAAAATGGACTATGTTTGTGATGTTATTCTTAGCCTGCTTCATATATTTGTTTATGAATAGTGAGTCTGGTGGAAAGCCAAAGTCTCTCTGCTTTTAGCATTCCGAAGCTGGTAAATAACACTGATATACCATGGTGAAGACTTTAAATTATACTCTGCATTAGGTGGCTGAATAAAATCGGATGTAAGTATGGTGATACGTTTTCTTCATGTCATGCATTAGTTTGATTATAATCATCATACGGAGGTTTCGTTAGTAACAAATAAAGGTGGAGTGTTAGGGATTAATATATTGAGATCGCATATAATGCAGAGGTGATCTGATACAAGTTTGTTTGATACAATGGTCAATGATGGATTGCAGACTATTATCATCAGGTCAATGGCGAAACCAGTCTAAAAAGCGACCACGTTTATGGCTCGGATGGTTAACTGACTGTTTAAGGTTGAAAACAGGAATGGATTCTAAGAGTTTTGACGTGTATGGGTTTTCGGGACAGTCAAAGTGAAAGTTTAAATTTCCAGGAATAATTAGGTTGCCACCTATCTAATGTACATAATCCAGACAATTCGGAACCTGTTCCTTAAAATAAAGATTCAGTCCGCTTGTTTTGTGTTACATTTTTTACTAGGAGGAGGGCGGTAGAGGCAGAACAAATAGAGTAACCTTTGTTTCAATCTGAGTGTTGTTTTGACTTGTTGAAACGATGTGTGACATAATCAATTTAAGAATGTGTTGTACTTAAGGCAGTTTAGCATGGAATTCTTTGTCGGGACAGCAATTCCACCTCCGCGAGAGTTGCGGGGGAGGGGGGGGGGGAGGGGAGCGACGCGATGGCGAAAGCGCTGGGTGTGAAATCACTACTCTTGGCTCATCGACTGCTGTTTTTAGCTATGTTTCTGTCTGGACTAAGACGTCAATACTCTGGTCGTTCATAGAATCATCTATTTATGTGCACCTTTTGGTGATTCAACATATTGGGCGTTGAATAATGTAATATATAGAGGTATCTCTGGGACATTTGACAAAGCGATTGACGATTTAAGATGAATTTGCACAAGGTTATCAAAATTAACAACCGAATTTTAAAGTTCTTTATCTGTTACCGGCGAAATAGAGATAACCGGAAATATTCTTACTCTCCTACGCCGGCCAGCTATGAAACATTTATGTTGTCGCTTGCGTTTACATTTAAGTAATGATGAATGTAGTCCCAGTTTGTTTATTCTTGAGCACAATGTTGTATAAAGAACCAATGAGTGGTGATTTGATACAATTAATGAGGGTCCATCACTGAGTAAGCGGGTTGATGGCAGATTGTTTAAATAATGGACGTATTAACAGTAGAACAGAACAGCTGAAAATTTTGTTTAATTGTTCTCGTTTCCAAACCAAGGACATGAAGCAACGCATACGAATGGTACAACGAATGTATGATGAAACACAATAATACAGACCAAGATAGACATCAAGGACATATATCATGAAAATTAGAAGAAAAAAAACAAGAGAGCAGCGACAAGCAGTTAAGCGATAGCGGCCATCTTTCTGGAAGTGATGTAAAGTGCCATGCTTACATATGCCTTCTTTGAGTATACAACGAGATGGATATTACATACTCGACTGAGTGCAAGATGATTAATCCAAAAAGTCTACATGGGAGCACAAAGTGTATGTGGTATCATACGTGCTAATGATTTGTCCCTAAATGCCAAACCTGAGTTTGCTTTGCATTATGTAATAGACCATTCATCTTAAGCATGTGAAACGTTAGTTCCCACAATCACTGTCAAGAAGACAGTGAAGTTTTAACAATCAGGAAAGAGAGAGTATATGTAGTGACCACCATTACAGTAAATAGTATAACCCCTGCAACTGTGGATACATTCAACTATCTCTTCATCCCAATATCCACATCGATGATGATACTCAAGCGTATCCTTTGACATACCTCTTGTTTATGTGTGAAAAGCACAGATATATCAGTCTACAAACATAACTTAAGGCTATACTGCCAGTTGTTGATTTCTTGTAGTGTATGACAGGTTTCTTGTGTATGCGTAAAAGTCCAGATTTATCAGTCTACCAATTAAACATAAGGCTATAAAGCCAGTACGTTGCCTTCTAGTAGTGGATGACAGGCTGCTTGTTTATGCGTGAAAGCCCAGAGATATCAGTCTACAAACTAAATTTTACGCATACAAAACAATTATTGTGCCGAATTTAGTATCCGACTTCTAGTCCTGGATGGTGTACAAGCTACATGCTAAGAAGCTATCAGATAATAAAATGGACTGCCCGAAGAAGCTGATGAGCATCCGATGGTACGACAAGGTTAAAACTATTGACGTTCTCAGACAAGCATGCATACTAAGCATCAGGCCTCTTTTGATAAATAACAGGTAAGATTGGCAGGCTGCATGACTAGGATGTCACTGATCTTCCGTTTCGATCTGAATGAGCAAAGTGTATATCAGGTTTGGTGAGAATAACTCTTTAAACCTTCCCTAAGGCCATATTTTAAAGTGTTTACAACCAAAAAGATCTCACACTAGATCACTCCACTCGGTAAAGTCTTATTAATACTGGAGCTAAAGAGAACTGTAGAGTCAGTGTAGACATGTGAGTAGCGCACATCTAAAGAAATCTGATACATTATCTATTGATTAAGCAAACCCAAACATCATCTCCCCAACTGTCTCATAGGCAGGTTAGAGCACAAATCGACGTCATCAGCCACTCACATACATACATTACCACTCATTTATATCATTGTTATTGGCGTACTGTATAGACGAGCAGGAACAGTAACTGCATGATATGAACACATGCCGTTGATACTAGACACTACGAAACGTATGTATAACGGCATAGAAAACAACACAAAATACCCAGGATTGAAGCTTAAAAGTGCTCCTTCCCAATCGTGATTTGCACATTTTTTGGTTTAGTCTGCTTGACTACGAAAATGAGATTGTTATGTACGGGTAGCTTTACCATTTTCCTTTCCAATCTTTAATTATAACATAATCCATACGGTGCGTTTGTGTGTGTTTGTGTGAAGCTGGATTATACTCATAATCAGGCAAAATAGTTTACACAGTACTTTCATAATCTAAACGATGATAGGAGAGACTTATAATTGTATCATTTAAATCCACATCTGCGTGTATATTTGTAAATCTCGATTAATAATTAAAAGCTAAGGTATAGTATATACATTGAACTATATTAATGAATGCTTGTATTATGAATATCCATCTCTTCGCAAATCTGTGTATGCTAATACTTATACGCTTGCAAGCAATTGATTCAGATTAATCACTTTTTCAAAACCTGTGTACGTCTTAAGGGGTATTACCTTCTAAATATTGCAAGTAGTAGCGTTTTGATGCAATTCAATGTATACAACTGTTGAAAACAATATTAAAGTGATATCTTTGAAGACGCTGATATTTTTTATTTGCACACTGGTTTGAGATACGTTAAACTGCAGTATTGGTCAAATCAGAACATGTTTGTATCCAGTTCTGCAGTAGAACATGTATTGAAATATATTCATTACTATGTACAAAGTATTTACGAAACTTAGCAATAGGCCCATTATGTTGGCAACTGTTAATTGTGTATCAACTAAAGGATACACGATGCACCTATCAAATATATAAACCACATAAAGAATTGTTTTGGTTATTAATAAGTCAAATTTCATCCAGCGGTATGAAAGTGTTTGAAGTTTACAAAGAAAATTTTTTTAACTTTCTACAGCATAACTAAGAGCTGAGAGTTTTTTCAACATACTGAAAACCGATGAAACAACATTCGCATTAGAGTTGTCTCTAACAGAATTAATCGATGATGTGATGAAGTCCTATTGCAGTAGAGGTTATCTTAGTGGTATTTACTTTGATGATGTTACGGCCAATATCATCATTGTGCTGTGTACACTGATTCGTCTTGCGGAAGGGGTCAACATAGCTGCTTTACTTTAGACCTAGATAAAGATGCCATGATATTTTCTAGTACTTTAGATTATTCTACAGTCGAGGTTACCTTGACGGTTTTGTACTTTACATATTTTGGCTGATGCGTTTGAAGAATACAGTGAAGCTATTTGATATATATAATTATTTTGAACACTTACAGTGACTGAAAACAAATATCTTCGAGCATATTTGTATATGCAGTTTGCACGGCGCATACGACATGTACATCACATTAGAAAATAACAAATGCCAGTTAATAGGATTTTAGTAATCATATGGGCTACATGAAATTCCTTTTCATATAAGTATAAATCAGCATTTAAATGTTAAAAGACTGGAATATACTACATATCGTTAACATAAACCGTACGTAACGTAACATAATCAGTACACTGATATATACATTGTAAATATCGTTAACACAAAATGCACACGTCACGCGTTAACATGAACCGTACGTAACATAACATATACAGTCAATACTGATATTTACATTGTAAATGTCGTTAACAACTAATGCACATATCGTTAACATATAACTATAATGGTACATAACATGTAGGAAACCATTTAACCCCAATAGAGAATAATATGCATAACATTGTCAATAGCTTTTATTATAAACATGATAATATACATAATCAATCAGTACAATTTACAGACATCAACAAATACTGAACACAATGTTTTAAAATTCTCGAAGGTATATACGTCTTCTATTGTGTATCTGAAACTATTTCGTAGCTTTGTATATTAGAGATGCTTACTGGAGAATAAGACATTCTTCGTAGGAAATGCCAGTTTGGGAATATATTCAGTTGTACGTAAGTTAGAGGAAACATTCAGGTAATTCAATCAGTATTTGGAATTACAAAATGCTACCAAAAATATTTCGAATGATGGTATTTATGGAAATTATGTGTATTCATTTAACGACATGTTTTGATCATATTATTGTGAGTTCACCAAATATATTGGTGCACCAGTATATTAGTGACCATAATTCGGTATACCACCAGAACATATTTGTATTGCTCGATAATGTGGACTGGACATATTATTTAGTTTTTACCATTTCACAGTGTATTTATCATAACTAACATATTTTACATTAGTAATTTAACAATGGTTAGATAAACTGAGGCAACGTTTTTAAACAGTGATTTAGCTCATGCATCTACACCACCTAAATCGTATGGAAATTATACAAGCAGTTGGGAATCTATTAGAATAATTATAGTGTATAGTATGCATGTCTTATACCATGTATTGGTGTTTTCTCTCTTCTCCTCTCATAGGCAACGTACGGTATATATAAAAACATCTAAGTGGTATATTAAAAGAGGCATTATACAGAAAAATCACTTCTATGTAAATCATCTAATTATCGCATAGGTAACGTAAGATACATATAATACTATTCCGTCAGTTAGTAGGAACATAAAATAAAACTAAGGTGAATTATTTCCTTACTATGTAAAGAATCCATACATCAGTCTTTAAACCTTTGAACGTTGCCAAAGTGGAATACATTTTCCATTTATTTAGATTTAGATTTAGATTGAACTGAGATCGTTTAGCACTGAAAGATTTCACCATATTTTACCGATTACAGACAATTCGCAATTTAAATATTTTTTTCAAAGAAAGACGGAAAAACAGTGACCTTCAGTCATTTTCTAATTAATTTGACCGCTATGTAAATCCAGTTAACAAGCAAAAGCATAACATGTTGAGAGGCCTAGTATGTAACCCCGAGTACATAATCAAGGGAATGGTTGAGAGACGTTACTGAATTGTCCTAATTTGGAGACCTGTTCTATTGTTTCTATTGCGTAATGATAAAAGGTTTAGCCCTGTTAATAATATGTATTGTGTTATGAATTTTATATTTGATGATGTTACAGTCTTCGTTGTGATATAAGACAAATTAGCTATGAATTATGTACTCGATATACTGTAGTATATTTCTGTTTTACAGTATGAAATCTATGTTTGAACACGAAACTTTGTATTAGTTATTTAGTTTAATACATTTTATAGTCTTAATACAATTATCTGAGATATTCGTACCAAAACGATCAGTAAATATTACATGTATGTGGCATCATAACATGAAATAAAAATATATATCAAATACAATGCTCACTGCTACATCATTCGAAATGAATAAAGGCAACACGTATAGCCTCATGAATGTGTTTTCCATATGAGGATATGAACAAACGTATTTTTAAAGTTAAACCCCTTTATGATAGCGTCTGTCATTGCTACGAAAAAGAAACAACAACAACTGAAGACAAGCTAGAGCCGTTAGTTTGTCAAAGTTTACTGCTCGTTCTTAATGCTAAATTAAAATGTATATTCTTGTAGAAGTAAAGCATCGCTTAAATGGGTTTTATCAGCTGCGTGTTGCATTCCCTTCTGAAATTTAGATACATGGCTCAGCATGACACATCTCTAGGTTCCATTTTAGTTATTGTACCATGCACCACCTCCATCCTCTAGATTATAATCCTGTGTGTATAACAAAAGATTGTATATATAAGGTTTGACGCCTTAGCAGGAACCGTACAAATTGATAGACTGTCTTGCAGACGATTGCTATAGGTGTAAAGTATGTAATAAGATTTATGAATATCCACCTAGTGAGGTGGAGGCAGTATAGTTACAGAACAAAGAGGAGGGTGGACTATAGAGGTAGAGTTTCACAATTTCCCCACTAAAGCTTGGTTGAGAGGAATGATTTAAGTCTTGTATATTTCGATTTTTAATATGCATATTTTAGAATCATCTATTGACAGCTCTGTTACTATGTCTATACTTATGGACCTAGCTATGCCTTGAGGAATGCTTGTATACCATTACAATTCCAAAATAGCACAGCACATATATTTTACTATTTGTCCTTATTTTTGTTTAGATGATAATCCGTGACGGTTGTACTGTTGCATGAGGCATACTTTACCATACATACATACATACATACATACATACATACATACATACATACATACATACATACATACATACATACATACATACATACATACATACACACATACATACATATATATATACAGACCGATTGGGTTTATTACACGCTTAAACGCAACTAGATATTCAAGTAAAAATATTGAAGTCGTAAATTTATATAAATCGTTAGATGAAAACGAATAGCTTAGAAAAAATTAACATTATTGCCATCCTGTAAGCCTATCGTAAACCTAAATACACTGACCATCCTTTTAGTACAAAGAATTGAACATACCTACCACGTGCTTTGTAATGTTCACTAGCTACGAGAAACGAACAAACGTCTTTTCACAATGGTACATTTCGATGACTGGCTCCAGTCCAATACACCTATCTGACTCGGCCGTGTCTGCGCTCCATCTAGAAACATACGGTCACTAGCGACACTCACATTTGCCCTGTTACCACTGTTAAAAACGTGTTATAATGATAACTCTCATTTGCTTACCAAGGTACATATATCTTAATCAAATGAACGCTTTGTCTTCTTTTAAGAATGTTCTTAAAACTCTCCTACCTCGACAACAAAAACAGAGTTAAAGAGCTAGTAATGCTTACATCGTTAATTTTTCACAGAATGTTTTTGTATTGTAGTTCCGTAGTGTTACTTTTACTTGTATCCATGCCTTTGTTTTTGAGTGCTTTTAAAAAATGTAAAGCGCTTAGAGCTTCTAAAGATTATAAACTGTACTAGGTTGACAATATTGCTATTATTATTATTATAGAGAGCTTTCACCATTTATTGTATTCTAATATACACAGCAACAAGTTAGCTCTAAAGAATATGTTCTTGCAGGGGTTATGGTGACAGGTTGTCAATATCTAAATTCAGTTCATAATTGTCATACAAAATAATAATAATAATAAAAATAATAATAATAATAATAATAATAATAATAATGAAACGTGATATTGTTTTGTAGCATTGCATCTAAATTCAACATTTTAGAGATTGCATCAGCTTACGTTTTAAGTTGCTGTTTTTTGTTTTTTGCAGCCAATGGAGTCCTGGGCACCACCAGTCTATAGACTCGAGAAACACTCCATCAATGAAGACGATTTGACGCATTTTCCTATTAGAGTCAACTCACGAGCACAAATATAAGTGAAGATGTGATTTTATTGTGTGGAAATACACAAATTCCATTACGAAAGAAAATCCCGAATGTATGAGAATAATACAAATCTAGAAAAGAATTAAGTCCTGAATGAGCATCGAGGTAACTGGTACAATAACCTTTTTTACAATCCTTTAAACAGTGTTGGATACAAACATGGGACGATTTGTCAGAGACGGACGGTATTCCAAAATGTACTCACGTGAGCAATGACATTATGTTCGCTCGTCGCAAATGTCTGGCAGGGATTTATAAACAAATTTGCTCTTGTGCCATGGTTTTTACCATTTCATACAATTTCACCCCACATATCACATTCTTCAGACTGAGTATGGGTTGGAAAACTTATTACACATGTGTTCTGATTTAGTTTCCCATTATCTGAACATCTGTGTATTCCATCAGTATAGCGTATACTGAACGGGTTAAAACAAAACATCTTTGGCATTGTTGATAAACAGTGAAGTGAAGACAAGGATGCATTAGAGTCATCGAATACATAAGCTAAACTAAACAAAATGCATACAAAATACGCATTATCAAAGTTGTTTAACATATCCAAATTGATAATTTACAGGTAATTCGAATGCTACAACGCTAAGTAAAGTTTTAGCGATACTCAATACAATCAGCACAATCATTATAGTAAGACATTATCTAGATATCCAATCTCATTTAAGGGTGATACACACGTGTCACGTCTATATACGATTCGCGATACACAACCTGATATTTAATACATGTCGATACACATTCAAACATGGTGACCTTTCCATGTATATAAGGTAGGTTGTACCTGTTGACATACCATTACATTTTGTAGTATGCAGAATACAGAAAGATATATTGTTATCTTTTAACTATATTTTTTCTTTACATTTTCCACAAGCTGATGAACTTAAGCGGTATAAAGTCTGCCCCCTTTGATGCTTCTATGTAATAGATGTATTTATTCAATCAGCACAATGATTCACTAGTTAATATTTCTGTATAAATATTAAAAGTCCACCCTGTTTTTTCATAACAAAAGTTATTTAAGTAATGTAAAGAACGTATCAGCAACATTTTCTGTCGACACCATCCTATCGGCGAGGAGGTAGTTGATCGAGTGCCCAAAACGAAATCAATATACCTCATGTTTAGCCTCAAGAACTCACGTAACCTTTGCTGAAGCAGATGCTGTACTAGCAGAATGTAAAAAAGTCGGATACTCGCGTAGTGCACACAATTTACATAAAATCATCCAATGAAAGTAGAAGGGCCCCGAACGGCCGAGTGTTCTAAAGTGCTCTCCAGTACGGATCATTGCTATCTCTGCATCGGTTCGAGTCTCGGATTCGGCCAAAGTGCGTATGTGAGAATGTTTGCCAGTAGCTTCTCGTAAGTCGGTGGTTCTTTACGGGTGCTTTTCCGGGTTCTTCTCTCACCATTAATAATGTCCTCCATGCAAAGCCGATTGTTCTGAAAATGGCCTTCAACCCTACTACAACAACCAATGAAAGCAAACCCAGGGAGCTACGCACCAAACGTACAACGATGCAACCGTCGGCTACTTGTACATGTGTGAGGGCAGCACACAGTTCAAAGACTAATCAGAGTCGCACATGTTTCTCAATAGTAGACACAATCCAGGCCATAATTATATGGAATCGTCATGCGCATCACATAGACCGACGGCTCCTTCAATAAAACCAGTATGATTGCATGAAAGGACGAGGGACAGAAGACACGGTCTTTGAAGCACAACTCATGTAGAAATGCTACAAAATAATCATACCTTAACAAAACATTCTTCAATTTTCCAAAAACATTTGACCTACAGCCATGAAAGAATATGTTACACTTTGATTGTCCATACAAATTCCTTGCGATGCGTCAGGCATTTTCATGATTGGATGCTTCCACATGTTAGAAATGATGCTCAGTCTTCTGAACCATTCCCAATGATAATGACGTCAAAAATGCTGTGTTAGCCCTCTTTGATATGATAATAATAATAATGAGGACTTCGTATAGCGCTTAATATTCAGATGCTCTAAGCGCTTTACAACATCTATAATAATATGACTACACAACAGAAAAAAAAAAAAAGATCATGAAATTGTAAAACATAAAAACATGCTGCAAACATATAAGATACAAATCATTATTAGGTCTATAAGTTTGTTCCTGCAGTCGAAATCATATGACTTTTTTTTTTTCTGAACTACATCTGGTATAACAATGTGAACACCAAAATTTACATTTGATACAGGTTTATGAAAAAATTAGGTTGAATTGTTCATATCATATAATCACCATACCTTTATTACAGGGCAACTTATAAGTATATAAAGAATACTAGGCCCAAAGCGTGTTCACATCTAGGAGTATAGGTTGCTTTTACTCCAGGTCAAAGTTCACAATTTAAAAAGATAATTAAAATGTCCTTTTAAACTGTCAAGAGAGATATATAGTTGTCTTTGCTTTGCATCCAAAATGGCATAAACAGAATCATGCTACTTTTATTTGTGCTGCCTCCAAATCTAAAGTGCAGCAGAGATATTTTTGTTGGTTTGCAACAATTGTGTAAATTGAAAGATTATTTTCATTTTTTTCTTCAGTTTTAACTATCAATACAATTATATTATGTCCAAATTTTGAAAATTGTATTGAGCAGAATGGGTTGTAATGTAAAAAAAAAATCTTGATTAGTAGAACTATACTACATGTATTAGGATAATATTTGATCTAATCTAATTGATTGTGATTACTATACAATGTGTGAGGACATTCCATCCATGACAACTTAATTGATGATTAGTTTGCAATTATTCTCAGTGATAATTCCCAACATATATTCCTGAACCTGTAGTATTTATCTAAATTAATCATGAAGGACTCACAGCTAGGATTGGTTGATAACGAAGATGATCCTATTTGCAACTGAAGAAAGTAGAGACAGTATTTTATTGATGTAACAAATTTTTTTACAGACCAGAGTTTTAAAAACTGGTTATTGAAATTTGCACCTGATTCTTTGGTGTCAAATTGAAAACATATGAGAAACATTTAAACATCTAACATTATTGAAGTTTTATTATCATAGAGTTTGCATAGGTCTACAATGGTAGCTGTACAAGTACCAGAAGTCATCAAAGCATGTGCCTTATTCTGAATCAGTGAAGCTATGTTTAATTGACAAGAGTTAACCACTCTCTCCAGGCCATTATCTTGGTGTAAATTTTCTTTGATCATGAAACCAGTGTGAGTGCAGCGTTTAGTTCATCACTGAAAGTTTCCTACTGGGCGCCTTGATAGAGACAGTAGAGGCATTCAACATTTAGATCAGTATGCATAAGGTCAACTTTCTTGCTACCAGAGAAATTTAGCTGATACTTCCAAAGTCTGAAGAGAAACAAAGGACAGCAAATTATGCAGAAACCTTCTGGAAATCAGTTCAAGAAAGGTGTGTATTGATTTAACATTATTTTCTGCTGATGTTTAAGCTATCAATAGGTTTAAAAATACAGAATAATGATAAGAGTACATAGTTATGTTATGCTAAATTATCTACTAGTATTAGGCACTTGTATTGAACTATTCCCTAAGTAATCAGATATTTTCTTCACTAAACATAGCCCACATCTACTCAAAGAGTATACTCAGTATGAATAAGTATTAAAGTTGGCATAGTTTTGAAGTTGAACATATATATTCTAAAATCGACCACATGTGCATCTATTACATGTTGCCAAATTTAAATGTAAAATGTTCTAAAGATATATCTTGTTAGCATTACATGTGATAATGGATTTCAGACCAGTAGATTTAAACATTTGAACATAAATTAGATTCAGATTCAGATGGAAAATGTTATAACAAAGAGGGTTATTTATCTTACAGTTGACTGCAAAGATTTATAAATTAATAAATTCATTACCATTTTTAGTTTTCTTCACAAGATCCATGTCTGGTGACCACTGAAGACATTCGTTTTATCCAAGCAAAAATCTGTTTACTAAAATATTTCTCATGAAACACTACAGCCAAACTTAATGGGCATTTGTTAAAACATGAAACCTGGTTTCAGGAAAACATATTTTCTATTTGATATTTTATAAGAATCAAACACATAATTTTGTTCCACTTCTCTATTTTTCAATAAGGTCATGTTCAACTTGAAACTACCAGCTATAACACCACCAGTGCATATTTCAAAATGTTTGCTCTGAAGAATCTTACACTGAAACAATTGTATTGTAACAATGCAGATACAAGAGTTAATGTTTAAACTAAATTGTGTCTGTAACTTGTATTGGTTTATGATGAGTTAATGAACGTTTCTATAAATGTGTGCAAATATTGCACACAGGAAGTGAAAAGTTTTAAAGCTGAATCTAGACAAAGTTTCAAAATGTAACTTATATGCAATGAATTCCATATATTTATTCAAGAAAGAATAATTTAAAATATCATATGTTTGTATTGCTGTTAATATAACTTAAATTTTATATATTAAAAGTTCACTTTTTTTTAAAAAAATGCTTAGTCAGCTAGTTTAGAAAGTTGAATTAACAAGAATTAATGAAGATCTAATGTAATGCTCTCTCTTGAATCTCACATGGAATCATGCTAACTATTATGCCATTTCTGTATAGTGTAAGTTCATAGTTTCTGCAGGTATGCATTCATTAACCTAATTATGAGTGTTTACCTGGAACATACACTTGATGAAAGGCAACACTAATTAAGGGTCTTACATACATGGATGAAAACGTTCAAGGGGTTAAGCTACTGTTAAAATGTCCATTTTACCAATTTGACTTAATTTTAACTCATCAGACCATAAGGTTAAGTGATTTTACATTTTTGTCCTGTACAAGCCTTGATCCTTCCATCCTTTAAGAATTAGATTTTTATCACTATATCATCCATATATTTGATTTAATTTTAAGTAAAGCATGGAATATGAGTTTATTTCAAGATTTCAGACTAATTCAACAATAACTAAAATTAGTGCAAAGGTGACCTTGCATCCGATTAGCTGAGCTTATATTGCAAATATTAAAGCAATATTTTTTAGTTTTATAAAACTTCCAGTGCTGGTTTATATAATGGAGATTTCAACAGTTTAGTAAGACTGATATCCATTCATGGTAATTATTTGATCTTGCATCTGACTGAACCAGTTATCATTCTGATGGTCATATTTGAACATGTTTGTAATTTTATTAAACTTGGAATATAAGCTTATATTACGAGATCTCAACTGAAGTGACAACTAGCTGCATGAGTTTGTAAGCACTTTATGATCTGATTTGATCAATATTGAGAAATGGGCTAACATCATGAAGATGTCAAGTGAAGTTTTGTTAAAAGAAAGGTCAAATTATATAGATATAAAGTGATCTGGCATTTGATTGACTAAGCTTCTTATGACTTTCAAGAGAGTATTTCTAATCAAATTTGGATTTAACCTAGTAAATAGGTTTAAAGATGTTTTTATGACTTTTGCAATGAATTAGGTGATCTTGTATCTCGTAGACTGTGCTTGTGTGTATGACTTTATCAAACTTGATAAATAGGTTTATCTAGTCAAGATATAAGACAAGATAGATTATGAGAAATATCCAATCATATTAAAATTGCAACACTTACATCTGCAGTGTGGCAGCTCATTGTGATGCCTAACACTGGGTCATCATGTCACAAGCATGTAGCAAGATGTCCCACCCAGTAACATTATTCTGACAACAGTCCCGACAAGTCCTGACACTAACCTCTTAATGCTGAGTGCCAACCAGTACCATTTTTATAAGTCTTTGGTATGACTCTGCCGGGAATCAAACCCTTGTTCTTCCACAACTGAGGCAGATGCTCTAACCACTGGCCACCAAAGCAATCTACCAAAGACTTGTAAAAGTGATGCAACATGGTAGTTCAAGTTAAGAAAAGAATCTTGATCGTTAATTTTCCAGCTAAATCGCAATGTAATTTGAACATACTATTGTTAATGTTAATTTCTTCTACTGTGACAGTAAAACAATCATTCAAAAGACTCGCTTAACTTAGTATAGAATAAATAAGTTTCATTCAAAACTACTGACCAAAATTTCTCAGGTATACACAACCCAAAAATCACCAGGCTGACATCAAGCTGTTGCATGTCAGCATAATTAAATTAAAGCATGCAATTGAAACTTTTCTATTCAATAAAACTATTTACAGCAATGCCTAGTTTCATGTCCATTTATTTCCCTTATGTGAAAATTATTTGCAAAATAGAAGGTTATTTTTATTTGAAATGTCAATAAACTATTGACAGTTTTCAAGTTGACATCAATGTGTACTTCTGACAAAATGTTGCCGTTTTTAACATTTTCTCAGTTAAGTAATTTTATAGTTGTACATATCTAAGCAATGCACAAATAAGCTTGCATATGTTGCATGTCAGCATAATTAAATTGAAGAATGCAATTGAAACTTTTCTATTCAATAAAAGCTATCTCAATCTTATACAGTAATCATGCATGTCAGAATAGTTGAATTGAAGTATTCAATTCAAACTTTTGAATTCAATGAAAATTATCTAAATCTTATTCAGTAATCATGAATATCAGATTTATATTGAGTTTATTAAATAAAGAGACAATGAATATTTATCCATCATTTGATAGACATTATTACTTTAGTTTATGTACATGTAAGTTTTGATAGACATTATTACTTTAGTTTATGTACATGTAAGTTTTGATAGATATTATTACTTTAGTTTATGTACATGTAAGTTTTGATAGACATTATTACTTTAGTTTATGTACATATAAGTTTTGATAGACATTATTACTTTAGTTTGTGTACATATAAGTTTTGATAGACATTATTACTTTAGTTTGTGTACATACAAGTTTTGATAGATATTATAACTTTAAGTTATGTACATACAAGTTTTGACAAACATTATTACTTTAGTTTGTGTACATACAAGTTGTGATAGCCATTATTACTTTAGTTTGTGTACATACAAGTTTTGATAGACATTATTACTTTAGTTTATGTACATGTAAGTTTTGATAGACATTATTACTTTAAGGTTTGATAGACATTTTTAATTTAGTTTATGTACATAAAAGTTTTAATAGACATTATTAGTTTAGCTTATGTACATACAAGTTTTGATAGACATTATTACTTTAGTTTGTGTACATACAAATTTTGTTAGACATTATTGCTTTTGTTTATTTACATGTAAGTTTTGATAGACATTATTACATTAGTTTATTTACATATAAGTTTGATATTTGATAATAGCTCAATATCTCCTTAAAGATGCCTGAATGATTCTACTAATCTCTTCATAACACCTTTGATAAGTACTCACCGTTGGTTACTGTTTAAAGATGATTTCTATCAAAACGTATTTCATTTCATCCTATTGTAGTCTCATTTTTCCAATAAACACTGTCATGAAAGATACATTCTAATACATATATTGAATTTTATTGTTTAGTAATATAAATCAAGCATAATTACAATTTTCAGATTCTGTAAAATATAAAAATACATGGAAAAAAACTCCAGACACAAATGATGTGATCCAAAATCCAAATTTAGGATATAGTAATAGAGACAGCATTTGAAGTTCATGGCTTAGTACTGTTAGAATATATATGTATAATTAAAAAAAAAACAGAACTATTCCACATCAACTGTTTCCAGTATATCTGCTATTGTATACGTATGACAATACTAAGCATACTATCTCTTTACCTTTTTCCAAGACGCTTGAATAAGTCATGGCTTACAACATTTTTCAAATTTGAAAATATAAAATGGGTACACTTACTAACTGCTAAATGACCAGATGATGGTCAGTTTATAGAGTTGGTAATGGACTGAGTTAATGTCAACATGAATGCATACAATTATCTTTGATATGATGTATTGATAGAGTAATGGACTGAGTTAATGTCAATTTGAATGCATACAATTATCTTTGATATGATGTATTTATAGAGTAATGGACTGAGTTAATGTCAACATGAATGCATACAATTATCTTTGGTGTGATGTATTTATAGAGTAATGGACTGAGTTAATGTCAATATCAATGTATTCAATTATCTTTGGTATGATGTATTTATAGAGTAATGGACTGAGTTAATGTCAATATCAATGTATTCAATTATCTTTGATATGATGTATTTATTGAGTAATGGACTTAAATAATGACAATATGAATGTATACATTTATCTTTGGTATGATGCATTTATGGAGTAATGAACTAAGATAATGTCAACATGAATGTATACAATTATCTTTGGTATGATGAATTTATAGAGTAATGAACTGATTTAATGTCAGTATGAATGCATACAATTATCTCTGATATGATATAGTTATAAAGTAATGGACTGAGTTAATGTCAATTTGAATGCACATAATTCTCTTTGGCATGATGTATTTATGGGTTTATTTTATGTATTGTAAAATCTTTTGAGGATATGCCAACTACTGATTTTCTGATAAAAACGTTGTGGATCTAAAATAAGAATAATGCTTAAGGAAAACATATATTTATGATAAAAATGACTTTATTCAGGTATGTTTAGTTGAAATAGTGTTATCAACTCAGATGTGAACATTCAGTCCAGTGTGACAATAAGGTGTATTTTCTGGCCACTAATACATTTTCTTGCAAGTCAAGCAGCAGTTTAGAAATGCCTAACACGTACTGCTATTTCATCCAAATTTAGATAATCTTCATGAAAGAAACAATGAATATACATGTTCATTCTTGTTGATAGAACATAAACAATTTCCTTCCTCAAATAAAAATAAAAAAGAATTTGGATTTTCTATTACAATAATCACAATCATAAATGAGAGGTCCAGTAAAACAATCATTTATTGAAGGTTAAGGTCTTGTTATTATTATTCATTAGCTTTAATTTCTTATAGATCTTTATAATTTGATTTGTATTATTTTTTTCACATATAAATGCAATAGATAATTTTATATAATTTTGTAGTGATATAATAAAAGATTAGATGACTTGTCATTTGTTTTTTATTAAAACACACAGATAGATAGATAGATAGATAGATAGATAGATAGATAGATAGATAGATATTTCCAAAGACAGAAAGATAATGAAACCAGCAATTTAAGCAAACTTTTAATAGCCACTTTCTTTCTCCAGAATACAGATTGAAATTAAATAGGCGAACTATTTTTAATTAAATTGCTAATAAATCAAAATGTGCTATCACATGTCTAAATGTATAGAATGTTTCAAATTAATTATGATAGTCTTGAGTGTTCCTACATACCAATGATGCATTCCAGAATGTCTCTAAATGAGTTCACAAAATCCAAAGTAAGTTACTAATCAAAACATGAGTGAGCACGTTAGTAAGTCCACTGAATATTTTAAATGAATAATTTGTCTATAAATAAATCTGATTTGAATAAGATAACTGTACACTCTAATCACAAAATGAATTCTCATAGAATTTAAAATAAACATAATTGGTTTATCAACTCCCTATTTATATCCATTTTCACTTTACCTAGGATAGGACAAGAAACAATCTAATGGAAAAAACCTATTCTAAGTGAAAATAAAACCAGCCTTGATCTCATCTGTTTGTAAACATATTGTTTACAGCTTCATTAACGAGAAGTTAAAATGAAAACAACATACAACAATTATCAAAATGTTAAGCCTACAAATATAATTGTATAAATACTGAACAATATATACACATATATAATAATAATAATACTAAAAATAATAATAATAATAATAATAATGAGGACTATAAATATAGAACAATATATACATGAATATAATAATGATAATAATAATAACAATACAAAACTATAAATAATAATAATAATAATAATAATAATGAGGACTATAAATACAGAAAAATATATACACACATATAATAACAATAATAATAATAATAATAATGATACTAATAATGAGGACTATAAATACAGAAAAAATATTTACACATATATAACAATGATAATAATAATAATAATGAGGACATAAATACAGAAAATATATACACATATGTAATAATGATAATAATAATAACTATAAAAATAATAATAATAATAATAATAATAACAATGAGGATTTAGTCCAGTGTCTAATCTATAGAAGCTCTAAGTGCTTTACAACATCTGAAATGATAAAAAACAAAACAAGCACCATGAAATTAGAAAACGTACAAACATGCTGAAAATATTCAAATAAGTCAACATTATTAGGTTTTTAAGTTTGTTCTTGTAGTTTATAAAGGTGAGTTTTAAGACCACTCTTGAAAGGTATCACTGTGTATTTGTGTCTAATTTCAATGGGCTTTTCATTCCACATTGTTCGGCCCTGGTATGCAAAAGAACATTATTCATATGACTTCATTTTCATAGTGGGAATAATGAGTATATGATTATCATAAGAGGAGTGTAAGTATCTTGCTGGTGGTTCTGGTTATTATGTCAATAATCTGGTTATTATGCCAATGATCTTGTTATTGAAACAATGATCTGGTTATTATTTCAATTATCTGGTTATTATTTCAATAATTTGCTTATTATGTCAATGATGTTTTCATTATGTCAATGAACTTGTTATTATGACAACGATCCTGTTATGGGAACAATAATCTGGTTATTATTTCAATGATATGGTTATTATATTAATAATCTTGTTTTTAGGGCAATCATCTTGATTTTTTAGGAATGTATTGATGTATAAAAATTACAATAGTCAATAAATGTAAGTTATCCTAATGCTACTATTTGCAAGAGATTTCAAAAAGTAACTTATTTTAAAATATTTGCTTTCTGCAATAATCAATGTGGGAAAAGGTTTCACAATATATGAGCAATGTGACAAAATGTACATAATCTCACATATTGCAATAGTATGGTCAATGAATAACCATTATGTTGTTTTTTAACATTATTTTGTAGGCCTGCAATAACATATACATATTTTTATACAAATATATATTACAATGATGTAGATTAAGTTATGAACTTGAAACAATATCTTCTAAAGCTCTCCATTGAATTGTATTGGTACTCATTAGTGGTGGCATATTTTTTCATCCAAGGCATGTATTTTCATATTTTTCATCAGAACCTGCAAAATAAAAAGTATAATAGTATATATAAATGTTAATAAATGACTTTAAATGTTTCGTATAGATATGAATATAAATAATTTATAAAAATCTAACATAATTTATATGAAACAAAAATGAAAATATAGAGTGTGTTATATATGAATGAAATATGTTTGATAATATATATAATTAATAAAGAAAATAGTAACAAAAATGTTATCAAGAGTCATGTATATACATTTCATCACTTTTGATAAGTTTATAAGAGACCGAAGGCTAATATCAATCTTGTCTCTATGCATATTTTCATTCCTGAGTAAAGTTCAAGAAAATGAAAGTAAATTTCTGATGATATGTTACCTTTGGATGTTTCAGGATTTGTCAATGAGCTATACATCTCTATGTCATTGTTTGTATATGGGTGCAATGTTTCATAGGAATCATTCTCTGGAGGCCTTAAATTAGAAATTGGAATAATTAATATATATATATATATATATATATATATATATATATATATATATATATATATATATATATATATAAGCACTGCTGAAAATGAACAGTTAAAAGAAGTACTCAAATGTCTATTTCCATGTAAAATTCACTACATATTGGTAAACATAGGTTCAGTAACTGATTACTTCTTTCATTTTAGTGATTATACTCCAGTGGCCTAAATACATATATAGGTTCTAGAACAAAGTTTAATGAAATGAAACAAAACTGCTTGGTTGATTATTTATTTGAATACATGATTTATCTTGTCAGCAGTACACTTTGAATTAAAATTAAATATTTATAATTATCACTATTTCATTTTTTTAACATATTCTCATCAAGCACCTGTACCTTATATTGGCATTTCTGTTCTCTTCCAATGCGATATCTGGGGAAAAATGAAAAATGCAAGATGCGGCATTATATGTATAGGGCATTACAATTTACTTCCAATATGATATAGGGGATTTCAATTCCCTTCCAACATGATATTGGGGATTTCAATTCCCTTCCAACATGATATAGGGGATTTCAATTCCCTTCCAATATGATATATGGGATTTCAATTCCCTTCCAACATGATATAGGGGATTTCAATTCCCTGACAACATGATATATGGAGTTTTAATTCCCTTCCAACATGATATATGGGGTTTCAATTCCCTTCCAAAATGATATATGGGATTTCAATTCCCTTCCATCATGATATATGGGATTTCAATGGGATTCCTATTCCCGTATAACATACACATGTTTATTTTTAATGAATATTTAAGGATGCAATTTAATCTTTTACTTGACATATCAATTGTTCAAAATGAAAAGCAGAAGTAATAACCACTTGAGATCATTAACAGAAAATCTATAATAATTATTTAATACTACATATGGGATTGCTTCTGACAAATAAATGATCCAATTTCTTGTCTCCATTTCCACATTTTCTTCTAACTGTTGATTTAACTAGATTAAGTGCAACACATTATGTCATCACTTAACATAATCCCCATTCTTTTGTCAAATTCATTTTTTGCACAAATATGATAAGGCCTTATGTTTCATGCCCACTATTAAATCATGAATAATCACAAGCGTCACTAGAAAGATTAATTTAGTCACTGAATATTTCATAAAATTCTATGTCCTTACTCTCACAGCCCAGGTAAGATGTACAGGAGCAGAGATTCGTCATCTGAAGTATGTGAAGAAGATTGTACAATTCATTGGCACAGGTTAATGTGTAATTTTTAGTATCTATGACAATGAAAGGACACATACAGACATAAATGGGTCTTTATGTAATATGAAGAGATAACATAATCATTAACTTTATATTGCCATCTTATTAAGATTTGATATAAAACATAGGAGTTGAATTGACATTACAGACTTATAAAATATTTTGCAATATATAAACCAAAGTTAATTTACCATTAAGTTCTTGGTACTGGCTTGCATCATCTTCTGTGAAATGAGGTCCTTCATACACTTTTCCACTGGCTGCATCTTGCTTGACAGGGCTGGCTTTTATCTGACTTCTTGATATGGAATATAAGATTTGTCTTGGTAAATAAAATGTCTTTTGATGTGAAAAAGTGAAACACATGTTTCTAACTTTGACTATCAATATTTTATGGTAATAAGCAGTTTTTGAAGCATGCATGTTAAATATATAAGTTATATATTTACATCAGAATTGTATATTTTTCATCATGGATTTCAAATAAAAAATAATCATTCCCCTTTACAGACTAAATGTTAGCAATTTCTTACTGTATTGCTATTGTGTTGTCTGAAACAGATTTGTGTTCTGTAACCAGTCTGACCTAAATTTTACCAACCATCAGCCAATTACATCAGATATTATCTTTAAATTATTTGAATGATTTTATTTCACTGTAACAGTAAATTTTTTCTAGGTTCATGGTTAACTTTCCCTTTGTATATTTGTATGCATTCGATTTATAGTCCTCCAATGATCAATGCACAAGGAAACTATCTGAATTGTCTCCCTAGATGTTTAAGAACAAATTGCCACACATCTATTTACAACACAACTGTAAGCGTGTGAGACTTTTTCTATCTTAATGGACAAAGTAATCATACACTTGTACACAAAACTGTACATAGTAATGGGATATAAGTTTATTGCTAGAGAGCAAAATGAAAAGTGCTAAAAATTGCAGTATCTCTATAGAAAGACCATACTCCAATGCATTTGTATTTGAGGAATAAAATATTAATGAAATTAATCTCAATCTAACCTTTCTTCATGTTCCCTCTTTATATCATGATCTGTAATTGAAAAGAATATAACATTCATGAGTAATCCAAATGAAATAGCTATTATATTCTTTTTCTTATCTACGGTAAAGTTGCAAAGTGATCCTATGTAATGGGTGTAAAACCTTAGATTTGGAGATCATAATCCTAAAAACTTTATTCAAATTGTGTTGTGCACCTTATATGCATATAATCGTCAATGCACCTTAGTTTAGTTTATGTGCTGAGACTTCAACACTGCAAAGTTATATAATTGGTATTGTCTTTACTGTATTAAACTCAAACTCACTGAAATGTTATATTAATTGTTATTGTCTTTACTTTATTAAACTCAAACTCAATCAAATGTTATATTAATTGTGATGGTCTTTACTTCATTAAATTCAAACGGAATGAAATGTTATATTAACTGTTATTGTCTTTACTTTATTGAATTCAAACTCACTGAAATGTTATATTATTTGTTATTGTCTTTGCTGTATCAAACTCAGACTCACTGAAATGTTATATTATTTGTTATTGTCTTTACTGTATTAAACTCAAACTCACTGAAATGTTATTTTAACTGTTATTGTCTTTACTGTATTAAACTCAAACTCACTAAAATGTTATATTAGTTGTTATTGTCTTTACTGTAGTAAACTCAAACTCACTGAAATGTTATATTATTTGTTATTGTCTTTACTGTATTGAACTCAAACTCACTGTAATCTTATTTTAACTGTTATTGTCTTTACTGTATTAAACTCAAACTCACTAAAATGTTATATTAGTTGTTATTGTCTTTACCGTAGTAAACTCAAACTCACTGAAATGTTATATTATTTGTTATTGTCTTTACTGTATTAAACTCAAACTCACTGAAATGTTATATTAATTGTTATGGTCCTTACTGTATTAAGCTCAAAACTCACTGAAATGTTATATTAATTGTTATTGTCTTTAGTGTATTGAATTCATACTCACTGAAATGTTATATTAATTGTTATTGTCTTTAGTGTATTGAATTCATACTCACTGAAATGTTATAATAATTGTTATGGTCTTTACTGTATTGAATTCAAACTCACTGAAATGTTATATTAATTGTTATTGTCTTTACTGTATTAAACTCAAACTCACTGATATGTTATAATGGAGAACTATTTGATGTAAATGAATGTCAATTCTAAACACTATCATATACAGGTTGTTACTGAAAGACAGGACAAACAAGAGTTGGACAAATATAAACGTATTTACATAGCAACATGTGTTACTCTAGACCATTACTAATACAATGGTCCTCTGTTTGTCTGGATTTGGGACCATAAATGTGTTATTTTCTAAAAATTATGAAAGACTTGGCAGATTGTAATAGACCCTATAAGGATGTAAATTTGACAGTTATGTGTACTTAAGACCTATGTCCATGACTGAGGATAGAACTCTAGTGTGTACATGATATTTGTCAATTATTTCCTGAATTTACAATATTGATGGTTTCACATTCTTTCTATTATTTAATTTATGATCATAGACTCTCAACAATGACCATGTTATGCACAAAATGATTTAGTTGTTGTTGTAGGGTTTAACGCCATTTTTCAGCACATGATAATCTATATATGGCAGCCAGTATTATTGGTGGAGGAAGAAATCGGGAAAACCCACGGAAAGAACCACCAACCAGCAAGAAGCTACTGGCAAGCTTTCTCACATAACTACATTAACCGAATCTTAGACTCGAACACACGCAAACAGTGGTGAGATGGCAGTGATCCGTAACGACGAGCGCTTTAGACCACTTGGTCACTTGGGGCACCCTATGCACAAATGAAATATAATGATAGCATCAATGAGCATAATATTAGTCACCAAACATAATAGTATAGGCCACTTCACATAATAATATATGTCACTTTACAAAAGATATAGTTCACTTAGCATATTAATATAGGTCATATTACATACTAATATAGGTCACTTTACATAATAATATAGGTCACTTTACATAATAATATAGGTCACCTCAATAACAGTATAGGCCACTGAACATAATAATATAGACCACTAACATAAATAATAATATAGGCCACTTAACATAATAATATAGGTAACTTCACATACTAATATAGGCCACTTATCATAATAAGAAAGGTCACTTAACATAATAATTTAGGTCACTTATAATAATAGAAGCCACAACATAATAATATAGGTCATTAGCATAATAACATAGGCCAATTCCCACAATAATATTGGTCACTGAACATAATACTATAAGCCACTTATCATAATAATATAGGCCAATACAAAGATTAATTGCAGAACATACTACTCAACTAAAATAAACTGTTAAAATGAATGATGCTAAAAACATGACATGACTTGTCCATGCTTATTTTCTTCCAATAAATTACATGTGATTTTAAGGTGCAAAATAAATTTATTTTTTGTGGCTGATGATGACCATACATCTTACCATGTTCATCTTGTTTTACATGTTGATATCTTCTCCAAAGGAATATACCTAGTACCAAGCATAATATGACAACAATTCCAGCAACTATTCCTCCAGCAATCACAGGAACTGGTATTCCAAGACTTTCATGTGTACTTGCTTCTTCAAAATAAGAACAAAAGTCATTTAAATTATATTTATTTGTAGTGTAAACTCTGTCAAATAGATATGTTGTTCTGTAACAGAAAGTATATTTTTTTTGCATGAAACTATATAAAACTGGGTGTTAGCCATGTGAAATCCACGGAGAACCACCAGTCAACCATGTTGGAGTGTTTGCATGTCTCTCCAAGCCTCTCTGTCAAGGCTGTGTCCAAATACTGGTTGGAGACAGGATTTCACAGAACAAAACTAGTTTGTGACTGCATTGGTGTTATCAGGTGTTATCATTGACCTTTGACTCACTCTCTTTATGATTATTGATAACATATGTGAACTTTTTTGGAGATTTTACTGTAAGCAACATATTAGAATTAATAACTGTTAAAATGCTCCAAATAAGAAAATCATCAAAGCTTTATGATAATTTAGTACAGTAAAACCTGTCTTGAGAGGCCAATGCTATAAGAGAACACCTATTTTGGGAGACCAGAATCTCAGGGCACAGATTTATTGATTATACAGTGTTATGACCTGCTATGAGAGACCACCTGTCTTGAGAGACCTAATCATGCTGACTGATCAGATGCAACAAACACATGCACTTTTAAACAATTATCATTTATTACTTGTAAAAATGTCTCACATAACAGACATATACTTGGGGAATATTTAAATTTCCAACAATTGTGCATTATGTGGGCCTGGCATTAGTTTCAAATCAAACCAATCTTGATTACATCACTGAATAATATCTGAAATGAGTGTGATTGCTTTTGTCCAAACAATGGTACCCTAAAAAAAAAAACAAATGTGTGAATCCCTTGAATCCCTTGAACTGAATTTCATCATATCTAGTTGGGGCACTGACACAGTTTTATGTTTTAAACAGGCTGCCAAAACCAAGCCCAGCATGTTTATAGATATCTAGAAGAGATTTATATCATTGCAGCACCAGTGAAGACTACATTCACCAATCGTCATGAGTTACAATTTACAATTTGCAATGCTAAGATTGCATTACCTTAAACATATTTGGATAGGTTGGTTATACTTTTCACCACAGTGGACAAAACAGATTCTACAAATTGATCAATTGAATGTCCAAAACCTACTAATCATAAATAATTAAATTTACAACTGTTTGTGGTGCAAATTAGCCTAACTTAATTACTCACTGATGTTAAGTACATGCTATATGTAAAGCCTGATAAACCTGGTTGACACATTGTTTGGACTAACTACTGGTAATGGTGTTATCATTCAAAAACTTAAATACCTTCTGGAGTGACAATGATAATGGTCTCTGTCTTGTTACTTGAACCAATTGCATTAATGGCGGTCATAAAAAAGCTGTATCTTGTCCCTGCTTGAAGATTCTCTAGTACAGCAATTCCTTTTTTCCCATATCCAGGATCAGGCACAGTGACACTCCTTGTGAATTCCCCTACTGATGCAATAATGTGAAATGTCTGCTCTGGTCCACCATTATATCCTGCTATCCACTGGATGGTTAAACGGTTCTGTGTCAGGTCAATGACAGTTACATTGGATGGAACTGCAGGAACATCTAGGGAAAAATAAGCCTTATATGTATAGTTTGTATTTCTGTACTTAAATGTAAATACGCAATACGGACAATGACAACTCTATCAGACTGTGTTGGGTAATAATGTTAATCAGCTACACATATCATAATAACAACACTATTATTATTAGGTAAATTAACTTATTTCAGGTATAAAGTATCAGAAAAGAGATTAAACCATCTAGAAGAATGTATTCTAATATATAATAATATGTTCTTTGTGCTTTTATTACAATATATACTTTGCATCATTGCGATATTATTAATCTGTATAACTGTATGAAATCTCAATGAACTTAATTAAGTGAGCAAGATATCTAAATTTCTCATCCACTGCATATTGATATTGTAGCAGACAAGCCCTCTTTTGTTTCATTCTCAAACTTAAACCCCAAATCGGCATATTGTCAGAATTATACATTCTAAATGCAAGTGGCCCAAGAGAGTCTTTTATTGCTGGTGGTGATTGTAACTGAATTTGATCAAACAGTATGGTTTATGATACAGTTATAGCAAGCTTGAATGTATGTTTATAAAATGTAACAGCTTTTCTAATCAATTTTCTATTTCACTGTACTGTATGTATGCTTATTAAATGTTACAGCTTTCAAATCACTTTAATTTGTACTTCACTGTACAGCACGTATGCTTATAGAATGTAATGTTACAGTTTTTCTAATCATTTTTCTACTTCACTCTACTGCATGAATGCTTATAAAATGTAACGTTACAATTTTTCTATTCATTTTTCTACTTCACTCTACAGCATGTATACTTATAAAATGTAATGTTACAGTTTTTCTAATCACTTTTGTTCATATTATTAGTCATGAAGTTTATCTTCATTTTTAAAAGCTATTATAGACACAATTTATGTCTTGGACTTTAATTAAATCAGATGCATTTCATGTAACTGTTTATCTTATATAAACATGTTGCAAATTTTATTAAAGAGGCAAATGATATAAATTAAAACTATTTTATATGAAGATAAAGAATTCATGTTTTAATTATTTTAATTAATATGCTGAAAAAGACTCTTGGAAACAAAACTGCAATTATGGTAATTTAATAACCAGTTCAACAAACACTTTCATGAAATGTCTATTATACAGAAAGAACACTAATGTTACTACTGGAAGCATAATAGTTTGCATAAATAAGCATGTGTATATGCTAACAAGTACAACAACACATATTCGACAAACAGGGTTGAATGTTGCAGTTAGGCCCAGGGGTAAATGCAAGAAATGAAAACCATCATAATAATTCCTTAGTTAAAACACTGATAAAATTGCCACCATAAATATTCATACTGTATAATACTAAGCAGTGGATGTTAGATCACATCTAAGTTGAATTTGCGTTAAAAAAGAACTTTCGCCGCGAAACACCTTTACATTAGATACCTCACCTGTATTGGATAAAATTCAAATGGGAGCAAGCACGCAAAATGTGTTCAAACATATTGAGTTAAGATAAAGTGATATATCTGCATTTCATAAGTTTTAATTCCGAACTAAGAATACTTTAAACTTCACAAGTATAATTAGAACTTTAATGTTTACTCAGGTTTGACTATGACACGCAATTTGCCACATTAAAGATATTACACATTTGTACTCCTTTGAACACTTAAGAGCTACTGCATACACATTTATATTCATTGCTTTCGTTGGCACCAAAGTTATTATATTAGTCCATTTTAAATATTTGAGACAGACACGAACGCACCGAAAAACATCTTTTTTAATAGTTTCGTCACATAATTAATATGACTGAAAGTGAATTATATTCACAAAACTGAATTTATATTTGATTTGTTTTTAGAGACCACGACAACTTCTGCACCATCTGAAGCACCAAGGATGCCACTGATACCCGGTATAACATGATATCAATACGTACTTATATGCCCACAACAATACATGGATGAGGTCAAGATATCTGTTGTGGATATCCATGAAAAACGCACACTACTAATATCATAACTTTCAAATGTGGTAGTTAAAATCTAGCATGCATGTCTATACCTAATGCAATTTTAGTTAACTTCGCCTAGATAAGAATACTCACATACATGCATTTAAGTTGTATGTTCATTGAAGAGTAAATGTGTAAAGTTCAATTTTAGGATATGGATATCTAGATCTTGATAGGAATGTATCACCATCACAATTGTGGCAGCCACATTATTTGTATTTCAGAAGTAAAGTGTGATTTTTTTTATTTAGATTTTTAACTTAGATTTAATAAATGTTCAGTGTATGCAGTGTAGCAGCTTATAGTGATGTCTAGCACCGGGGCATCATGCCGCAGACATTTAGCTTGATGTCCCACTCAGTTATATCATCATGATACCAAGTCGACCAGTTGTAGCACTACTTAATGCTGATTGTCCAGCGAGGCAGATTTTAGTACCATTTGTATACATCTTTGCTATGACTCGGCTGGGATCGATCCCACGACCTCGCGCATTCGAGTCGGACGCTCAAAAGACTTAGGCAACCGTAGCAGTTTCTGGAGTAATGGACGAATCCAGAGTTAAAGTTAACTATTCCATCTCAACACAAACATTTGCCTGTATATTGCGATTCTAGTCCAAAGGCATACACAAGAGGTTAAATATTGTCATGTTCAATATAAGTACAGCGTTCGTAGTGATTTGAAAAAGATGGCCGGCTTAAACCAGCCCTTCCGTTTTTGTGCTGTTGTTCACCATATTTGGTCTTGTTGCCTATCATCCTCTACATTTTTGAGTTTCATCATGCAGTTCAGTTCTTAAGTCTGTTGTTATTTCGTGTCTTTTGGGAAACGAAAACAATTAGAATTGTTCTTATCTGTCTTGCTGAATTTCTTCAACGTCCATTGATTTTTTAATAATCAACCTGCACGTGATCGCCAGTCAACCCAGTTATGCTATGATGGACCCTCAATAATTGCTTTAACGGACCAATCTTGGCTCTCCATACCACATTGAGCTGAGGAATAAACGAACTGCGACTACAGGTATTATTACTTAAATGTAAACAGAAGTTAAAAATTAAAAGTTGTTTCAAAGCTTGCTGGCGTAGGACAGGACAATTAATTCCTTACGCCCTTTCCTGCTAAACAATTTAAACCTTACGCTATTAAATAAGATAACCTGGTGAAGATCGCTATACAATTGGCAACCTAGTAGGACCCCCGAAAAAGCGCACATAAATAGGTAAATAGGTAATGTTATCAACGAACCGAATATCGACGTCCTCTTTCTGACCGAAACATGGCTAAAACATCCAGAAATAAGCACACGATCGCTTTATTGTCAGTATTAGTTATTGCATCCTTCATACTAAAGCTTGGGAATACTTTAGTTGGTGATTCGCAGATGTGCAGGAGTACAGTAGTCGTGGGACTAGAACAATCATTTCCTTATGGAGCGTTCTTCAATGCATGTGCCTCTGGTGTGCTTTCTGATAACAAGAAAAGGTTAGAACATCCTGCGGCATTGCTGCTGACATCTATCTGCTAATTAGCTATCGAAATTTGGAAAATAAACCTTACTGGTCATTTGCACACTTGCAAATTACTTAACCCTACAACAGCTGTACCTTGTGAGAAATAAATATGAAGAAGTAAAAGAATGGATACATAAAAAAACTCAACAATCGGTCAGACGTTTGCATCATGGGCAGAAATTCGTCTACTATTTGGTTTAAATTCTGGATTCCGATAGAGTAAGTTTCGAAACTAAATATTTTGGATGATGTGGAAATATCATTTTGTGGAAACATCTAATATTCATTACAAGTTTCCAGAAAATGTTTAGCTTGTACTGGCAAATTCAGTGTAAACATTAAATAGGGATTAAGCAACTTCTAGCCTAGAAGGAAAAATTGTTTGAAACGACCATATTAATGCCATCAAACATCGCTTCGGTTGTGCACTGCAGATAGCATGCTCAAAGGTATCATGACAACGCATTTGGAGTGGAGTGCCCTGTCCATGGACCGCCAAGGCAGCCAACTAAGGATGATCCATGTTAGGTTCGGTACATCGCTCTTCTTGTCTTAATTCCAGTATACTAACGTACATGTCATGGCTTTAATGCTTCTGGAGTAAGTATAAAATTCACTTGTTTGTATCATGTTATACCGGTTATCAGTAATGTTATTGTTGCTTCGGATCTGCAGGTTTTTATGGTCTTTGCCGATTTTGTTGAACTTGTTTTTTGTACTGTACGCTTGTTCATTGGTGGAAGGTTCTAAAATCAAATATTATTCGCCTTTTTGAATATAATTCACTTGATTCGTATCAGCTGTGTTGTTAAAAATATATTCTTATGTCCGCACATGTCTCTCGCAAATGTATAAATGGACACTGTTAAAAGAATGTCTACGTTACCTACAAAAGCAATATGGACAATTGTCTATGCAGTAACTCATAAAGTTCAAGGAGCAAAGAGGGAGTAATATCTGCTGTCTCTCTACGTGTGCACTACAGCCAAATCCGAGTCAGTAAAATGTACTCATGTACTATTTAAATTTCGCAATACATAAAGGACATTAGTGTGGAATTTAAAATTAGTATATTCAGAGATAACATTTGAGTCGTGATATTAACATAATAAGATGGAACAAGTGTAAAGTGATTGGCCAGAAACATATGTGGCATAATACAAGTGACACATTTATGGCAAACGTGTTTGTGTGCATTATGTCTTCAGGAAATTCAAATTGATGAAACGCAACCATAAACTGGCGCATTTGTCGAAAATCGCCGAGCTCAAAATAGTATTAACGTCGGTTATATTTCTGATAAAGTTTTCTTTACGATGGATTGCAAAAGGTTAACCTGTACAAATAAATTCAGTATTAATTTTAAATTGAGTTCAAGCAACGTTTTGATTTCAAAGAACAATATTTGAAACGACTAAAACAATGGCATCACATTTGTGCACTGAATATATTTAATACCCAATGTTACAACTGTAAATATATAAAAGATAAAATGCAATCCTTTCAATACAATTAATTAAGACGAAAAAAGATAGAGAATCATATAATCATAGATTAGATTTTATTTTAGAATTTTGTTTACTTTTCATGAAATAATAGTGAGTATATACAAAAATAAACTTCCATACCCGATAAAATAAATAAAAAAAACAAGCAAAGCAAACATACAATTACTACTTTCAATTTACTCTACAATCAACCGAAATAAATATGCCGTACATGTAGAAATGTATATAAGTTTCCAGTGCACTTGATTTCATCCACTAAACGTTTAAGTAAGTAAATTAGTAAATTAGTTGCTATTAATATTTTATCTCAATTTATTTGATATTCAGAAGCATTTTTGAAATGACGATGTGAATTGGGAGGTTGTTGTTACTGCGGACTAGATATGTCGAATGTAAATGACCTTATGTTACATTGTATATGTACCAGATGGCAGTAATGCTGTTGTTTCATGTGTTGATGTGGACATCATATTACTTGCTCTTTCTTTTGATCTTGTAGTTTTTTCCGCGCCTTTGACCTCTGGTGTAGATTTTTTACCTATTAAGTAAGAAATATCAAATTGAAAAGAATATTGTGTACATTTCATGCAGTTGAATGTAAAAATTAAGTCAATAAGTGCTTGCTAAATATGCATATATATATGCAGGACTTTCAAGACGTGTTGGAATCTATCGCTTCAAAATACACATCATCGATGAGATAGCCGATCTTACGGGAACTTTATTTGAGGAAATATCTGCATTATCGAATTTTGCATATAATAAATACATGTAAACAAACACAAAAAAACGTTTCTCCAGTACCTCCAACGATCCTACATGGAATAAGGCCATGATGGTCTTTGGAATACCAATTATAGACCGGCCGTCATAATTTATGTAGGTACGGTCGCGTGCTACCCTACCAGTGTTTTTGGGTGTGGTTAACATGGGTCTGTTACAAAGAATATAACGAGACAGTTATGCAGTAAGATTCATTCCAATTTTGAGAAGTCATTCACACTCTTTGTGTTCCTGTTGTAAGATGGCAGATGTATTTTATGATGTACTTGTATCTTTTTCGAGAGGAAAATCATTATGTTTTGGACTGTTCAGTAGGAAAAAATAGTGCTGACTAATCGGACTATAATGTTATTCTGGAACTGTAATTAATTATTGGAAGGGGGACTATACAACTCCATATTGACACGCTCACGTTTCTTGGAGGATCAGTACTTTTTCGGTAATGAAATTTTTCAAGGAACGTTTCTTTCATTTATGAAGTTCATAGACTAGTATTGCGACTACTTTGGATTTACTTCATAATTTCCCTCGTCCGTCTCACAGGTTTTATTTAGTACTTTCATAATTAAATATTTTATTAAATGTTTTTACAAATCTTGTTGATTTATTTATTTTATGTTACCTACGTTTGTGGCCATAAAGTCGTAACAATATAATCATTGATATGTAAAACAGGATTTCAACCAAACTATGAATTGCCACAAAGATTTATGACAGAGTTTTAAACGTATACGGCCACGCACATTGGCGTTTTTCAAATTTATTAACACCTCGGGGATGCTTTTATCATTTGAGTGATTGAGGGACGGCCTACATTAGAAACGATTTAGCCTGGGTTGCAGTTAGCGTTTCGATACGTCAATTTTAATAACCTGGAAGGGAAGGGATGCGGGGCAAAATAAATATTTTACGCTAAATCCTATGCTAACAGGTCTCAACATTGGGAGTGATTCGTGCATGCAACAATATACATCCTACATGCTAACATTATACAAAAAAACACGCAGATCTTAAAACAACAGACGTTGAAGCTAACGGGATTACACTCTGTAACGCATTTTATCCCCAGGTAGTAAGTGTTTTTTTGTAATTGCTTATGCCGAAATAGTATAGAAAATGTCTATTATTTTCAACAAACTTTGCCTTTGCGACCTGGACAATTCTATTTTGAAATGAATTCAACAATTTTTAGGACCTTCCAGCCGTAGTACAACCTTCATCATCATCATCATCATCATTATTATTCGTATTATTAGTAGTAGTAGTAATTCCCCCACCCCCAATTAATAGTGACAAAGCGCATTCTCAACCATTAAGATGAAAACAGATTGCTATATCAAGAACATATTTACTATATGCACCAGAGTATACCAAATGTTATGGCAACACTAGTAAACATAGCCACATGCATATTCTTCATAGAGTATTAGAATACATTAGAGGTCAATAGTTAGACACAACCTGATAAGTTCAGATATATTTGGGTGGTTGAAAGAAAAAGTGAGACTTTTTACACTTACAGTGGAAGAAAGTCAGTAGTAAATGCCCATAAATAAACGACTAATCCACATGCATAATTGATCGGACAATTGAATGATAGAGATGGAAGGAAATAAAACATTATAATGTGTAAATCTGTGAGGTGGCTGAGGACATATGGATTATAAGATTACAATTTAGCATGAATAATAATTCTTGACCATGACCATACCACTTCAGCATGGTCAGGCTGATCCGTTGGTAGAATTCGAGTCCGAATAATACCATCATATAAGAATATACACATATACATCTGCACACGATAAGGAGTGTAATATCACTTGTATTTTAGTGATACCCAAAATGCATAATGCACGCATACCAGTATCTAACGCTGTGACTATATTTAAGCTTTTATGTATGCCTTTGGCTCAGAATCGCAATATACAGGCAAATGTTTGTGTTGAGATGGAAAAGTTAACTTGAACTCTGGATTCGTCCATTACTCCAGAAACTGCTACGGTGGCCTAAGTCTTTTGAGCGTCCGACTCGAATGCGGGAGGTCATGGGATCGATCACAGCCGAGACATAGCAAAAGTGTATACAAATGGTACTAAAATTTGCCTCGCTGGACAATCAACATTAAGGTAGTGTTACAACTGGTCGATGTAGTATCATGATGATATAACTGCGTGGGATATCAAGCTAAATGTATGTGGCATGATGCCCCGGTGCTAGACATCACTATAAGCTGCTACACTACATACATTGAACAATTATTAAATCTACGTTAAAAATCCAAATCAGACAAATCACACTTTACATCTTAAATACAAATAATGTGGTTGCCACAATTGTGATGGTGATACATTCCTATCAAGATCTATGTAATCATATCCTAAAAATGAGCTTTACACAATTACTCTTCAATGACCATGTAACTTATATGATTGTATGTGTGTATTGTTATCTAGGCAAAGTAAACTAATATTGCATTAGGTATAGACATGCATGCTAAATTTTAACTACGACATTTGAAAGTAATGATATTAGTAGTGTGCGTTTTTCATGGATAGCCATGACAGCCATCTTGACCTCATCCATGTATTTTTGTGGGCATATAAGTACGTATTGACATCATGGTATACCGGGTATCAGTGACATCTTTGGTGCTACAGATGGTGCAGAAGTTATCGTGTTCTCTGATGGTTTATTTCTACGATTCTCTTATTCATTTTTGGGTTGTAAACAGTTGGAAGTGAAGTCAGTTAGAAGTGGTGTACGTTTGTTTTTTGACATTAGTTTGTTAGCATGAGCGATTTGCAGTTGGAACCCTCTCAGATCTTAGTAATGTGGTGGGATTAATTGGCTATATGGACTATGTTTGTGACGTTTGACTTAGCGGCATGCTAAAATATAACAGGGACTATTTAAGGTGATATTATTATTATTATTATTATTATTATTGTTATTGTTATTATTATGATCCTTATTATTATTATTAATATTATTTTATTATTGTTTTTATTATTACTGTTATTATTATTGTTATTATTATTATTGTTATTATTGTTATTGTTATTATTATTATTTTTATTATTAGTAGTAGTATTATTGGTATTATTATTATTGTTGCTGTTTTATTAGTATTGCTATTATGATTATTATTATTATTATTATGTATAGTACTACAACTACTACTAATGCTGCCACTTATAACAGAAAAACCTTAGTTCATGGTATATATATGTATTTAACATCGCATTTAGTTTCTCTGTTCAACCTTGCCAAATGCTCAACGTGTAAATATATGTTTGAGCATTATATTATTAATCATAAACAAGACAACTTTGACAAGTACGGGGAATGTAATATTGACATTAGCTATATGTTGAAGTAATTATAATGTGTGTGTATTTATGTATTTATCAAAAAATTTGTTGTCGTATGTGGTTAGAGATTTCGCGTCGGAATCAGAAAATCTGGAGTTCGAAGCCCGTATGAATCATATCAAAGACTTTAAAAGTATTACTAGCAGCTGCCCGACATGTTATTCAGCATCAAGAGGTTAATTTTATGACAGGTCTGCCTGGTTTTAGCAGGCACATGATGATACATGTCTGTGGCATGATATACCACTGCAGAGATCGTGACGATATGAGTGGAAAATTGTCAAAACTACGTTACAAATCTAATTCACACACACACACACACACACACACACACACACACACACACACACACACACACATACATACATACATACATACATACATACATACATACATACATACATACATACATACATACATACATACATACATACATACGAACATACATACATACATTCATCATATAATACTAGAACATTTGGAATGGTGTATTTTGTCACGACAGCCAGCTTGGGCACATCCATGCATTGTTGTGAGTACGTATTGATATCATGATATACCGGGTATCCGTGACGTCGTTGGTGCTTCAGATGTAGCAGCAGTTATTAGGGTCTCTGCTGGTTCATTTGTACTATTCTCTTGTGCATTACTGGATTGATCTAAAAACAAATCAAATATAAATTCAATTTTGTGAATATAATTCACTTTCAATCATATTAATTTTGTGACGAAACTATTAAAAAAGATGTCATTCGGTGGGTTCGTGTCTGTCTCAAAGAATTCATATGGACTCTGCTAATATAAAATCTTTGATGCCAACGAAAATAATGATTATAAATGTGTATGCAGCAGCTCTTAAGTGTTCAAAGGAGTAAAAATGTGTAATATCTTCTTGTCTTAATTCCAGTACACTAACTTACAAGTCAAAGCTTTAATGCTTATGTTGTAAGTATAAAATTAACTTGCTTGTATCATGTTATTCCGGTTATCAGTGAAGTTATTGCTGCTTCAGGTCTGCAAGGTTTTCAAGGCCTTTGACGATTCTTTGGAAATTGTTTTTTGTACTTTAAGCTTGTTAACGGTGGAATGTTCTAAAATCAAATATTTTTCGCCTTTATGAATATAATGCACATGATTCGTATCAGTTGTGTCGTTAACAAACATGTCCTCATGTCCGCTCATGTCTCTCGCAAATGTATAAAAGGTCTTTGCTAAAATAAAGTCTACGTTACCAATAAAAGCAATTAAGACAATTCTCTAGGCAGTACTTCATAAGCGTTCAATGGACATAGAGGGAGTAAAATCTGCTGTCTGTCAACTTGTGTGGTACAGACAAATCCGAGTCAGGTAAACGCTCATGTACTAATTAAATTTTGCAATATTGAAAAGGACATTAGTGCGGAATTTAGAATTTGTGAAATCAGAGATAACACGCGAGTCGTATGTTAACATAATATGTTTGAACAAGTGTAAAGTGATTGGCCAGAAACATATGTGACTAATAGAAGTGACACATCTATGGCAAACGTGCTAGTGTGCATAATGTCTTTAAGCAAATTCAAATTGATGAAAGACAACCATAAACTGGCGCATTTGTCGCAAATCGCCGTTAACAAAATCTATATGTTTTTGGTTATATTTATGACACGCTTAAAACGATGTTATTATTACTTCCTCACACTTTGGGATACGTTGTGATTCGCGGACTTGTGCACATTCGCTTTGGGACTAGAAAACACCTCTTTTTGCGAAGCGTTTGATGCAGATGGAACAGGGCGATCTAGCGGCGTTCCTGTTGATGTGGTTTTTTACAGTATCAAAACGTGACATGGGACTTAAAAGTTCTTATGATTTGCACACTTGAACATGAGATTCACTATAGCGACAGCAACTTAGAGATAAATCATGTAAAATAAGAATGAAGAAAGTAAATCATGAATATGTGTCAGAATCATCCACTGAAACGGAAGACTTCAATTTTTACCATTGCTGACATAAATATTTCGTATGATGTGAAATGAACGTTGTGTTACTATTGCTGTAACTTTTAAACAACAAATACCGATTGAAAGTCTCCTTTCTTTATGATAGATCGCCAAAGGTTAGTTTGCACTGGGAGATTCAGTATTAATTTTAAATTGTTTCAAGGAACAATATTTGAAACGACTATCGCAATGTCATCACATGTGTGCACTGTTTGTGACCATACAGTCGATACAATACAATGATTGATATGTATAACAGGATTTTCAACCAAACTATGAATTGCCACGAGGATTTATGATTAATTGTATTAACATCTCGGCGATGATTTTATCGTTTGTGTGATTGAGTGACGGTCCACGTTAGAAAAGATTTAGCCTGGGTGGCAGTTCGCGTTTTGATACATCAATTTGAGTAACATGGAAGGGAAGGGATTCGGGAGAAAATAATTATTTTACGCTAAATCCTATGCTAACGGGCCTCAACATTGGGAGTGATTCGTGCATGCAACAATAAACATCCTACATGCTAAAAGTATACAAAACAACACGCATATCTTAATTAAACATCCTTTGAAGCTAACGGGATTACACTCTGTAACGCATTTTTTCCCTAGGGTAGTAAGTGTTTTTTCGTAATTGCTTATGCCGAAATAGTATATAAAATGTATATTTTTCTCCACAAACTTTGCCTTTGCGACCTAGACAGTTCTTTTTTGAAATGAACTATTTCCAGTAAGAAAACGAGCGAATATTTGTCCTTTTTGACACATAAAGTAAAAAAAACAAAAACAAAGTATGAATCAAAATTAAGATGTATATATAATCAATTAATCCAGAAATGAACACAAAATATTTAGAAGTGAGTAGTCTTTTGTGTGTTACGATTATACTGTAAATCATTTTCACGAATCAGCCCCCAAATGTAGCCTCCTATCATCGTCTCGTGATACAGTCCTTGGTATCGGTGATCTAGAGCTTTGACCAATTTCATACGTCTCAGTTTGATATGCAGTCGTCGTATCATCATCTTCCGAGGGCCCATCAGTCGCTGCCACTTGATGTTGTTCCTCCCCACAGAGAACTCTGTCTGCTATGGAAAGTCCCACCTGTGTAATTGCGTTTTAGTGTCCCAAACGTAACAATATCAGGGAAAATTAATAAAACCGCCTTGGACACCCATGAGGAATTCAAATATTTTTAAGACCTTCCAGCCGTACTACAACCATCATCATCATCATTATTATTATTATTATTATTATTAGTAGTAGTAGTAGTAGTAGTAGTAGTAGTAGGAGGAGTAGTAGTAGTAGTAGTAGTAGTAGTCCCCCTCCCCCAATTAACAATGACAAAGCGCATTCTCAACCATAAGATCAAAACAGATTGCTATATCAATAACATATTTGATATTTGCAATCGAGTGTACCAAAAGTTATGGCAACACTAGTAAACATCGCCACATGTATATTCTTCATAATGTGTTAGAATACATTAGAGGACAATAGTTAGACACAACCTGATAAGTTCAGGTATATTTGGACATTTGACAGAAGAAAGTGAGACATTTTACACATCCATTGGAAGAAAGTCAGTAGTAAAGGCCCAGAAATAAACGACAAATCCACATGCACAATTGATTGGACAATTGAATGATGGAGATGGAAAGATCTAAAACATTATGATATGTAAATCTGTGAGGTGGCTGAGGACATATGGATTAGAACATCACAATTCAACATGAATAATAATTTTTGTCCATACCACTTCAGCATGGGCAGGCTGATACGTTGGTAGGATTCGAGTCCGAATCCTACCATCGTATAAGAATATATATATATATATATATATATATATATATATATATATATATATATATATATATACATATATATATATATATATATATATATATAATTGAACAGTGTGAATCAACTGAATGCATTTCATGAGATATCTTCGTTATGTGTAATTTAGTCTTAAGTTGTATTAGCCTGGTTTGCTATAATGTAGGATACGTTACACATGATCACATAACAGGGTTCAGTGTCTTCAAGATGCATCGCATTCTAGTGTGGAATATTAGTGCCTTTCTGGGGAGTGTGAATCCTATAGTATTCTGAGTTATGTGAATTGCACAAATTTGAATAAGTTCTGTTTTGTTATTTGCCATGTTTGAATTGACGTTGCGGAAAGATTTAAATTCCTTGATGTACGGCTAATATATCTCTGCACAATTGCGATCATCTGGTAATCAACGTCATATTGTTTACAATTAACGTTTACTTCACAGGTTCGTTCGATTTTAACCATTATCCTGTCCTTTTCATTGGCAGTGTGCTAGAGTAAACAAGCACTAAACTGTCTTGGTATATTTTGTGGGGCATTCATTATTCCAGGTCTGGTAAGGATTTATAAAAATCAGTGTAACGCCAAATAGCATGTAAAATCCCTAAACGGGAATCATATGTGTTTCATAAAAAGTCTTAATATTCACTTCAGAGAAAATTATATTCTTGTATATGTACGGTGCATTATTGTTATCAGCAGGATACCTCACTGACTCCGTCACCAGAGACAGAATAAAATAGAAGTGTTTGAAACTCCCAAAATCGACTAGATACTTTTTATCTCACGTACTGTTTCAATTCAAAAGAGGTTCCCACTGGCCAGGTGCAAAGTCAGCTCAAAAGCTTTTTCGAATAAAAGGACAATCTTATATTTTCTCTTATGCAAAATATGAGAAACAGAGTTGGGACAAAATGTAAAATAAATAAATAAATATCTCAAGTAGATTCAGCAAATACACGTACTGGTTTATTGGTGCACTGAAGACATAACATAAGACACCGGTTATAACATCTGCACACGATAAGGAATGTCCTATCACTTGTATGTTAGTGGTATCCAAAATGCCTAATGCACGCTAAACAATAGCTAACGCTCCTTACACTTTTGACTGCATGTATATTAAGCTAGGTCTCTGTCTCACCAGTTCTTTGATTTAATTTGATACTTTGATCTCAGTAAAACAAAAACTAAAGATTACATTTTCTTTTTCAGCACAAAACTCGTGCATATCATGCAATTGTGATAAGTATGTTATGCAAAGCATTTTTAAATCTAATGATGGAGCTGACATTTGAAAGTCAGTCCTAAATTTAAAATTCTCATTGATCAAGATCATCGCTTGATTTGCTGTTAAAACTATCATTTTCAAAAAATAAACTATGAGTATGCATTTTAACCAGATGTTATTTGCAAATAGCAACAAGCATTATATTTGCATCCTTCAATATACCTTTCTAAATTAATCAAGTGTGTTTACTAATCATTCTCTACCTGAAACATCCTTCGTCATAACACGTGGTCGATTCCAATATATCATGATGCACCGAGACAGAAAAATGCAATCCTAAATGTAATGGAATTCTCTCAGAAATCAAAACAAATACAATCAAAACCAAAATGAAATTTGCATCAACATTTGTTGATACAACTACTGCTATTACTACTGTTGTTTTCATTTGCGATATGTATCAAGAGTGGATTTCCCCCCCCACCCCCACCCCCACCCCCTTCTTGTTCCCATTATTGGCAGTGGTTGAAGTAAGATATTGATATTAGAAAGGTGAATCTCATTTGAAAGCATCTGACAGATATACATAGATATATATATATATATATATATATATATATATATTTTTTTTTTTAATAGGATTTTTTAATATAGCTTTTAACTTTTTAAATTATCGCAGAAAAATCCATATTCATTTTACGGATATATTTCGCCAACAAATTTTAAGTAATTAATGGGAGTCACGTAGGTGTGTTTTTTTCATTTCTCTAATGAAACGTGACTGAGTCAGGATTCCATGTGTACCTACCAGACATACACGCTACAAACATCTTCCGTGAATTGGTCTCTGCATGGATAAATTCTAGTGTTATTGTTCCATTACTGTTTCTCAAGAAGCCTTCATATAAAGGTGTTACTTGTATTGTCCTTGCTAGACAAAAAAAAAAAAGATATGTTCAGCGCAACATTGTATAAACTTTCATATGATCTAAAAATGTTGAGCAAGTCCATATAACGAGCTGCACTGATTTTATATAATTAGTCTGATATTGCTATCAAAAATGTCTTTTACCGTGAACTAAGTACCTGATGAAAAATTTTAAATCATATGAAAGCTCGAAATTTTTTACTGTATCATAACAATTGTAATATTTAGTTTTCTGCGACCCCACAACCACGTCATTACCATAAACAATGAATTTATCATAAATTACCTCACTGAAACTCAATCTCCTTCAGAACACTAGTGAATTACTAAATAATTATTAATTCATAGCTCTTATCCTCTTTAGGAATATTTGCTCTCTAATTTATCAGATGTCAAATCATACCATAATAAAAGGTTGTTTTTAATACAAAAACAAAATTAATGCAATATAAACATGATGTTATGCAATCACTGAAAGTTTATACCCACATTCAGAACTATTCCGAATTACGAGATCTCGTACAACGCTAGTCCACCACGATCCAGAACTGTTTTGGAATACGAAATTAGTTCCATTTCCAATAAATGTTGTATGTGTCTTGCCAATCTTTGGGCAAGCCCTGAATGTATACATCCAACTGTCATTCACTGGACTCACCTGAAGGTACCGATCTTGCCCTAAAATGAAGAAAAATCAAAGGCAATAAGGATGTCATTATGTGAAAGGAATTTTGCGATATATATATATATATATATATATATATATATATATATATATATATATATATATATATATATATAACAAACGTTATACAAATAGCTGATACTTGATTAAGTAGAGAGATAAGATTTTATGTCTTACCATTGTCCACCAGTTGTGATGTGATGTTGATGATTATTGGTTTATATGAGTACATACAGTTAAGTATGATGCAGTCTAGTTACGGGATTTTCACAACAATACTTATTTTTTTCCCGATATCATTATTTCGGACAACAATAAACGGCCAACTAAATATTGTCATTCGCTTTTACGTCACTAAGATAACGAACATGTTGTCATAATAGTATTATTGTAAAAGAGGATAATCGTTCAGGGCACAATGTAGTTTTGATGTTTTACTGTAGATTTCGGCAAAACAGAAAAGATTATAGGATCGTTATGCTTTCAAAATCATTAAGAAGTTTAACAAGTTTGTACAGATTATCTTAAAAAGAATGATTGGAGAAAGAAACCTGTACACATTTTCTTCAATTATAATGCATGAAAAAAAACTGACGCCTCATAATCATTCGGGATACAGCAGATAAAAGAGAAGGAATCGGTACAAAAGGTGTATATCAGATTACATTGTATGTAACTTCTAAATACGGGAAGCTTACCATTATTAGATTCACACAGAAGTCGAAATCGGGCAAAGCAACTACTAACTGTCATTTTATATTCTCTTCCCTTAGTAACTATTAAGCAACCACTGCCATCGCCACGGATATCATTTGATGACATGGAAACTACAATATATATATATATATATATATATATATATATATATATATATATATATATATATATATATATACATCAAGTCAAGAAAACTACAACTGTGTGCATACAGATTTACATCTATCTATCCCATTTACACACAACCACACACACACACACACACACACACACACGCATACACACACACACACACACACACACACACACTCACAAACACTCCTAAAATAAAGTACTATCAAATAGCATCTTTAATTGTAAAACTCTCGACTCACTTTGTATCAGGTAATTTGTAGAACTATTCATGAAAATAAATCTCAACCTTAATGCAATTCACGTATTGTGCAGTTGAAAAGCAAAATGAGATCGAAGGACATTCTGCCTTTCTAAGTCATCTTTGATAATTAGATAATGAAAATAAACTTCCTGGGGCTTTTGCGAGTGTCACCTGTACCGTTTACTCTGGCCTTCCAACCCCATTGTTGATATTTTTACATTGATGTTGTGGTGTAGGGACAGACAATTGTCCAACGAACAGAGAGTAGCCAATTAGCGACGGGCCTACCAAATTTAAATGATGCAAAGTCAAATACACCTTGCATGCGATCAATAGGAAAATGATATATTGTATGAGAAATGACTATGTATTTAATAGGCTGATACACTCACTATTTGCATTTTTAGTCACATGACTTTACAAATCGCGCAACTAATTATTATGAAATCAAAGCAATGAAATGAGCTGCTGTCACAGCAACATGGAGAAAGTCAGACATCACGAAGAATGTAGCAAGTGTCTACCGCTTAATATGTGCTCTGTAGTGTCACTGTAATAGCGTAAAGTCATTCGAAATATGACTAACAATACCATTTTGGAAAACCACTTCCTGCGCAAATATGCCGAGATAGCGTGTCTTCATAACGGTTCTGTGAAGACGATGAAGATAGACATTCCAAGACGGTAACTTATTTTCCTAACGGTTTTTTTATTATATTGTATCATCATAATATAGGTGGGAGCCTGGTTCCATGTGCTGCATTTAATGTCCGTGTTTTTGTATCAAGTTGTTTATGTTTTGAACCAATATGCAAGGGATACCTTGTGTCATTTAATACAATAAATGTTAGTATACCTTCTGTACACCATTTGGTTAGTTTCATACAAAATGTTCACAGTATTATTATAATTTTTATTATTAACAGTAGCAGTAGTAATAGTAGTAGTTGTAGTAGTAGCAGTAGTAGTAAGTTATGTTTTAAATTTGGGTATTTAGCTGTTTCAATTGACATTTAGCCTTATTCAATAAAATGGACGTGATTTACATGGCACGTGGCTTAGATAAAGAATTGGGACGTATTTGTTTTGTTGTATGCATGAAATACATACGTACATCAGGATTATGCAAATAATAATACCGGAAGATAAATTCGATCGATTGATTGATTGTATTTTAACGGCTCACCAGCGCTTTTATTCTATTTAGGTTATATGTAAAAAAACGTTTAAAAAAAGTAAAAGTATTTGTTTCGACCAGTGATATTAAATACCAATTAGTTGAGAGTTAAACGGTAAGAGAGTAACGTTAAAATATAAAACTTCCTGATCAACGGGGGATGAAAATGGTGTATGGTTGAAATATTGGGATATACGAATCGGTTGTACAGAGAAGTGAGGAACTGGTTCGGATATTGGATCCGTTTTCTGAATGCTTAGCTGCAATTATTGAGTGGTTGAGAGCTGATATTTTTAAATGGGTAAAGGTAGTGATGATTCAGTCAAATGTGCTTTTCATGTCAGAGCAATTTATTATTATGAAATATACATGATTGACTGTTATACGTTTGCGGGTATTAACATCATATATATATATATTGCATTTTCAACAACCAATTTACCATTCTTATAAATTGCTATTCTTTTGTATACTGGATCTCCACAAAGCATTCCAGTTGAACAATATAAAGGAAACTCGCAGCTGCTGTTGACACTATGTATGTCTGGGGTGGAAAAGGTCATTCCTTCAATACAATAGCAAAGGCCATACTGAAATGCACCAAGTACACTGATATAAGCACTTATGTAAGCAAAGCAAATTTATTTTTTAATACAAGCTTTTGTATATTGTGGATAAAATGTTATATATTTTGCAAGTGGATTATGTATTCAAGATGAGGTGCCAACAAAAAGCACACTAGTGTACTCTAGCAGCAGAGAGAGCGAACCTACCCTTTTTAAGAAGGTTCCACTTGTTAAACTAAAACTCTTATAAAATACGTAAAATTGAGTAACATTATGCCTATAACGTCAAACCAAAGTCTCTAACTAACCGAGAGTCTATCTTACGTGTTAGTTAATTTTGTTACTGTTTTTTTATTCTATTCGTCGGTTTGTATTTATTATGCGCGCAAATTTATCCTACATGACACCTATTAGTGGTCAAGTCCTCCCTGCTGCTGTAAATTATATCATTATGTATCAATTATATGGTATATAAATCTTATACAGCTAGAATATCTCGAGACAAATATTACAAGAGCGTCAGGAGTCACGAATGTAATTTGCAGAACGTTCATAACAATTGGTTAGACCCGTTACAAAAATTACTAAAGGAATTACAACTGCCATTAAGGAATACATTCTTCCAGTATCAAAACAAACTGCTGAGAAAACTGCAAAAGCAGCAAAATGATCTAAACAAACAAAAACGATTTTACAAGATCTTCCAAATGTGATATATGCAGCTCATTATCGACCTCCTCAGCTTGAAGACTCTGTTGGCAAAGAACCCGATACGGAAAGGGGCATTAGCTTTAGGGAGAAATTTACTGAAAATGGTACACAAATTATGCAAAAAGGGTAATGAAAATCTGTAATGATATAATTGAGTTTGGTGTGTTTGCTGCTACAAGTTATCGTTCAAGAAATGCAGTTTTAAAATCTGAACATGTTTATGGTGTAAGTCGTGAAATGTAGATCGATTGAGTGTTTCAAATAAGCCTAGATATTAATCAGATAGACATACAAGATCATGTTTATAGCAGACTTTTAGACAGAGTGTGAATTCATGATGATTTACAACAGCGAATAAAAGAACAACATCAAGAACAACAAAAACAGAAAAGAGAACAGAAACAAAAACAACAACAACCAGAAGAAGCAAAAAAAGAGGACAAAAAACGTTTTACCAAGAGCCATCTGATCAACTTTCTCCACCTCTGCAACAAAAACAAGCAATGGATTAAGATAATTACGTTGTACCTTACAATGGTGTTACTGTTAGTGGTTTTACTACCCTGACGACATCAGGAGGAAGTGGTCTTATTTATTGTCCTCACAATAATCGCGATAACGTACAACAACTAGTCATCGTCATAGGAGGAAAAGGAGTTATAAATAATTAACGAAGCAGCTGATATTTACCAACGGTTATTTACTGGTGTTATAATGGATATATCATCAAACCAGGGTGTTTCTTCACCAAGGCATATATTCGTAGCGCTTCAAAATATTGCACGATTAAAAGATCAATAACATTATTCCATGATCATTGATAAATTCGGAGGCTCTGATGAGTCCTTGAGAATAAACGGACATCATAAGCCATCAAAAGATATATTATTGAAGTGTGATCAAAATCAAAATTACATCGCACGCGCATTTTATCGTTTGATGACTTGTATGGTACGTGATCTAAATTTAGATACTGGTTTACAAATATCATAACTAAATTTTTGAACGCTTTATGATGATCATCCGATTTATTTTTTTCCAATAGAACATTTAGACTTAATTAGACAATGTATTGTTGAAATTCACTTTCGAACTCGTGTCAACCTTGCAGGTGGTGTTAAATAAATGCTATATCCTATTCATTATTTTCCATTAGATCATTTAGAATTATTTAGACAATATATTGTTGATATTCACTTTCGAACTCGTGTCAGCTATGCTGATGGTGTTAATTACAGAGCAATTGCTGTTATACTCAGCGATAAAGCAATGTTACTTGAGGGTGTTGTTGGCAGAATGCGAGTTATTGATGCCCCATTATAAAATATGTAATATTTTCTGAACATCAAGCACAATTAAATCACTGTAGATATTATAAATGTCCTATCATCATGTAAATGTTACTCTGACTCTGTGTTATAAGTCTACAAGAAACTGCAGTGAAAAAATCCGGACCCACATTAACGCTAAATAAAATTCACAACAAAGGTTGTCTAATTAAATTGTCACTGACAGAATGCCAGCGTAAAAAAAAATAATGATGCGAGACAAGACAACACCAGAATTCAAATTACTCTATCCGCGGATGCTATTTTCGATATAACTAAATCAGTTGGTACATTTCCATTTCTTGCAGCTATATCAGCTTTAATAGCCGCTGCCAACCTAGATATCGCTAAAGCTGCAGCACTAGGGTCTGCCCAATAAGCAGCAGGTACGGCACTTATAAAGGAACTGGAAAAAAACATTTTACATTCAGAAAACGTAACAAAGGGCATCCTCATATAACTCAGGAAGACGTCCAGAAAATTAGCATGCGTCAACCAGGTCGTCTAAGATGGCCAGGATTACAATATGGAAAGGGTCTAAGACTTACATGAGACAACATTAGTACGGAATGAGTGTGTGACTTCCAGAAACGATGTAATAAAGCGACATAGTTTTTCATCTATGTCAAATTTTGATTTACTCGAGGATACTCAAACTTAAAAACTAAAAATAATTTTTTTACAAGTGTTTTTGTTTAACTAACCATCATAATTAAGTCGAAACTGGTATCATTAATCTCGACAATATAACTTTTATAGGTACACTTTGGGATGCATACGTAATTGATCCACGTGGAATTTTTCATTTTGATTCGCACGGGTTAATCCCCCCAAAAGAGTTTGCCAAGTACCCCAGAGTAGTAAATACTCCAATGAAGTATTCAGCATTACTAACATGGACAAAAACTGAAACACCAATATGCGGGCATGAAGCAATTGCTATTCTTGACGCCAAATTAAAATCAACCAAACCACCTGATCAAGTTGTACACGAAAACGAGAATAATTTCTATCGTTTTAAAAAGATTTTATAGTACAATGGTTGATATTGAGAGAAGATCTCCCACTGAATAAAAACACACAACATACGGAATATCACATGAAAATATAAAACAATCAATACCAATGAAATAATCATATCTGGATCAAAACGATGTAGTTATGTTTCAAGGAAATTTACAAACGGGTAACCCATGCTTTGAGTATAGTATAGGAAGAATTAATGGAGTAACTGAAAAGAGCATAACCGTGTTTGATGCTAACGGAACAATTAAACCCGGTGTTCTTATGTCAACGATATCGGATAATAGTCGCGAGCATGTACACAAATCATGTGATACAATGACTGGTCATTTCAGCACGACTAATAATAAATTGTTTGGTTTTGGAGAACCCGAATCAAGCAATGACTCTGCAATAAGGATATATGTTGACGTTGAAAACATCCCAATAAATGATTCGTTAAGAACAATCAATACTGTAATGACCTTTTTTAGAACTGACAACTCTAATCATGTAAACACGTTCCCTAATGTTCGTAGAAATGTAAATAGGGCCATTATTTAATTTATTTGAAGTACAGCAGTCGTTGATACTTAACGCACTGACACAAAGGATCACTGGCAACATAATATAATCCGTAGCTTCTGGACAAGTATTATGGTCACCTCCTATTAAATTATTAAACATCGCGTTAATGATATCGGGTTAAACAGGTTGTCAGTGATCGGTGATACAACATTCACAATATCCACTCCAGCATCACGGGGGTATTCACTAACAACCTTTACTTGTTGTATGTTTGTACTATTAGATCAAAACATAGAAGTACCATTTGAAGTGACAACTGACTATTAAATAAATGGCTTGATTTACATCTGGTGTATTGAATCAATCGCTAACCTAAAATATTATAGATAAAATAAGGTGTGTGCATTGCAAATCAAAGTCAAACATAGCATTGATGAGCATACAGTGATAGTAAAATTATATCGCAGACGTGTAGTTGTCGTTGACATAATTGTGTATTCCTTTCAGCTCTTATCGGTGGAACCGGTGTAGTGTTATTAACAGTAATACCACCACTATCGCTAGTAGTAGCGATTGCACCTACGGTTATAACACTTTGTGTTTTAGATAAAACAACAATTAATGGTGTTCTTAATACCATTGCAAAAAGTATCCACGTGCAGTCAGAATAAATTATGAGACTACATAATAAAATTACACATAGCGACGTTAGCATAGTCCAAGTTATCCTCGCTGATAGCGTATGGTTTTAACGATATAATAATATCAGATAGCGAGTTCACATAAGTGATTAAGCATAACGACGAGGCAATAACTACGTCTCGTTTAAAAAAAAATAAAAATAATCATGTCGTCGTGGCAAGAACTACTGCAACATATTGTAGACAAAACATCTCCGCCAAAAACAACAATGATACCAAAGTTTCAACTAACACTAATCAGTGTTAGGATGGCCTGATATCCCATCTGAATATAAAAGGCCTCCAGAACACAACCCGGGATGATTTATACGAACGAGTATTCTTTTATAGCAGTGTCAGAGTATAGGAAATATATTCGGGAATGAGGAATAAAAGCTTTTTTGAGATATATTTTAGAGTTCAAATAAAGATTACGGTAAACCACCGCGATGAATGTCTGAAAAAGGTTGTAGATTGTTATGAGGAGAGAACTGGTGGTCATATAACGCATGACCTGAAGTTAAGAGAGTTCAATAAATTAATAATGATTCTGTCGAATAAAATTATTGCGAAGTATAGCGTGAAATAATTTCAGGAACTTCTATAATGGATTTTTGGGACAAATGGAGCCCACAAGATTGTATAGTGGCATGTTTAATGATAGTTCGTGATAGACTTCAGCAGTAATTAATTCAGTTGAACAAACATAAGTTTTTGATTCTACCCGTACCATTGTGTCTTAGACCAGCTGATACACAAAAATAGAATATAGACATTGATATACCAGGACAGACTGAACAACAAAATCATGTATTAAATGGGGTTGTCGCAGTTGATATCAGTGATGTTGTGACAATTCTTCGTGGACACTGGAACAATCCATTCATCTAAACGATTAACTATTATTGATCAGTGGCTTTTATAATTGATAATTGAATCGAAATGTCAAACTTAGTCTATCACACAGCGTCAGGAGTTAAGAAAAAAACTCAACTGCGGAGGGTTATTGTAAATTTTACTGCCACCAACAACCAAATTGTTAGCAATGGTAGAAAGATACTAGCTACTTATAAATAATGTGACAAAAAACACAATAATGCTCTGGCATTATTCAATTAATAATCAAGCTATTTTACCGTAGATAGAAAAGATAGTAGACTTGGTCCTATCCGAGCTAATGTGATGCTGTCATGTCTTGAGTGTAACTGGCGTAGAGGTGCTAGTTAACTGATCACTGTAGTAATTGTGTATCCGAGGTACATACTTGTAATTGTTCACGTATAAATCCACGTTGAGAGAAGTTGAATCTGTAGATTGCGGGTCTACCCGTGGATGTAACTGCACTGAACATGTTATGTGTTGTAATACCCCAGATCAGTCGTTATTTTTACCGCCTTCATGTTTACCGGATTGATATAAATATCATACAGTAACATTATCAGCACTTTCTGTTTTAAAACAAAATCACGTCGTTGTACGGGTAAATTTTTTGTGATTGCATTAATAAATTTCATAGAAGTTATTCGAGTAATATGATTATTTAATGCAGCTATCAGACTTGGTAGTCTTGCAACCCACTCACGAGATTTTACATTTTCGTGAGTGATTTCCTGTGCATACTGATAAGCAAATAACCGCTCAGCGAGAGTTCGATTAAATCGTTACACGATTGGCTGATCACGGTGTGATGCAGTTTATCCTCGTCGAATATTAACATCATATTGCTTATCAGCAACGATACTGCACCCTGAAATTATTTAGCCAGGATCAATTTGTTGTAGTGGCCATTGTAGAACACCACGTAAACAGTAACATAGAAAGAGTGAAAAAGAGCTTGTAAAAAATTAATAAAAAATTTATTGAGCACATATATTTTCCAGAAAAGAAAAGTAAGCTTACAGTTTTAAAAATCAATTCCAAAATTAATCCAAAAATAACTAAAAATATTATCCACTAGAGAAAGTGCAAAAGTCCTGGTAATAAAATGTCCAAATACTTTAAAGTTCGAATGCCAGAGAATTATCCAAGATGGAAGACGATTTCTATTGATGAAGTCAGTTCTTGTTAATAAAATTTTATGAGCACAATTTTTTTCCAGATAAATAACAAATTAATTCCTCTTGATCCAAACGAATTGACATAATTTCCAGTACAAGGTAATTTAAAATAACTCAAAACGACACAATTTAATATTCTAACAGCCCAAATTCTGTTACTGAATAGCTCGCTCCAAAACATAGTTTATATAGCTGTTTTTACGTAAACAAGAAACGGGTCACGTGATTTTCGTGAACCTTTCAGAACAAATTTACGTTCAAAACTCACGTACCCAGCGTATGAACCATCTAAAATAGGAAGATGTTTATACAAAGCTCAATAATGTCCTTGGAACCAATCAATCATTTTAAAAGCTTGTTTACAACTCTGAAGCCAGGTCAGAAATGAGGTCAATACCTGATGTTTATTCTGTAAAGTACAGGTCACTCCAATGAATAAATCTTAACTTTAAATGTTTAATTTGAATCTGACAAACAAACAAAAATAAAAATAAATATAAATGACTTATGTCAAATATACCTAACACATTGGAGAAAGCGACCATTAATAACGATATTAATAATACGACCCGTTTTACTTGTTTGAGTTCATTTCTCAATGGTGTGTTTAGGTCCGGTGTGTTCTGGGAGGGATTAAATTATTTCCCGTTGGATGGGTTAGATAAAAATAATAGGTATTGTGAAATATTAAATTGAATAGTAATATCTATTACGTGGTTTATTTTGCGACCTAGGGATGTAATAGACTTTTGATGCTGTATGTATGGAGAGGACTGAGCAACAACATTCATTCCCACTTTCGATTTATTCCTTTGTCGAAGTCTTATTTAAGATGCTGTAATCAGTCTGCAGATGTGTTTGATATTTTATTGAGTCACTTCCAAAGATGTTTCTTCTGAGTATTCATTACTATTAGAAACAGCGATTTAGACCAGAACATTTTTCACGGCCTATTGTGAATTATTTCATAGGATTCCTGAACAATACAACGTGATCAATTCAATCAAAAATACAAAATCCATTAGAAAAAATTGAGAGTTTTTACCTTGTTAGGATTACTTTATGGTTCATTTCAGTATTTGTTAGATACATTACTTTCTTATTATATAACTTGATAATTAAATTGTCAAGTTTTAGAAAACCTGGTTTCCGTCTGTTACTTAGTGCCGATAAAGAATAATAATAATATTAATAATACTAGTAATAACACTAATAGCAGACTTCCATTTGGTAAAATAACGATTAATATATATATAATAAAATAGTGTGTGTGTGGGTGTGATGCCAACTACGCGAAATACAAAAATAGTCTCCCCGGTTGATATTTCCCCGGGTTAGTTTTTTTTGCTATAATTTTTTTCAGTCGGAGATTATCGTTTACAAATTCAAGCCCTGGATCGTGGTCGCACCCTTCCTGCTGATATCAGTTAAAATATGTGATAAAGACCGATTCGATATCTGGTTCAAAGATCCTTTAAATTTCTCGTTATGAATCCATGATGGTTACTTTATGCATAAATTAAGAAATTTTTAAATAGAGTGTAATCCATGTCACTGCTGCACCAGGTTTGATGACTATTTATAAGTGTATGAGTATCAACTCCATTAAACACCGCAAGAATATTACAATTGTCTCTGATCTCTTTAGGACTTTGAGTATACCGCTGGGTAACATAAATCATATCTGTGTTTTATGTCTTCCTCGGGAAAATTATACTGTTTATCGTCTTCGCATTTTCATTAAAATCTTTTAGCAACTCATAACGTCTTTCATAGTCAACATTCAAAATTACCAAATATAATTTATCCCATTTCATCCATCTCATTATTAGATTAAGTAATATTTGCGTCTTACCACTTCCAGATGTTTTTATTGCTGAAGAATCAATTACGTTCATAATATTATACATAAATATGGATTTATATTGTGTGAAATGTAAAACACGTACTCCAACAGATACATTAACTCCCATTACGACACAAAATAACAAACTCTCACCGGTAAGTGTACAGAATGTGTTTTAATATTTTACAGATCAATCTGTTATGAAAAAGAGGGTGGTATTACCTCAATAGGAGCTTCGTGGGCTAAATACCCAGGGGTAAAAAACTTACAGGATATAATTACTGCGGACCCGGAACTCGTCTTGATATTCGACTTGATAATCAAGATAAACCCAAATCAGCTGAATATCCAGTAAACGATATTGATAATTCATGTCATGCCCATGATGATGCCTACAAAAGTAAAGTCCTTCAGCAACGACATATCGCAGATGTGAAATTGATTCACGCGTTAAATTCTGTCCCTGATAAAACATGCATAGAAAGATGAGCTAGTTGGTTAATAAAATCTGCGATGAAGGGTAAGGTCGTATTTGGAAGCGGTAGTTAATTAATATGGAATCTATTTATTATTTCCCGAGCGGATATTGGAAAGGTAACTCCGCGGTTAGTAAAATCGCTAACGCAGCAAAGGTCAAAAGGTTACCTCGGCAGATTGGTTATCCCGAATAGCAATATGGCAAATTCATGTATCACCTCCTAAGCAAATTCACTTTGTACATTTTGATGTCAGCGTTCCAAATGATGTTCATCAGGCGAATATATTATTTCTCCCACACGATATTGTCAATAAACCTATTTACAACAGTTAACAGTTGTTGATATTGCGAGTAGATACAAGGAAGCAGAACCATTATCGACTAAGACTTCAGCTGAAGTTGCCTCTGCGTTTAAATGATTGCATCAACGAGGACCTCCCTATTGACTAAATCTATTACAAGTTTATCGGAGTAAAGAATTTCAAGCTGAGGTACCATCAACGATGAAACAACGTAGCACCGGCATTAGACGAGGACTGCAATAAACGGCGATCAGGCAATTGTTGAACGATTTAATCGAACACTTGCAGATCGGTTATTTGGATATCAATACGCGAGGGAATTTATTCAGGACAAAAGGATCACGTGAATGGGTTGTAAGATTACCTAGTGTGATAACCGCGTTAAATAATGATATTACTCAAACAATCAATATGAAACCTGTAACTGCGATCACAAGAAATATATAAATTTACAACATCGTGATTTTTCAACACAGCCGATATTGGATAATATCGTTGTAAGGTACTTGTCTGAACCCGGTGAAACTCAAGGTGGTAGGAAAAGGTCAAACGATACTGTCTGGAGTATAACCGCGCATAATAAATCTAGCGTGGTCACACCTGCAGGTAGACCAGCGATGTATAGATTAGATTAAACTTCTTCTAAGCATAGATTTACACGTGAACAACTACAGGTTATTCCCGCGGATACTCAATTACCATCACGGGATCTTGACTAGCACTACGACGTTGATTACACTCAAGACAGATCAACATTACATTTTCCCGTGTGTGACTACGACTACTATATTTCCTATCTATGGTAAATTGTCGTGGATCCTTATCCGTCCACGACCAGTATAATATACAATTACAACTCTCGTTGTGATTATCGTGTTGTTGTTTTAATTTCATAATAAATTCAACATCGAGATCAAATTCTCTCTTTTTTTATCACTCTGTTTACAACTAGGAAGTAATTTATCGTAGTATCGTTGACAAAGTAAGTTAATAATAGTATCATCGTTGAAATTTAACACAACTATTCCAAGTTGATTTATTCTTCTTCTCGTGACACTACGAGATAAATTAAGTCTGACAACTCGATGTTGTCATCGATGATCCAGACAGTTGTATCACTGATATTCAGTCCTTGAGATGATTGAATTTTCATTGTGTATCCTAACCTCCATGGAGATTTTGCAGCGTTTATTGCATCTCTTACAACATCGATGTTAACTGGTACAATATCATTTAATACGATTTTGTATAGCTCTGTTTTCCCGGGAATATCAACATTGATGTTTTGTATCAGCTGGTCTATAACACCGTGGAACTGGACACGTCGGAAATGTTTCTTCGTGGGCATAACATAATTTCTTTTGAAGTGTGTTTCTGCCTTTTTGTCTACTCGAGGTTTTCAAATCGATTGGTTTTCATGTTTCCCAAAAATCATCAATGGGGGTTTCTGGAATCGTCTTGAGCATTATTTCACACTGGATAACTTCCGGTTGTAATCTTATCGATGTTTTTAACTCTTTTAGTTCTGGATTAAGTGATCTGTGTTCGGAATCAATATCTTCATAATGATCTACAGTCACTTTGAGCCACTTGTCATGAGATAAACCGATAAATGGTGGTGGCTGACCGTTATCTTCGCACATTATTACAACGGTGTTTTAGTTAATAAATAAATAAATGTGTTTAGTATATTCAACGATACGGTACATATTTCGTCAATAATAGTAATACCAGGAATATATTTTATTCTTATTTGATCAGGAGTCAACGCGTCGCCTTTCTACCGAAATAAACTATGATAAGTACACCATTTTACTTCTTGGGTTGTCATCTCTCTGGCAAGTCAATGTGTGGGTGTTAACCCAATCATGTCAGAATTGTTTTCCGAATAAATCAATAACGCGAATTGTCTTAATGCATCCCCATGATCCGTTCAGATAAACAGTTTTATGTCTGGATATTGGATCGTAAAAAGATGGTGACAATGACAATTCTGATATTGTTTCTTCGCGATAATCATCATGGATAACAACATCTGTTTAATTCTCCACGAATCCCATTCATTAATAGTTGTAGTAAACGTGGTTACTATCTTTTTATGTTCCCGGTTAAAATAAAATGAATATGTTGCAACTCTAACAGAAATCATGGAAAATTTATCATCGATAACAAATGAATGGAAGTGTAGGCGAACATCGAGGATCTTAAATAAATATATTGTTGTGAGTCACGGTGAAAATATCCAACAATATTGCCCATTTTTACCCCGTTAGTAAAACAAGCATTTTGTCTACTTATACATATATTGTTTTTTGTTGTATCAGCGATTATAAAATCATATTCAGCGTCATTTAAAATTAATATTGAATAGCTTCGTTTATGATTGCACGCTCCACCTTGAGAAAATTTACCAATTATTCTCCTGCCGAAATGTTTCGTAGAAATTTCCTCGTCGAGGTTAACCAATCGTGCATCACTATCATCCCCTGGAAATATATTAGGTGTTGGTAAGAAAAAACGATGTTTTCCAATAGGATATAATTGCATCGCTGACAATCAACGATGTCAACATTTCACAATCAATCATATATCGTAATAATACTATTGGGATCCATTGTTTTTCCGACAAATATGTACCAAAAAAAGCATTAATAGATCGGATGAAGTCCTCCAGCGAGTTTAAACGAGCGAATCCTGTTAAGTTAAAATCGGCTAAGGGTCCGTTTATGGTGAATCTAGTCATTTCGTGCAACAGATGGAATAGTAAAACATCTGTGTACTAATTGTTCTGTATTTGTTGCTGAATACCGCGTGGCGAGTTCCGTCATCGCCGTGTGAAGAGATTCTGTTCGTAGAATTCCCCGTTAGATCTTATTAATTGGTCATACTTTCCATCTTCGGAACTTGTAAGTAACCACACCGATACCGGATATGTTTTGTAATCAAACATATCACAAGAGTACTATTTTACCAAGCGATCTTGCGGAAATATCTTTGCAAAATTGTTTAACGCATGTGAATTATGATAGATGATTTTAAAAGAAGTTCCACCATTTATTTTATAAAGCTTTGAATCATATAATACCTCTCCGGTGATCGTTTTAACCGTTATTGGAAATTTTATTTTTTTTTTCCAACTCGGCAACATATCTTTTTCAAGCTAAAGTGTTGTTCACTGATTCTTACCATTTATTTATCATAAAACGTCGCAGATCAGTTAAACCATTTCCGCATTTCACGTTTTTGAAATCTTCGATAACGCGTTCACCTACACAATTCAGCAACGATGAAATTTTCATCCAGGAAAGTTTATCGATATCCATTTTTTTTAATCAAACAAATTCTATAAACAGCTACTGTTAACGGATACGCTTGATCTTAGTATGCTTGATCAATTCCAGTTAACATTCCAGGTTTTGTTTTATGATCGATAATCGCATAATGATTATTCCCCATTGCACGTTACCGTTTATCATGAACCTTCCACCGCCGGTCTGAAAAGTTACTGAATTTCACCTGAATAAAATATGTTTGTGATTACAGATTTATCCGAGATAATATTTCATTCGCGTACTTATCAGTCATGGTTCTTTTTATCACGCGTGTTTTTATACGTCGACCACACATGCTCAATTCCGTCGTTGTAAAATTCGGATTTTGTTTGTTTGATACTGATTTTGATGTTTGATTTGCAAACTCGTTGTCTTATTCTAACATCGAGGTCAAAAATCGTCCTTGAACGATACGGTGTTCTATCATTTATTTGGCAAATTTTCCCATATATCTTATCTACAAATATATATTCCATTAAACATATCGAGTAATATTAGTATAACGATGGCACACAATTAAAGTAAATGGATACTAAATGGAAAATAAGGCATGTGTTCAAACAATGTGAAGGAGAATACTGCGCGGGTTATAATCAACATTTCAAACGAGGTTCTTAAGGCCTTACTACTTTCCTCAGATGGGGAAATGGAGTACGAGGTTTGTTTGTTTGATTAGGATTTTTAACGTAGCTTTAACAATTTTTCAGTCATATCGCTACGATGTCTGCATTGAGGAAGTTTATAGTGATGTCTAGCACTGAGACATCATGCCGCAGACATGTAGCATGATGTCTCACCCAGTCACATTATCCTGACACCAGGCCGACCAGTGTTAACACTAACCTCTTAATGCTGAGCGTCAAGTGAGGCAGCTGTTAGTACCATTTTTGCAAGTCGTTGGTATGACTCGGCCGGGGATCGAACCGACGACCTCTCGCTTCTGGGGCGGACGCTCTAACCATTAGGCCACCGGCGCGTACGAGGAAAAACACGATTATTCGGTGATTGCGGAGCTAAAAGATTTCGATAGCTGGTCAGACACAACGCAAAGAAAATAAATTTGTATTTGATGAACACGATTATATTACGGGGTTTATCAAGTAAACTCAATTAAATTTAATTAAACAATTAAATAGTGATCAGGCATAATATATATAATGAACCAGGATGAATTTGTTTCTCATCCTGTTGTTTCTCATCCTGTTGACATTAAGAACGAAGCGTCTCGTGATGGAACCATTAGACATTCTAAACGAAGGATAAAACTCGGTCAGATTATTGATACCGGTTATGTGGTGATTTCCGTTAACGGGAATAGATATATCTTTCATCGATTTATTTACGAGTGTTTCAATGGGTTGATGGATAAAGGACACGTTGTTGATCATATTAATATAAATCAGCTGGACAACCGCGAAGATAACTTGAGAGTTGTTACTCCGAGTGAAAATTGGCTTAATTCGAAACCGAGAATCAGAAACCTATACCGACGATCAGTGGACGCATTCGTCGAAGAAGATATTATCGAAATTTGCTCTGCATTTTTCGCTGTAAGAGATTTTGATATCAATCACGCATCGGTGAAATACATTGTAGATGGTATGAGATTAACAACGTTTTAAAAAATACAATAAACGGGTATCATTTATTTAAGAGTGTTCTCTCTTTGGCGATAATTGGATTATAAGAAAAACAACAAGTGTGGAGAATTAGACAAAATATCATAGATCAATTATGTTGTTTTTATAACAAATATAATAATGTGACTCCAGATCAACAGATGGCATTCATTTCATTGTCATCGAATCGAACTGGAGAGAAAGAATGGAGTCAAACGTCAGCTTGATATCCTCGCTTAAAATTTCATGAAAGTTATGACATTGGATGAGTGTCGAGAGGTGGTTTATTAAATATACATTGATGATTTTACATTTCGACGTGAACACGAGATATTTACAATGTTATATATCACATTTTTAAAAATCCTCGATAATTTGTTTGACAAGTACAATCGTTTAGACAAATAAAATTCTATGTGTATATGAACGATGAAGATATTACCGAGTTAATAATCGAACTCGATCGCGTTAAAGATTTTGTCGGCGTCAGTAAAATATTCACCATCACATTCATCACCGACGAATACAACAATGTTTCCGTGGCGAAGAGAATCCGGTCTAGAGACACACAAAAAACGAATACAGGATAACAAATCTTATTACCTAAGAGCGAAATAAACTGATTTGTGCGAATCATGATAACATAAAATTGTTTAACCAGGTATCAAAACTTATTTACAAAATCTCCTCCGATATTAATAAAATATGTGAAGAGCTACGACAATAACCCATGATCATCGCCGAATAAAAATCTTTATTTAAATAATAGCGATCAAAACAGCTGTTATTTCGAATTTACGTTTGTTTACTTCGTATTTATGTTTATCCATTTCGGATTGAAGTTTGTCTATTTGTAAATGAAGTTTATCTCGGTTATGTAAAAAACAAATGATCCCGGCGCGATTTTTTTGTGTTCGGTTGATACATTTTTCATATATTTATGCAACAGAAAAATCATGATAACATTTTAATTATGTTTATCTCTGTGGTCAAAGGGAAGATTTATTTTATCATTCTTAAGTGCTTGCATGCTTTTGCTACCATGTGACAATTTTCTTTCTTGTCGTTGATTTTTTTATTTTTTCTAGAAGTGCGTTATAATGTCCTGTTAACGCTGTGTGTTCATTTGTGATTTTATAACTGCAGCCTCCTATTTTTGAGTTTCCTCATCCAATATTTTTAACTCGGATCGAAGTTGATTTCGACTTTTTTTTGGCATCAGTGAATTCCCTCTCATAATCGGATTGATTTTTTTTTAGCATAGATCGAAGTTTATCTCGCTCGTTTTTCATGTCGGCGAGTTTTTGTTTTTATCATGGCGATATCCTTATGTAGTTTCCCTTTCTGGCACGATTTACTTCCTGTACTGGGCGTAATTGCTGAGCATTACTTTGTGTGACCACGCTCTTTCGTTTACGCGCCCAAATCTGATTTTATATTCGATGGCGAATTAAAGAGGTCTTTGAACTCCCCCCCCCCCACACCCAAAGATTTTTAGTTCATCTTTGGAGGACAAATAAGTAAGGATTTTCATATATATATATATATATATATATATATATATATATATATATATATATATATATATATATATATATATATATATATATAAACACTGCCATGAGCGGTCCCAAGTCCGGCTGAAAAAAGGAGGATGGTTGGGCGTTGGGTTAGCAGCTCCACCCCTTTAAAACGACTTTTGCTACTGAAACAACATCAAGGGAACAACCAACAAACGGCGCTGGGAGCGAAACAGACCAGGCAACTGGCTTTATGACAATTGGGGAACAAAACCGCACGAACGTTTCCACCCCGATAGCGGAACATATCTGGTTCGGAAAGAAGAACAATGACCACCGCGAGGGTGTCGCCATCATTGTCAGCAAGAACAAGGCCGATATCGTCCTACAGTGGAAACCAGTAATTGAGCGCCTGTTGTACGTTAGGGTGAACTCCAAGTATGCCAAACTGTCTGTTGTCGTGGCCTATGCACTGCACCAACAGATGACGCGCAAGAAGAGGACAAAAACACATTTTACTACTCTCTTCAAGCCGTTTTAGAGGCCGTCCCTCGACATGACGTGCTGATGTTGCTTGGCGATGTTAACGCTAGGATCGGCTGCAGCAATAAAGACAGAGAGAGAGACAGGAGCATTGGGCGCCAATGAGTAGGAATGATGACTGACAATGGGGCAAGACTGGTCAACTTCTCTGAAGAGAATGACTTGGTGATAGAAGCGACTCTGTTTGAGTACAAGGACATCCACAAGCTGACATGGACGTCACCAGACGGCAGAACTCAGAACCAGATCCACCACATCATCATCAATAGGCGGTGGAAACACTATTTGCAGGACGTGCGAGTGATGCGGAACGCAGACATCGGCAGCGACCATTTTCTTTTGGTGGCCAAGGTGACTTTGAAGCTTAGGAAAGTTAAGATAAGGGTCTCCAGGAATAAACGCTTTGATGTGGTCAAGCTGAAAAATCCAAAAGTGTAGTAAGAGTTCGGGCTGGTTATAAGGAATAGCTTTAGTGCTCTAGACCATCGACAATATTAACATATCAATGACGGTAAAGAAGGTTTAGGTTATATGATGAATAAGAAGACAGAGTAGATATCATAAAAGACATGCACTCGCATAGAAGAGAGAAGACAGATTAAGAAGACACTTTTGGATTCCAAATCACCATGACTGAAAGAGATCATTTCGAAGGAGAATAGAGGAAAAGACAAAGAGGTGAAGAAATCAACAAGGCGAGACAGGAAAGAATACACATAGAGGCAGGCAAAGGAGGCGGAGGCAGCAGCAAAGCAGAAAGAAACGAG